>CM057347.1:175216860-175752259 GCA_030015575.1 Agapanthus africanus | reverse complement strand
AACACTCGCAATGCGAGAGAAGGTGAAGATAAAAGACACCTGAATAAATCTTATTCCTATTTCTCCTGGACCAGAATCCATCCCCGAACTGGAACAAGTTCCTTTCGAGTTCGTATATAACCATACGATGGAGTATCCAATAAACTGTGGATCTTCGTAGTGACACGGAGTGTCCTGGAGAAATACAAAGGTGATTTAGGATTGGCGAATGAATACTTGGTTTGTTCGTGAATATCTGTTGCAATTTACTTTGCCCTCTTACTAATCATTTGCTTTGTCTTAACTCAATACCTTCTGTACACCATTGTTAGGCTAATTGGTTTTCTTCATTCCCTACCGGTCGGCACCAGCCTAAGGTTTGGAAGAAGACTATCCAATTTGCGTAATAGGTGTACTACTCCTAAACCAAGGAGTACTCGTAACCTGAGAGAGGGTAAAAGGAAAAGACAACTGAATAGTCCTATCTGTTTTCTCCAGAACCGGAAACCATCCTCGAATAAATCCCTTCGAGTTCGTATCTAACCATACGATGGTTTTGTCCAATGGAAGTGGACGTTCGTAGCAATACGGGGTGTCCTGGAGAAAAGGGTAAAAGTAGGAGTGGCAATGAGGTTTGCAACTCTGACAATCCAAAAGGCAGTGTTAAGAAGGTTCGGTCAACTCGGTCACTGAGTCATAGTCTTAGGGTCAGGTCAATGGTCGCTGCCAAAGAGAGAGAGAAAAGAAACACTCAGCGTGCACTCTAACCTAGATCAGAATGGTTACCAATTTATCTAATCTGGAATCCTCCCACTGTACCGTCAAATTCTCCTCCAAACCTGAAAGAAGAATTAGTCGGGGTTACCCGAGGAGTAAACTAACTCATCAGTGGGAATCGGGATCCAACTCTCATCGCATGACAACGTGACGGAATCCGCTCACGGTATCACACTCCAGAAGGTATGCGCATATCTGGCAAGTTTCAGTTCTTTTGAAACTCCCGATGTGTTTTCTGCCCCATGCTCTTATGACCTTGGCGTGAGGTCAAAATATCATAAGTCACATGTCAAGTTCTACCCATCATTATCCAGGTTAATTTGAATCCACCCGTACATACCCTTGACGTAGGCCAAAATAGTAGTACGACTGTCCCAAACCAACGCATCTATCTATGCAACAGATAAATACCCGGCAGCTACCAATCACTATGCCTTGGCGTGAGGTCAAAATACATAGCTTGAATACTACCGAATATTTAACTGAAATGATGGAGGGCTACGAATGGTTTCTGGCGAAAACCTTTAACGTAAAGAACTTGATATCGTCGAAGGAACGGATAGCTTTTAAAAATATAGTGACGAAAACCGTTGCTAAAGAGGTCACTCCCGGTGAAGGGATCTCGGCTCTTTCCCCGTAGAATGGGGTGCAGGATATTCCAAATGAATACCGCGATGCAAAGCGAAAGTAATCGGCTATAGTGAAGTTAATGCCCTGACGCAAACTTCTGTCCAAGGGGTCACTCCCGGTGAAGGGATCTCGGCCCTTGCCTCGTCGACTGAGGAGCAGGATATTCCAACTGAATACCACGATGCAAAACAAAAGTGAACGTGCTTGCAATAACAGCTTTTTGAAAAGTGTTCCAACAACATCAGTTTAGGTTTGTTTTAACTTGCATTGATCCGAATCAATGCAGTCCCATCAATTGATCACACCAAAAAGAACGAAAATATACTGATGTACGTATATGCCATCCGCATTCGCCACTGGGTCCCGTCATTACCCGTTAGGTTAGCTAACTAACGACAGAGCGGGGACTGGACTAGCGCGGATGCAAAACATATACAACATCTACTAATATATATACCAATATATTATATTTCGCTCAAGGCGTGAAAAGAAATGCAACATCACAGAAAATGTACAGTATCACAGAAACAATACAGATATCTGGGATCCCCGGGTTTCACAGAGCCACTGCTGAAACCCGACGTTCCCCTGGTCGTGTGGATAGCCTGTGCAATGAAAATGTTGGAGATAGTGCCCTCAGAGTCAATTATTGGATCACAGGCACGTGATTGCAATGATTGAGGGAGGACCTATCCCAGGAGGACAGTCTTACTCGAGATGATAGTATGCTATCTGGTTTATCTTTATCATCGTGTACTGCTTTAGGTGACCTGACATGTCGCTATTACACGTTGATAGAGCCCATAGGATTCTTGCTTGACGACCAGCAGTATGATGGCGATCATATACGTGGGAGCTGGTAGTCTATAAGCACATCCTTAAAAGGTCCCTAGTCGTGGGAGTTTCGAGACTGGGCATCGATACTCCATTAGTAGGCTAGTGTATACAGTCGAGACCCCGACGAGGGGCGGTGGCCGGTCTCACAAGCCACTGGTGTCAGTTGGTTCACCTAAGATGTATACAGGTGCTCATTGGGTTATGAGTACACCGGACAGGACTCGCCGGGAACCTGCTAGTTGGTCTTATACCAGACGTCAGATAGCAGTTCCCAGGTGACATGTGTACAGGTTAGTTCATCGACCTGAGATCGTCATTTGTCTCGTGTGAGTTCCCACTGTGCTTTGATTACTACCCTACCACGGCTCAAAGGAGTCGTGCAAACAGGTTTTAGTTGGGTACAGTCCCGAGCCACATGGAGGCAGTGAGCGGATCTGCAGGGGTTCGTCTCTCCCGGTATTGGGGGTGAGGTCGCGCTGTGTCTAGGAGAGCCATTACGCATAGCCCTCGGCCGAGGCAGGAGATTTACTGGTAGGTATTCCAGTAGTATCTCAGGGCGTTCTGGGCTACGCTCCGACACGACTTGTACCGCTTTTGGGGGTCTGACTTTTACCAACCCCCTAGGCCCGCCATGCGATACTCATAGACGAACGGACCGGACTGTACGGATATTGTCACTGTCAGGCTCAGTTGGGTGTCGGGGTGAGCTTCCTCATCGACGTCCCTTTTGGTCAATAGCTGGTGGCCCGTCATGTATTGGCTTATACCTCTGACGTGCCAGTGGTTAAATCCACAGCCATAGTATTGACGAGTCTTTAGAGTCCACCACACTTTCAGTTACTCAGCTTTCGGGCGAAACGCTGTAGAGGCCGTATGGAGATATGGCAGGGTCCGATCAGATACGTGCGGTATTGCACGGATCAGGATCAGACAGTTTGTACTAGTCGCCGTACAGTTATATGGCAGGGTTCGATCAGATACGTGCGGTATTGCACGGATCAGGATCGAACGGATTTTACTAGCCGGCTTTGGCTTAAGCCGGTCCTAGTCTAGTACAGTGTAGATTTTGTCTCTTTGCATTTGTATCCGGGCCGAATACAGATGCGGGTGTGTATGCACAGTATCGGGGTTTTCCTGTAATTTATTACGGGACCAGATTTCTGGAGTTGCCAGTTTGCATTCCGTTCCGGCCGGTTTTCCTTTGTTCTTTCCCGGCCGGACTTTTCCGATGGAGGGGGTTATTTGCAGTTTTGCAAATAACACTTTGTGGAGGGGTTTCTTTGCATATTGTTTGATTATGATAGATTTCTTTTCTTTCTTCCATGCTTGCTTTAATGGTGAGATGAAAGGTTATGGGTTGAATAGAAAAAGAGGCATGGTTGATGTTTTCTTGTCTTAGATGTAGTCACCACTTCCTTGCTCCTACACTCACCTCCCTTCTTGTTTTATGTTATGATATTCATTCCTCCACCATCTTCTTCTCATTTGAAGAAAAAGTCTTTCATGGTTATGAAAAAAAAAGGAGAGTAGAAGAAAAAGAAAGAGAGAAAGAAAAAGAATGAGAGAGAGTTGATTTCATCTTCTTCTTGCTAGAAAATTGAAAGCACCAATTTTCTTTACCTCTTCCTCCATCCATCAATGGCAACTACATAAACTCCAAGAGACAAAGTTTCTACACTACTTCCTACAGCAAATCTTGAGCATGTCGAGTTGCCGGCTTCATGCTCGAGTTGCCTCGGTATTGAGGCGGGAGCCCGTAAAAGACGAAGGCGATGTGGTGCCCTTTCCGGCGAGGAGGCGACGATGTGGAGCCAAACTTTTCCGCGGGAGATCGGGATGATGAAGAGAAGACCGGAGGACTCGGATCACTCGGTATACTTCTCACCCTATCTCTTGGTTGCTAGCGTAGGTTAATGGTTTTCGATCCGGGTTTTCTTTGTCCGCGGTAGCGCCGGTTTCCGAGTAAGGGAAAAATTTTGATTCCGCAATTTGGCCTCGAGTAAGACGGCCGGGGCGCTGCCGTGGCGCAACATGGTATCAGAGCCACGCCATTAACCTTACCTAGCTTCGTTTGATGTGTTTGCATTTCCGATCGACCAAAATTTCCAAAAACCGTATTTTTTGTTAACATCAGTTTCTGTTGAAATATTTTGGTCTCGAAAAATTTTTCAGGTTGTAAAATATTGATGTAATGGAAAATCTAAGAGCTCTGTAAAAATTCGATGAAGTGACTCCACAGTTGGAGCGCGGAACCGCCGCGAAAACCCCCTTTGTGCGGCCCTTCCGCCGCGCACTATTCACATCACTTCACCATTTTTTTACAGAGGCCTTCTGGGCTTAAAATATGGGCTTTGGAATATTAAAGTAGGGCCAATTGTTTCTGTGAGTGCTACAGTTTTCTTTGGGGCCCACTTGTTAATTGTTTGATTGATCGGAAAATTTTAAACACATTTTTTCCCAGTATTTACATTATTTTCTGCGACCGTGAATGTCACTCGTTCGGTAAATCCGGTCTGACTGCTATAGCCCGGTTAGACGGATTTGCGAACGTGACTTTCACGTTGATGTTCTTTGTTTATGCTGTGATGTTGCGGATCGGTCGTGGGGGATAGCCTGGATGCAATGCTAGTACAGTTTTGTTGTATTATGTACATTTGATATTGCGGGGCGAGCGTCCGACATGTGGACTGCCGTCACTGCCTGTTTGTATTATTCTTTTGGGGCACGACCTGGTTGCGGTCGATGTACCCGGTGTATGTATATTTTACTTTCTGTACTAGGGTTGCCCCGCGGTGGGGTGCACGGATAGCCGGGTTCTGGAGGGCAACGGGCCCGCATCTCAGGGCATTGAGACGGAGGGGGCTTCAGTCCAGGATTGGCGGGCTATTCGCCGCACTCGTAGGGGGTACAGGTTGACCCAGGAGGGGTGCCCAAGTTACCGGATTCCGTGAAGTGCTGGGTGGTCCATTCACGGTGATGGAGGGGGCTGCCTCGCTTCAGGTTTTGGCGGGTGACTTGCCGCGCCCGTAGGGGTCTAGGATTTCATTGCACAGGCTATCCACACGACCAGGGGAACGTCGGGTTTCAGCAGCGGCTCTGTGAAACCCGGGGCTTCCAGATATCTGTATTGTTCTGTGATGCTGTACATTTTTTGTGATGTTGCATTTTTTTCACGCCTTGAGTGAAATACTATATATTGGTATATATATTAGTAGATGTTGTATATGTTTTACACCCGCGCTAGTCCAGTCCCCGCTCTGCCGTTAGTTAGCTAACCTAACGGGTGATGACGGGACCCAGTGGCGAATGCGGATGGCATATACGTACGTCAGTATATTTTCGTTCTTTGTGGTGTGATCAATTGATGGGACTGCATTGATTCGGATCAATGCAAGTTTAAACAAACCTAATCTGATGTTGTTGGAACATTTTTTAAAAAGCTGTTATTGCAAGGACGTTCACTTTTGTTTTGCATCGTGGTATTCATTTGGAATATCCTGCTCCTCAGTCGACGAGGCAAGGGCCGAGATCCCTTCACCGGGAGTGACCCCTTGGACAGAAGTTTGCGTCAGGGCATTAACTTCACTATAGCCGATTACTTTTGCTTTGCATCGTGGTATTCAGTTGGAATATCCTGCACCTCATTCTACGGGGAAAGAGCCGAGATCCCTTCACCGGGAGTGACCTCTTTAGCAAAGGCTCTCGTCACTATATTTTTATAAAAAACTATGCAGTTCCTTCAACGATATCAAGTTCATTACGTTAAAGGTTTTTCGCCAAAAACCAGTCGTAGCCCTCCGTCATTTCTTACAAGTATTACTTAGTATTCGTGCTGCGTTTGTTGACTGTGTCAAGGCGTAGTGTGCGGTAGCTAAGTAGTGTTTGTTTGCAGCATATTAATGGGATTGGTTAGGACAGTCGTGCGGCCTTGTTGACTGTGTCAAGGGCTCGTACGGGTGGGTTTAATGCAATCCAGGATAATGACGGGCTGAACTTGACTAGGACCTTTTGATTTGTTGACTGTGTCAAGGTCACTTGGGTCCTAGGGGTAAAAATCACATCGGGAGTTTCAAAAGAACTGAAACTTGCCAGGCATGTGCATACCTTCTGGAGTGTGGTGACGTGAGTGGATTCCGTCACGTTATCATGCGGTGATAGTTGGATCCCGATTCCCACTGATGAGTTAGTTTACTCCTCGGGTGATCCCGACTAATTCTTCTTTCAGGTTTGGAGGAGAATTTGAGGTACAGTGGGAGGTTTCCAGATTAGACAAAGTGATAACCATTCTGATCTAGGATAGAGTGCACGCTGAGTGTTTCTTTTCTCTCTCTCTGGCAGCGACCATTGACCCGACCCTGGACTATGACTCAGTGACCAAGTTGACCGAACCTTCTTAACACTGGCTTTTGGATTGTCAGAGTTGCAGACCTCGTTGCCACTCCTACTTTTACCCTTTTCTCCAGGACACCCCGTATTACTACGAACGTCCACTTCCATTGGACAAAACCATCGTATGGTTATATACGAACTCGAAGGACTTCGAGGATGGTTTCTGGTTCTGGAGAAAACGGAAAGGATTATTCAGTTGTCTTTTCTTTTCACCTTCTCTCAGGTTGCGAGTACTCCTTGGTTTAGGAGTAGTACACCTATTACGCAAATTGGATAGTCTTCTTCCAAACCATAGGCTGGTGCCGACCGGTAGGGAATGAAGAAAACCAGTTAGCCTAAAACGGTGTACAGAAGGTATTAAGTTCAGACAAAGCAAGGGATTAGTAAGAGGGCAAAGTAAATTGCGACTAATATTCACGACCAAACCAAGTATTTCTTCGCCAATCACCTTTGTATTTCTCCAGGACACTCCGTATCACTACGAAGATCCACAGTTTATTGGATACTCCATCGTATGGTCATATACGAACTCGAAAGGAACTTGTTCCAGTTCGGGGATGGATTCTGGTTCAGGAGAAATAGGAATAAAGTACATTCAGGTGTCTTTTATCTTCACCTTCTCTCGCGTTGCGAGTGCTCCTAGGATTAGGACAGTACACCCTTTATGCTTTTTGGATAGTCTTCTTCCAAACCATAGGCTGGTGCCGAACGGTAGGGAAGGAAGAAAACCATTTGGCTTAAAGGGGTGTACAGAAGGTAATGACTAAAGACATATAAAGGGATTTGGAGAGGTGGCAAAGAATTATACGGTTACAGTTGTGAATCTGGATAATGGAAGAGGCATTACTAGGAATACCAGGATACCCCCACCGAAACATTTCAATGTTTCAGTTTCACTGTGTACTGTTAATGGAAAACTGATTTCCCAGTTAGACACTTGCTCCAGGGTATGTATTTACCAGGTATGATTCTCACATCTGTATGGTTTTACAGATGATGAGTGGGAGTAAGTTATTGGGAATTGGGTGATCATCCTCATTATATCGGGATTCGTTGAAATCGGTGATATTTGAGGAAGTCACCTGGGTTGTTTGCCGGTCGGCAAATATTTGGTTATGAATATCCGCTGTTGTGCACCAATTTCAAATTGATATATCTGTACGTCTATTTTTATAGAGTGAGATATACTTTTTGATATTATGTCGATGACATTTACCTATATCAGTGGATGGTTAGGTAAGGAGCATTAAACAGCGGTGTAATTCTTCTTAACCATAAGTACAGTTTTCAACCTACGACACACAGTGAAAGAGTTGTTAGACTCAGCGGACTTATACAGAGTATTGTATGTTGTCCAGTGTCCATCAGGACAGAGGGGTTGGTCCTCGTACTATATTCGGTTTACTTATGACTTCTCTAGATTTTAGACAGCTGTTTCGTGGAAACACAGGGTCTAAGTTTTGAGGAGTTATAGGTATTTGAATAGAGTAGAGAACCAGGTGTAGCAAGTATCGGGATTCTTCAAAGAGATCGAAGATGTAGATACTTGTGTATGGTATTCAGTTGATAGTAATGATGAAGACAGATTGCTTCTCTTTCAGGATACTCATAATTGGAAGCATTCCTAAGTTGAGTAACGCTGATCGGCCTCTCTCCATTTAGTTGACATGCACAGGAGACAGCTGCATGATTTGAATCTGGTTCAATTGAATCAGTGCCTCTGTTTCTATATTGGATATAGAACAGTTCATATCTTAACGATGTTAAGGTACGGGGAGTTATCCGGCTTATGCTTAAAACCAGACTCCGGATAACTCAAGGCACGTTTCTGTAATGGCTGTTTGTGGGTTGACCCAGGCTATGACGAGGGTTGACTTTCTACCATCTGGCAGATCAATAGAAATATTGTTCTAGACTCGCCACAGTTTTATTAAAAATGGATTTTTTCAAAAACAGAAGTGGGAGTATGGTAGAACTGGAAGTGATTCCAGAACCACAAACGATTACTGAAGATTTGATAAGGAACCTAAAGATTCAATCTGATTTGACATTCCATTGGCCACTCCGCAGATAAGGTGGGTAACTTCAGGCACCCGAGAGGTACTCCGGTAGCCTCAAGGACGGTGACAGGGAAGTTCTTGTTTACCCACACTTGCCATTGTTGTTGTTCCAGGCTGCGAGACCCGGCAGGAGGATGAGTATAGCGTCGTTCTAAACTAGCTTTAGAAATGGACGTCTATATGACTCTGCCAGAGGGTTGTCGTAGTCAGTGGGAGCAGCGGAAGCATTGGTGGACATCAGGCTTATATCTATTTATAGACTAAAGCAGATGTAGCGGAGATAGATCATCTATTTCTGATGTGACAGTCATAGGTTTGACGTCATCAGAATAGGGGATGGATCTGTTGAGAAGGTAGTAGGAAGTGATATTCCTATACTACGATCGGTTATACTTTGGTCGTCACACAGTGGTTTCTCCACAAGGGACTTGGATATTACATCAGACATACTGGTTACTAGATCTATGGTTTTAGATCTAGATTTGGGTGGTTTCCCAATCTGGGTATCTTGACAGCATTCTATGAGTATTTAGAATGGACGACTCCTGACACGGTAATACACCTGCAGTTGATGGATTCACCCTCTCTAAAGGTGTCTTATAGACTAAAAAGGAGAGGGATACTCATGATTGGCAGATCACTTGCTTAGGCAATTGAGTCAATCATGAGATGTCAAGTACCACACCAGATGTTGTTCTTGCACTAGATGCAATAAGTTGATATTGATCCAATCCTGGAGGAACAGTCGGAAGCAGTTTTAGAACATAAGTGAATGTTCTAGGGATATGATAACGGCTGCCTCCTTTAGGAGACGGTTATCACTCCAGGCTTCCAAGGTGACATGGACGACAAGGAGGTTGTCAGAGTTGTAGTTCTCCCTCTGACGAGGGACAGTATTTTGGACAGGTGGTCCAAGGCAATACTGAGGGAGGCATGGCGCAGGATACTGATTAAGTTCAGTTGTTGATACAGTCTAAGAAGTTTGGATTTGGAGTTCATTTATGAGCTAGGTCCCATCAGACATCCAGACATTCTAAGACAGGTATTGCTCATTTCGGGAGATGGCTTT
The DNA here is from genome assembly GCA_030015575.1 of Agapanthus africanus. Lineage (NCBI taxonomy): Eukaryota > Viridiplantae > Streptophyta > Magnoliopsida > Asparagales > Amaryllidaceae > Agapanthus > Agapanthus africanus. The sequence goes on along the minus strand of CM057347.1, from coordinate 175,742,518 downwards.
CTCCGCGAACTTGAGATATAGAGAGACATAGAAAGAAACTTCACAGTGGATCCACTCGCTGAGGCTATTCCTCGAACGCAATAGTTTCACAAAAGAGCTTTGTGAGACTGACTGGTAGAGGAGTTGGGTGTTCGGTATCACACGGGCTGTGAGTATGCGACATCGCAATAATTAGCCTTGAGTGCAAGTGGGAGATTGTTGGAGATAGTGCCCTCAGAGTCAATTATTGGATCACAGGCACGTGATTGCAATGATTGAGGGAGGACCTATCCCAGGAGGACAGTCTTACTCGAGATGATAGTATGCTATCTGGTTTATCTTTATCATCGTGTACTGCTTTAGGTGACCTGACATGTCGCTATTACACGTTGATAGAGCCCATAGGATTCTTGCTTGACGACCAGCAGTATGATGGCGATCATATACGTGGGAGCTGGTAGTCTATAAGCACATCCTTAAAAGGTCCCTAGTCGTGGGAGTTTCGAGACTGGGCATCGATACTCCATTAGTAGGCTAGGGTATACAGTCGAGACCCCGACGAGGGGCGGTGGCCGGTCTCACAAGCCACTGGTGTCAGTTGGTTCACCTAAGATGTATACAGGTGCTCATTGGGTTATGAGTACACCGGACAGGACTCGCCGGGAACCTGCTAGTTGGTCTTATACCAGACGTCAGATAGCAGTTCCCAGGTGACATGTGTACAGGTTAGTTCATCGACCTGAGATCGTCATTTGTCTCGTGTGAGTTCCCACTGTGCTTTGATTACTACCCTACCACGGCTCAAAGGAGTCGTGCAAACAGGTTTTAGTTGGGTACAGTCCCGAGCCACATGGAGGCAGTGAGCGGATCTGCAGGGGTTCGTCTCTCCCGGTATTGGGGGTGAGGTCGCGCTGTGTCTAGGAGAGCCATTACGCATAGCCCTCGGCCGAGGCAGGAGATTTACTGGTAGGTATTCCAGTAGTATCTCAGGGCGTTCTGGGCTACGCTCCGACACGACTTGTACCGCTTTTGGGGGTCTGACTTTTACCAACCCCCTAGGCCCGCCATGCGATACTCATAGACGAACGGACCGGACTGTACGGATATTGTCACTGTCAGGCTCAGTTGGGTGTCGGGGTGAGCTTCCTCATCGACGTCCCTTTTGGTCAATAGCTGGTGGCCCGTCATGTATTGGCTTATACCTCTGACGTGCCAGTGGTTAAATCCACAGCCATAGTATTGACGAGTCTTTAGAGTCCACCACACTTTCAGTTACTCAGCTTTCGGGCGAAACGCTGTAGAGGCCGTATGGAGATATGGCAGGGTCCGATCAGATACGTGCGGTATTGCACGGATCAGGATCAGACAGTTTGTACTAGTCGCCGTACAGTTATATGGCAGGGTTCGATCAGATACGTGCGGTATTGCACGGATCAGGATCGAACGGATTTTACTAGCCGGCTTTGGCTTAAGCCGGTCCTAGTCTAGTACAGTGTAGATTTTGTCTCTTTGCATTTGTATCCGGGCCGAATACAGATGCGGGTGTGTATGCACAGTATCGGGGTTTTCCTGTAATTTATTACGGGACCAGATTTCTGGAGTTGCCAGTTTGCATTCCGTTCCGGCCGGTTTTCCTTTGTTCTTTCCCGGCCGGACTTTTCCGATGGAGGGGGTTATTTGCAGTTTTGCAAATAACACTTTGTGGAGGGGTTTCTTTGCATATTGTTTGATTATGATAGATTTCTTTTCTTTCTTCCATGCTTGCTTTAATGGTGAGATGAAAGGTTATGGGTTGAATAGAAAAAGAGGCATGGTTGATGTTTTCTTGTCTTAGATGTAGTCACCACTTCCTTGCTCCTACACTCACCTCCCTTCTTGTTTTATGTTATGATATTCATTCCTCCACCATCTTCTTCTCATTTGAAGAAAAAGTCTTTCATGGTTATGAAAAAAAAAGGAGAGTAGAAGAAAAAGAAAGAGAGAAAGAAAAAGAATGAGAGAGAGTTGATTTCATCTTCTTCTTGCTAGAAAATTGAAAGCACCAATTTTCTTTACCTCTTCCTCCATCCATCAATGGCAACTACATAAACTCCAAGAGACAAAGTTTCTACACTACTTCCTACAGCAAATCTTGAGCATGTCGAGTTGCCGGCTTCATGCTCGAGTTGCCTCGGTATTGAGGCGGGAGCCCGTAAAAGACGAAGGCGATGTGGTGCCCTTTCCGGCGAGGAGGCGACGATGTGGAGCCAAACTTTTCCGCGGGAGATCGGGATGATGAAGAGAAGACCGGAGGACTCGGATCACTCGGTATACTTCTCACCCTATCTCTTGGTTGCTAGCGTAGGTTAATGGTTTTCGATCCGGGTTTTCTTTGTCCGCGGTAGCGCCGGTTTCCGAGTAAGGGAAAAATTTTGATTCCGCAATTTGGCCTCGAGTAAGACGGCCGGGGCGCTGCCGTGGCGCAACAGAAAACCTAGACCCCTACGGGCGCGGCAAGTCACCCGCCAAAACCTGAAGCGAGGCAGCCCCCTTCAGTACCGTGAATGGACCACCCAGCACTTCACGGAATCCGGCAACTTAGGCACCCCTCCTGGGTCAACCTGTACCCCCTACGAGTGCGGCGAATAGCCCGCCAATCCTAGAGTGAGGCACCCTCCGTCTCAATGCCATGAGATGCGGGCCCGTTGCCCTCTAGAACCCGGCTATCCGTGCACTCCTCCGCGGGGTAATCCTAGTACAGAAAGTAAAATATACATACAACGGGTACATCGACCGCAACCTGGTCGTGCCCCAAAATAATAATACAATCAGGCAGTGACGGCAGTCCACATGTCGGACGCTCGCCCCGCAATATCAAATGTACATAATACAACCACAACTGTACTAGCATTGCATCCAGGCTATCCCCCACGACCGATCCGCAACATCACAGCAAAAACAAAACATCAACGTGAAAGTCACGTTCGCAAATCCGTCTAACCGGGCTATAGCAGTTAGACCGGATTTACCGATCGAGTGACATTCACGGTCGCAGATATAATGTAAATACTGTGAAAAATGTGTTTAAAATTTTCCGATTGATCAAAAATTAACAAGTGGGCCCCAAAACAATACTGCAGCACACACAGAAATACTTGGCCCAAATTTAATATTCCAAAACACCCAAAATAAGCCCAGAAGCCCACTGGAAAAATATGATACAGCGACGTCACCAATGCGCGGCGGAACCGCGGCCCAATGGGGGTTTTGGCCGCGGATCCGCGCTACATTGGTCGACTGACTGTGTCGAACTTTTCCAGTAACCTTATAATTTCCTGCACATCAATTTTATACAACCTGAAAAATTTTTCGACACCAAAAATTTCCAACAGAAAACTGATGTGTACATAAATTGGGTTTTTGGAATTTTGATCGATCGGAACTGAAATACACATTACACAAAGCTAGACTAAGTTAATGGCGAGGCTCTGATACCACTGTAAGTGCACGGCGGCGCCCCGGCCGTCAATCCGACGCCGGAATGCGGAAGCGGTGAAAAACTTTAATTTTGCGGACTTAGCAAACCGGCACCCCCGCGCACTAAACACCCGGATCGTAACCATTAACAAGTCTAAGCTAACTAGAGGACGGGTTAGAGATATACCGAGTGATCCGAGTCCTCCGGTCTTCTCGTCGTCGTCCCGATCTTTCGCGGAATGTCCGGTCTCCATCTCCTCGCCGGAAGGGCACCACGTCGCCTGCATCTTTTACGGGCTCCCACCTCAATACCGAGGCAACTCGGGCACGAAGCTGGCTAGTCGACGTGCCCAAGATTTGCTGCAGGATGTGTAGTGAAGTTGTCTCTTTGGGGTTTAGGATGGTTGCCATGATGGAGGAATTTTGCACAAGGATTTTTCATGAACACTTGATGAAAAATGGAGCTTGCCATGGAATAAAATGAGCTCGGCCAAATCAAGAGAAAAGGCTCTCTGGAAAAAGAAATGAAGCCTGCACACTAAATGACATGAATGTGTGTATGAATTAATCCAAAGGAAAATAAATTCCTTCACAGCACCATTCCAGCACACACTAATATGGGATGGCCCACCAAAAATGATCATGAAGGAATAATATCACACAATTAAACCTCTCTCTCTCTCCCTGGAAATCATGGCCGGCCCCACACAAATAAAACCTCACTCCAATCCCAAACAGTGGCCGGCCCCACTCAAATTGTGGGTGAAAAAAAAAAGGATCAATTCTTTTTCAAGCAAGAGGTGAAAAAGGAAATGATAAACAACAAAGCCATACTCCACCAACCTCATCATCACAACAAAGGTCAAGGTATGGTGAGCCATCATGATACAAGGAAATATGCAAAGACCCCTTCCACAATTGCCTATTTGCAACAATGCAAATAAGCCCTCCTCCACCAATCTTCGGCCAATGAACGGAACAATGGAAATCGGCCGAAACGGAAAGCAAACTGGCAACTCCATAAAACTGGTCCCGTAATAAATTACAGGAAAAACCCCGATACTGTGCATACACACCCGCATCTGTATTTCGACCGAAATACAAAATGCAATGAGACAAAACTACACAATCAAATTCTAAGATCCGGCTTAAGCCAAAGCCGGCTAGTAAAAACCGTCCGATCACGATCCGTACAATACCGCACGTATCTGATCGAACCCTGCCATATCTCCATACGGCATCTACAGCGTTTCGCCCGAAAGCTTGAGTAACTGAAAGTGTGGTGGACTCTAAAGACTCGTCAATACTATGGCTGTGGATTTAACCACCAGCACGTCAGAGGTATAAGCCAATACGTGACGGGCCACCAGCTATTGACCAAAAGGGACGTCGATGAGCGAACTCATCCTGACACCCTACTGAGCCTGTCAGTGACAATATCCGTGCAGTCCGGTCCGTTCGTCTATGAGCATCGCATGGCGGGCCTAGGGGGTTGGTAAAAGTCAGACCCCCAAAAGCGGTACAAGTCGTGTCGGAGTGTAGCCCAGAACACCCTGAGATACTACTGGAATACCTACCAGTAAATCTCCTTGCCTTGGCCAAGGACTTCGTGTAATGGCTCTCCTAGACACAGCACGACCTCACCCCCAATACCGGGAGAGACGAACCCCTGAAGATACGCTCACTGCCTCCATGTGGTCGGGACTGTACCCAACTAAAACCTGTTTGCACGACTCCTTTGAGCCGTGGTAGGGTAGTAATCAAAGTACAGTGGGAACTCACACGAGACAAATGACGATCCCCAGGTCGATGAACTAACCTGCACACATGTCACCAGGGAACTGCCATCTGACGTCTGGTATATGACCAACTAGCATGTTCCCGGCGAGTCCTGTCCGGTGTACTCATGACCCAATGAGCACCTGTATACATCTTAGGTGATCCAACTGACACCAGTGGCTTGTGAGACCGGCCACCGCCCCTCGTCGGGGTCTCGACTGTATACACTAGTCTACTATGGAGTATCGGTGCCCTATCTCGAAACTCACACGACTAGGGACCATTTAAGGATATGCTTATAGACTACCAGCTCCCACGTATATGATCGCCCTCATACTGCTGGTGGTCAAGCAAGAATCCTAGGGGCTCTATCAACGTGTAATAGCAACTTGTCAGGTCACCTAAAACAGTACACGATGATAAAGGTAAACCAGATAGCATACTATCATCTCGAGTAAGACTGTCCTACCGGGATAGGTCCTCCCTCAATCACCGCAATCACGTGCCTGTGATCCAATAATTGATTCTGAGGGCATTATCTCCAACAACAGTCATAGGTTTGACTTCATCAGAATAGGAGATGGATCTGTTAAGAAGGTAGTAGGATATGATATCCTGGTATTTGGATGACATACACATAGTAGGAAGTGAAATTCCTATACTACGATCGGTTATACATTGGTTGTCACACAATGGTTTCTCCACATAGGACTTGGATATTATATCAGACATCTTGGATTACTGGATCTATATTTTTAGATCTAGATTTGGGTAGTTTCCCAATTTGGGTACTTAGACAGCATTCTACAGGTGTTTTAGAATGGACGACTCCATGCACGGTAGTGTACCTGCAGGTGGTGGAGTCACCCTCTCTGAAGGTGTCTTACAGATTAAAGAGGAGAGGGATGTGCATGATTGGCAGATCACTTGTTTAGGCAATTGAGTCAATCATGAGATGTCAAGTACTACACCAGATGTTGTTTTTGCGGTAGATGCAATAAGTTGATATTTATCCTATCCTGGAGATACAATCGGAAGCAGTTTTAGAACATAAGTGGATGTTCTAGGGATATGATAACGACAGCCTCATTCAGGAGACAGTTATCATTCCAGGCTTCTAAGGTGACCTGGACGACAGGGTGGCCGTCAGAGTTATAGTTTTCCTTCTGACGAGGGGCAGTATTTTGGACAGGTGGTCCAAGGGGATACTGAGGGAGGCATGACACAGGATACTGATTAAGTTCAGTTGACAATACAGTCTAAGAAGTTTGGATTTGGAGTTCATTATTAGCTAGGTCCCATCAGACATCCAGACACATTCTAAGACAAGTATTACTCATTTCGGGAGATGGCTTTCTCCGCGAACTTGAGATATAGAGAGATATAGAAATAAACATCAAAGCGGATCCACTCGCTGAGGCTATTCCTCGAACGCAATAGTTTCGCAAACGGGATTTGTAAGACTGACTAGTAGAGGAGTTGGGTGTTCGGTATCACACGGGCTGTGAGTATGCGACATCGCAATAATTAGCCTTGAGTGCAAGTGGGAGATTGTTGGAGATAGTGCCCTCAGAGTCAATTATTGGATCACAGGCACATGATTGCAATGATTGAGGGAGGACCTATTCCGGTAGGACAGTCTTACTCAAGATGATAGTATGCTATCTGGTTTATCTTTATCATCGTGTACTACTTTAGGTGACCTGATAGGTCGCTATTACACGTTGATAGAGCCCCTAGGATTCTTGCTTGACTGCCAGCAGTATGAGGGCGATCATATACGTGGGAGCTGGTAGTCTATAAGCACATCCTTAAAAAGACCTTAGTCGTGGGAGTTTCGAGACAGGGCATCGATACTTCGGAGTAGACTAGTGTATACAGTCGAGACCCCGACGAGGGACGGTGGCCGGTCTCACAAGCCACTGGTGTCAGTTGGTTCACCTAAGATGTATACAGGTGCTTATTGGGTTATGAGTACACCGGACAGGACTCGCCGGGAACATGCTAGTTGGTCTTATACCTGACGTCAGATAGCAGTTCCCTGGTGACATGTGTACAGGTTAGTTCATCGACCTGAGGATCGTCATTTGTCTCGTGTGAGTTCCCACTGTACTTTGATTACTACCCTACCACGCTCAAAGGAGACGTGCAAACAGGTTTTAGTTGGGTACAGTCCCGAGCCACATGGAGGCAGTGAGATGATCTTCAGGAGTTCGTCTCTCCCGGTATTGGGGGTGAGGTCGCGCTGTGTCTAGGAGAGCCATTACACGAAGTCCTTGGCCAAGGCAGGAGATTTACTGGTAGGTATTCCAGTAGTATCTCAGGGTGTTCTGGGCTACACTTCGACACGACTTGTACCGCTTTTAGGGGTCTGACTTTTACCAACCCCCTAGGCCCGCCATGCGATGCTCATAGACGAACGGACCGGACTGTACGGATATTGTCACTGACAGGCTCAGTAGGGTGTCAGGATGAGTTCGCTCATCGACGTCCCTTTTGGTCAATACATGGTAGCCCGTTACGTATAGGCTAATACCTCTGACGTGCTAGTGGTTAAATCTACAACCAAAGTATTGACGAGTCTTTAGAGTCCCCCACAAACCAGTTTCTCAAGTTTCGGGCGAAACGCTGTAGAGGCCGTATGGAGATATGGCAGGGTTCGATCAGATACGTGCGGTATTGCACGGATCCTGATCGGACGGAAAATACTAGCGGGCTTTGGTTTAAGCCGGATCCTAGTATTGCACAGTGTAGATTATGTCTCATTGCATTTGTTTTCGGTCGGAATACAAATGCGGGTATGTATATACAGTAGCGGGGTTTTCCTGTAATTTATTACGGGATCAGTTTTTGGAGTTGCCAGTTTATTTTCCGTTTCGGCCATATTTCTTTGTATCTTTCATTGAATGAAGATTGGTGGAGGAGGGCTTATTTGCATTTGTGCAAATTAGCTATTTGGAGGGTTGTCTTTGCATACTTTTGTATCATGATGGTGCACCATCCCTTGACTTTCCATGGCTCATGATGGCTTGACCTTTGTTGTTATGATTAGTTTGTGAAGTGTTGGATTTGGTTGGTGATGATTTCTTTTCATGATCACCTTTCTCTCTCTTGTTATTGATCCACCCCCTTTGGCATTTTCCCACTCCCCTTACCTCATGGTGGCCGGCCAAGCAAATGATGGGGCTGCCCATATTTTTGTTGGGGATTTTTTTTTGGTTCTCTTGTGTTTGCAAAAATCCCCAACCTCATCTCCAAAAATGCTATCATCTCAATCCTCCACTAATGGCAACTTCCACAACCCCAAAGAGACATAGAGTTCTACAGTTAACCTACAGCAAACCTTTTAAAGAAAATAAAAGAGGTGAAGTTTTGAAATAAAGGTATAATGAAATCACGTTTTCATAAATGCATGGAAAAAGGACATAATGCAAGTGAAATTTACTAGTTTGAAAACAAGTTTCGTCTTTTAAAAATTAGGGCAGCACCACCTTTGTATTTTTTTTTGATCCAAGCGGGAGCTAGCTCTTCGCCAACCGGCGGATCACAACCACGCAAGACAGTATATATATGAATACGACGCCCAACAGCGAAGATAACCACAACAGATAAAGAATAAAGCGAGATATCAACCCAATATGCGAACATAAAACCCATCGCTCAAGCCTCGCACTAACAATCTTGCTAAGTCTCATTACTTATACAAATACTAGTTTTGATTTGATGGAGTTAACTAGATACAATATGAAATATAGATATAAGAGTGGGTACGATATAAATGTCCTACCTACCAATGCAAAACACCCGAATGCAACTGTGTGCCAACGAAGCCGCTACTGATCCATGCGGTCTACCTGCAAGAACTGTGGTACAACGGGGGTGAGTTGCCAACTCGTGAGTAGAAAGACATCTACAAGTAGAAATCGAATAAACGACTCCTAGGTCAACTATATCATAAAGGTAATACTATGATATTTAGGGTGACCGGGTCGTATATGTACCAACAATGTAATCAATACCTATATGTATGCGGATATAATCCAACAATATAACCAATGTCTGCATGCATGTGGATCTCGTCCAACCATATAATCAAAGTATGTATGCATGTGGATCTCGTCCAACCATATAATCAATGTATGTATGCATGTAAGTATGAGGATATAAATCAACGGTGTCTCTCGCGACACATCAAAATCATGGAACCTTGGTGTCCAACATCGACACCCGAAAACATCATGAAACCCGTGTCCAGCATCGACACGTAAATCTTCATATCTCGGGCTCCGTCAGTCCGGATCGGCCCATAACATCTCTCGACTCCGGTCGGTATCCTCCGGATATCCGCCGAGCCCAAAATACTATCACCGGTAGGTAGTGCTCCCCTGCCAGGATCATCGTCATCCACACAAAATCTCTCTCTCGCCCCGGGGTACCATACCGGGTCCACCATGTACCCGCAAACGGAATCATCCGCCTCCTCGAATCGGGTTTCACATGTCATACGTCTCAGAACCGAGAAAACGCATTGTGGACGTACTGAAATATCATATCAAGAGAAACCGGGTTTTTAAAACAGTACATGCTTTCTTTTGTAATAGCCACGATTCTCAAATCCAGAAATCTCATAAAAACAGCATATCTCAATGCGTAATATCATAAAGTATGATGTATGCAACATATGATAGAGATGTAAGCATATCCGTATATCATGCAACATGGAACAGTAATATGACATATTAAGGGGAAACCACTCTTTTAAAATGATTCCAGTTTTTAAATATAACATGCGGTCCCCAGTTCTCCAAAATCGAAGTCAGCATGATCTATGTATGTACAGGCGAGTATATACGCAAGTATGTGTGTACAATATGCATATCATGATGCAACAACCCTACTGTGTAGTGACATGGCAATTATCGATGATGAAGTGTGTGAGCCGACAAATCTGTGTAAGTGTAACATACGCATCATCGATAATGGTGCAGGTGTACTAGCACAGGTATAAGCAATGCAACGAGAATAATATGAATGCAGCATAAGGTAAATCATATGCAAATGCTGACGGTATATGTTTTCAACATGACCGAGTCGGTGAATCTATCAATCGGCATCTAACCACTCAACATCACATACGGTATGCTCCATCGTACGGCATCCTCTAGTCAAGGGTATGGATCAAAGCTCAAGTCAAACTCATCACGTACGGAAAATCATCGTACGGCGGCATTAAGCTATCAGGGATTCTATCAATCTATAAGACAAGGAGGGTACGGACTTGACGTCACGTACGGCATATCACACATGTTTCACAACAAATATAAATATAACTATATACCTATGTCCCAGGTCACATCCATTACGATCTCATATCAGGGGACCGACCGACAAAGTATCAACTATCTCATTCGACTCGCATCCGTATACCAACATATTATCAGATCATCATATTCGTCTTATATTCTTTTCATCGCATTTATATCTCACAACAAGTCGAGTTTACATAAACATTCTATCTCTACTATAAGTATAAGTATCTAATCTAACATACACACCCGAACCATACAAGCAGATTTTAAAAGAAGCAAATAGAGGTTATGGTGTTTTTAAGGAAAAGATATCATTTGAAAATCTGTAACGTTCTTCAAGATATCTGTTTAGAAGATGCATACGATTCTTCAGTTTAGAAATAGATATGGTTCGGATGACACATCTGCGTCGACTATCTAGTCCTATAGTACCCTAAACGGCAATATCGTTAAACGTCATCCTCAAATTCCGTCATCACATATTAGCCGTATTATATAACTTCTAACTATCCTTAGTTTCTAATATGATTTCACTAACTATCATTTAACTCTAACCCTAGTTTCCAAATCTAGGTTTCCTTAACCATATTCCATAAATCAGTTTCCATCAAAACTTTGCGGGGGTGCTATACGCCATCCACCCGACTTCCCCGTTAGATATAGATCTACTCACAGTAGTCTTCGATTGCCGAAGTCATTGACGCCACACTCCGTCGCCTCGGAATCCACGCGAAGGTACCTACAATAACTACACATATCGCAACGCTATTAAAACTAAATTCTAAAATCCAATACGGCACGCGCCTTGCTCGTAGGTTAGAACCTATATAGCATACGCGTACTAAATCAACCAAACAACCCTTGTTGTTGATGTACGAACATCCCACAACCAAATACAAATCCAAATAACAAGAATTAGCATTTCAAAATACGGAAAACATAGCCAAAATCACACAAAAAAGCTCCCAGATTTTGACTCAGGTCAAATAAAGCCAAGCAAACAAGTCTAGGGTGATGTATATTGTGTATTTGAGCTACTGGACCAACCTCGACACCCCAGCCAACCAAGTGGCCGGCCACATAAGCCCTAAATCCGGCCTCCTCAGCCCTTTATGCTCCCATGGGCTTCGTCTTGTCATGGTGGTCTCCTGGTGGTGTATCTAGGTCCCTGGTATTGTTTGCTATGCTCAAAAATCCCCAAGGTTGCTCCAGATTTCCCTGCACACCCTTTATTCCCATAAAACCGACATGAACTCAAATCCCAAATCCATATTTTGGTTCCCCATACTCATTCTCAGGTCTTAAACAGCCACAAGAGTTCACTAAAACCATCTTTAAACCTAAACCTTCTCTAGGGATTTCTATCTCCACAACCACCAGACCAATTCAACTTCTACTTTATCTAAAACACAAGAAAACTAAAAACTAACTAAGTGGAAATGATTATTCCTCATGGATGAACTCAAGAGAACCCTAGTAGTCCCAATGTTGCCAAAATCCCACTTTGTTTGGTTCAATGTGAAGAGGGTGAAGAGGGGATCAACTTTTGTGAAAGGGGTTTAGGGTTTTAGGGATTATTTGGAGATGGATCCGGGGCTTTAGGTGGAGGGAAGTGCGGCTGAGGAAGATGAAGAAGGAGAAGAAAATGATGGGGGGAAAGGATTAGGCAGCCCCCCCTCTCTCACTTATTCACACACTCTCTCTCTCCAAGTCATCATTATGTCTCCTTTCTCTCTCATCACTCATCATGACACCTTTTTCTTTCTCTTTTCTCACCAATAACACATACACCCTAATAAAAATAACACAAATGAAATAACATGTAACATGTCATGGTGCACTTACCATGAAAAACTGTAGAAACACGGATTTGGCTTAATCGTGATTAGCAGTGCACTAATCGGGTTTTTATCAAAACTGCCTATAATAAATTTTTAAAATGCCAAATCCTTTAAATATATAATTAAATGAATAAATCATTTTAATTTCCCTTTATTTCACAATTATTGATATATATTTATATCCTTTTTTGAAAACCCCAAATTTCGTAAATCGTGCAGTTTTCGGGGAATATAGTATTTTAATATTAAATTTCAAAAATAATATTTTATATTTTCTGGACTGAAGATATCCAAGCCCCTTTGTTTCCATTCTTCCATTGGGCAACTTGTGCTGAGTTCCAGGGACGTTCCAGATCCTGTTATAGAACCGTGCTTGTCGAGCAGTTTGCTTAAGGGGTGCACCCTGGCGTCTCAAGAGCCTTCTTAGTCCCTCTGTGTAATATCTGGGCAAACGGATGGGCTGGAGCCTGTCGAGTGTAGAATCCGCGCCGTGCCAAATTTCCTTCTCCACTTTAGTTTCCCTGGATCGGTAGAATAGGACCGCCTTTTCACATTCTCGCCTGGGAGGGACATAGAATGTCTGCAGTTCTTGCACACTACAAGTTTCAAGTGTATCGAGATCTTTGTAATGCTCTTGTGGAACCATGGTGATTTGCAAGATCTGATTATCGCTCGCGAAGTCTTGTATTGATGGCCGAGCGGAAAATATAGCGTTAACCTCATCTTCCGAGTCGCTGCCGAAGATCAACATAGGGGTGGACGGTCCCGGGTTGTTGCGTTGAGGCGGCCCCGAATAAACTATCTCTTCCTCCTCCTCGGTATCACTCCCGAAGACTGGAATAGTGGTGATAGCTTTTTCCTTTGGTTTGTGGCATCTTTCCGTATCCTCAAAATCTGGTAAGAAGTATTTTGCATCTTCGTACTTCCGGACTTCATTCACGGAGAATAGGTTCAACTCCCCCGTCACAGTATACTTGAGACCATCCTTGAAGAATTTCATACTCTGATGTTGTGTAGAAGGGATGATGTTGTACTCGTGTAACCAAGGCCGGCCGAGCAAATCATTGTAGCAAGTCTTGGCGTCAATGACGTGAAATTTAATATCCGTGATGAGTAGCCCGAAGCGAAGCGTCAGTATCACAGACCCGAGAGTCCGTGATGACTGGGAGTCGAAACCGGAGATGGTAATTTTATCGCGAGCGAGGTGCTGGACGCTCATGCAGATTTCCTTCAACACTCGCATGTTGAGGAGATTGACGGAAGACCCATTGTCGACCAGGATTTTGCCTATCTTGATATCGTGATAATATCCAGAGACATATAGGGGACAGTTGTGCTCGCACGTCCCGAGGAGGAGATCTTCATCGCCGAAGGTGATATCGGCTGTGTGCACTTCTTCTAGCTCATCCTTCATCCTTTCTCCGGCGAGGAAAGCTTGGAATTGCTCTGGCTCTTGTAGCGCCTTGATCAATGAATCCCTTGCTTCTTTTGATAGTAAAAGGGTGTCGAGAATGCTGAGCTGCGAGAGTAACTTCCTCAAGTGCGCCAGAACGTTGTAGTCTACTTTAGTTTTCTTTGGCGGGTCCTTGGCGGTCAGCTCTTTTATGACTTGGTCATAAGGCGATATCCTCAGAGACCTTTTCTTTTCCCTTATCTTTTCTGTTTGTGGGTCCGAGATTCTTTTCTGGAGGTGTACGATTGCGCAGTTGGATATTTTCGCAAGTCTTCGACTCTTCTTCTTTCCCCGAGGTGGATTCTTTAAAAAGAGGGTCAAGAGTCATTTCCTCGTCAGAGTCACTTCCGAAGGTGAGCACTTGCGATCCCCCGGCGTTGACCGTGCGACAGTTACCGGTAGCTCTTTTATGATCCTCTGTTGTGCTTCTTCGCTCCCGACGAGTTTTGCGTTTCATCCGCTTAAAATGTTGCCGGTGAGCAATATATCCCTGCCACCATCTTTTAAAAGCGTCGCATTCTTCGGTGGGGTACGAAATCTTTCGATGATATGAGCAGTAACTAGTATGCATCTCTGCTTTATCAACAGTGTTTCCTTCGGAGGGTGGTAGCTTCATTCCCATCGATACGGCTTTGGCAAACCTCTTCCTCGTCTTGAACTTGTTTTTATTCACAATGGATGTCTTTTGATTTGGCAGGAGTGTCTCGACTTTTTCATCCAGTTGCCGGCGTTTGGCTTTCTCAAATATGGCCATCTCACGCTCTCGATCAGCTTTGCTTTTCGAAAGAGTTTCGTTTAGGAATGCGTCAATCATTTCATCTGATGGCCCTGGAAGCTCCGGTTCGGGATTTGCCCCGAGTTCCCCTGTGTAAGGAGATTCTTCATCGTCTGTAGACGAGTGAGAGATCATATGGCAACTTGCTATGTAATCCTCAGATTCATCTGATAAGTCTTCTCCATCATTTCAGTCTTCAAGGACGTGGCCGAGAAACTCTTGGAGTGTGATTGGAGTCCATGCCTTCTGGTTATACTCTTCCAGCGCGTCGATCTGTTTCTGCAGGTCCGTGCGCTTGTCGCCAGGCTTCACGGGCTTTTTGGATTTCTTCTTCTTTTTCGAAGATTTCGACGGCTGGGTGTGAACACTTTGGATATCACCACCAATCTTTAGAGTTGGGCGCAGCTTCAGCATCCCTTCGATGATTTGGGGCTCCAGCGGATTCTTCCATCTGATCGCCGGGCATGTCTGGAGATCATTCAGCATCCTTTTGGTTTTGGCCGAAAGAGCCACCTCCCATGGGGCTTCTTCAACAAAAGAGCATGTTGCCCCCGGTGTATCCATCTTCTTAGGAGTGTGCGGTTGTGGTGGGTTTACTTTCCACTTCTCAGACAGCGCAAACTTGCCTTGTAGATATTGATCCTCGATCCATCCCTTAAAAACAAAGCAATTTTCAATCGGATGGCTTACCGTTTGGTGGTAAGGGAAATAATTGGGATTATTAGCCTCGCCAGGTTGCAGTGGTCGCTTAGGATTCGGGAGGTTGATAATCCTGTTGCGCATCGCCATCTCGAATAGTCTCTTCGTTTTGTCCCGTGGGAATGATAAGGACGCTTCATTTTCTCATTATAATAGTGTCGTCTCTCTTCCATTTGATCCGTCAGTTTTGGAGCACTGGGCTGCTGTTGGGTATTCGCAACGAAGGTCGCCTTCCCTTTACCCTTTTCGTTCCGTAGTTCTGGCTTCGGAGGAGATGGTCTATGACCCATTTGGTCCATCTGGGCTAGCTTGTCGATTAAAGCCTAAAACGTGGTCGGTTTAAAGAACATCATGAACTGTGAAATAGTTGTATGAGGGTCTAGGGTGCCTACGAACATGCCCACCGCTGGTGCCTCTTCGATGCGTTGTTCGCATTTTGACCACAGATTTCGCCATCGGATTGCGTACTGAACCCACGTCTCGTCTGGCTTCACCCTGGCATTTATCAATGCTGTTATCGGGTGCGTTCACTGGCACTCGCGAATCGCTGGGTAAACAATAACTCCATTTCTGCAAAAGTCTTGACGGAGTAGTTTGGAAGTTCGGAGTACCACTCGAATGCCGTCTCCGACAAGCTGCCGATGAATTGGCGGAGCAAAAGCTTATCGTCGCCACCAGTGTTGCTGCAAAGAGCCCTGAACTGAGTGACATGTTGATGGGGATTGTCTGTCCCCTTGTACACATAGAATTTCGGGATCGTGTAGCCTGGCGGGTACTTTATCTGATCATACCAGCCTGGATACGGTCGTCCAGTTCTAACAATTTGCCTGGCCGCTTCATTTGCCTGGTGAACTCTTATTTGCTGAACAATATAGTCATCCGGTGCAGCTTTGGAGATTGTCTCTTCTTTGGCTGTCGACAGAGCCGGCAGAGGGTTTGATGTTCTCCTCTATCATCTTCAATTATCACTGGAGGATCTTCGGCTGGAGGGTCCGGCTGGATCATCATGCCTACCATATCCTGGAATAGAAGGGCCATTTGCTTTATATTGGCCGCTTATTCCACGGCCTCTTTGTCCTTCTTTTCAAGCATTCTCCGAAGGAATTCAGCATCAGTCTCGTATTCATGACGTTGTCCCGATGACGTCACCGGGCTTTCTTTTGGCCCGGTGAGTGCGGCCATTGCAGTCAGCATCTCCTGAAGCTTCTGCTACTGTTGTTCCTGAGCACTTGTGATGGATCGGGTGAGTGGTCTGTGGCCCGTAGAAGCGCGGCTATCCTCTTTCTCAGATGCCATGTAGACGGTATGCACCACCATGCCCCCAGGCTTAGGGCGTTTGGGCTCAGTGCCTTTGACATTTGTCGCAGGCATGGGGATTTTCTCCGGCCTTGTTCTCTTATGCGCGGTCGAAGTTGAGGGGGCCGTTACAGTGGGCACCCAAGTGGTTATCTTCCTTTGTGGCTTAACAGGACGGTTTTCTTCCTGTCGGACCTTCAACTTCTTCTGTCGACGGGGATAGTCTTGATCAATCACCGACTCTCGGATCCGCCGCCAGACTTTGTAAACTTTGGAAGACAGCCGTTGAGGGGGCTGATCTGGCTTTATTTCTGTAATATTCTCCACCGGTGGAGGAGATCTTTTCAATACTACGGTAGGTGAGTTCCTACGCACCTTGTTCAACAGCTCAAAACTGTTCCCGGTTGGAACAGCAGCATTAGCTTCCACTGTTGGAGCTGGTGGAGTTAGCCCAGAGGGGGAGCTGCCCCCAGCCTTCCTTACTCGGCGCCAGTGGCGACGTCGAGCGTGTCGAGCTGTTGGGGTTGGTTCGGCGATGGGGATGGCTTTGTCTTGCCCCCTGTCCAGATGAGGCGCCACTGGTGCTAGCCTCTTGAAGACCGACGTCTTTTGAGTAGTGGTATCCAATCTGTCAAAGACAGACCTTCGGGCAGGAACGGGAGCCGGAATAGTCAGTCTTGTAAAAATTGACCCTTTGGTTGGAGAAGCCGCCTTCACGACTTCGGGAGCAGGGTTGGTCACTCTTTTCGGAATAACCTTTTCTTGAGGTACAGGCTTCATCATTGGCCCCACTGAACTTTGGCCCAATCTGGAGAAGACCGAGGCACCGGTGCTAGACGACCCGTTGAGAGGGGCCGCAGTAGCTGTAAGCCGATCAAAGACCGACTTCTTGGGAGCTTCCGGTGTTGGCACAGGAGCGGTGAAGCTCGTTGGCGGGAGCATAGTCCCGAAAAACAATCCTGTGGTGGCTTGAGTGACCTGTTCCACCGGCATTGTGAACAGGGAGGCTGCTTGAGGCCCATAGGCTATGCCTCCAGATGAGGCGGAGCGCGAGTTGCAGCTGCAGTTGGAGCACTTTACGCAAGTAGATGCCATTGCTGTTTCGCTTTCTGCACCAAGCAAACGCCAAATCTTAGTACCTCGAAACCCAAGGGCAACCATTAGCAAACCGCGATTGGTTCACGAACACGACACACGAAGTGTGGAGTGGAAAGAGGAAAAGGTCCTATCGGGCGTGTCAGAATCTGTTCCCCTCCGAAAGACGCGCAAGACAGACGTCTTGCCTGAAATTCGGGGCAGATGCTAATTGGTGCTATCCGTCCACCTCTCCGAAGATGCCAAGTTGATTTATGGAACCGTGTATCGAAGGTTTAAACGGATGTGGCCGATGTAGCAGACTTCGTCAGATTCCCCCTCGCTTGAGGGGTTTTTGATTGTGGGGACACTCTTCCCTGCAGGTGCAAGCTCTGCAGTTAATTATGCTACCGCATCGCGGTAACAAATTTCTCCTTCTCCAGATGGTCACTTCGTGTCGTGGGTGTTTGTTTTGTTTGTGGTTGCCCTTGGATTGTATACGGTGACTAAGTTATGTTGTCTCCCGCAGGGCGTGGACTTATCCAAATCCGTATCTTTCTTAGATTTAAGTTTGGGGGGTTGGGTTTAAGGATACGTTAGCCTCATTTGAGACTAAGATCAACTTAAACGTTTGTTAAGGATACGTTAGTCCCATTTTAGACTAAGATCAACTTAACGGGATCGTTTAGATCCAACAAAATAGCAATTAGGCTCTGTTGTTTAGTTTAATGACATTGCGGTCGATTGCCAATTTAAGGACATGGTGGTCCATTGTTAGTTTAAGGATATCTCGGTCCATTGTTAGTTTAAGGATATCTCGGTCCATTGTTAGTTTAAATACATCGCGGTCGAGGTTAAGGACATCATAGTCCATGAGTTTAAGGACCCCACAGTCCAATGTTAGTTTTAAGACATCATGGTCGAGGTTAAGGACATCATAGTCCGTTGTTAGTTTTAAGACATCACGGTCGAGGTTAAGGACATCATAGTCCATGGGCTTAAGGACCCCACAGTCCAATGTTAGTTTAAAGACATCACGGTCGAGGTTAAGGACATCATAGTCCATGAGTTTAAGGACCCCACAGTCCGATGTTAGTTTTAAGACATCACGGTCGAGGTTAAGGACATCACAGTCCGTTGTTAGTTTTAAGACATCACGGTCGAGGTTAAGGACATCATAGTCCATGGGCTTAAGGACCCCACAGTCCAATGTTAATTTAAAGACATCATGGTCGAGGTAGTTTTGGCCCTCTGTTGGACCATTAGACATTTGTCTGGGTTCGAGCCCATATTATTTAGCAATGCTAAACGAGAGTTTGAGGGCTTTGGCAACATTTTTATCTTTGATTTCCTCAATTTTGAGATTCATTTGGAGGAGGGACTTTTGCTTCTAGAAAATTAGCCAATTTGGCTAAAAGTAGTGTTAAACACTAAAGAGCAACAGTGTTAAATACTGGAGACAGAACACTCAAATTAGTGTTAAACACTAAAAGACAATTAGTGTTAAACACTGGAAATATAATCTTCAATTTAGTGTTAAACACTAGAAAACAATCAGTGTTAAACACTGGAAATATAATCTCCAAATTAGTGTTAAACACTAAAGAAAGAGGGGTCACGTGTGGACACGTGAGAGCGTCCAAAGGTGGGGCCAGATCCCTTTACTTCGTTCTGCAATTAAGTGTTAAACACTTTTTTCATATTCTTATTCTGAGCATCACGTGTCGACACGTGATGGAGATTCATGCATCAATTATTAAAGCACTTGCTGAGGGATCACGTGAGAGCGCTCATAGCTTCTTTTCTTCTGCTTTTTCATTCTGCGTTTTGGAAGTCACATGGGAGCACGTGAGGCATTGCCTCAGATCTTCTTCCTTCTCATTTTTGGGGATCTTTTCAGGGGCCACGTGGGGACACGTGACCTTAGTTTTTTGCATGCATGGAGATCTTTTAAGTCTCCTTATTTTATTTTGAGAATTAAACTCTCAATTAGGGTTAAACCCTAGTTCTGTCCATCTTGAAGAAATTAAATTCCTAAAGTTTTAAGAGAATTAAATTCTCAAATAGGGTTAAACCCTAGTTTCATCTTGAAGGAATTAAATTCCTGTGAGTTCTAGGAGAATTGAATTCTCATATAGGGTTAAACCCTAGTTTTGTTTTGGGAGAATTAAATTCTCTAAACTCAATTCCCCTTCTAAGTTTTGGATCTGCATGGCAGGATCTCAACCCGATGAGAATTAAATTCTCAACCTATGCGGAGATGTGCTTCTGCAGATCTTCAACTAGAGGAAGAACTAAGTTCTTTTGCAGAAGAGTTAAACTCTTAGATTTTGAGAATTAAATTCTCTGTTTGAAGTTTTGATTCCCTTTCTTTTCTCACCTAGGGTTTTCTTTGTTGAGAATTAAATTCTCCTTTCTTTTCCCTCTGAAATTTCAAGATTCCAAAACTCTATATCTTTCTTCTCCTCTTGGCTCCTATTTATAGGAGAAGGAAAAGAATCAATTTGTTTAATAAATCTTTCATTGAAAAATTTGATTTGTCAGCCTAGCCCTAAACTCGACTGGCCCGACAGAACCGTTTCCTCCAGCAAAACAAGCTCCGGATGTCCGGGAATCTGGAGAATCACTTTCCTTTCCTTACAATCAATATAAGCGTGGAAAGTGCCGCGAAAATCCATTCCCAAGACAACAACAAACAAAGGGATGCACCAGAATTGAATAATTCTATTGCGGAGAACATGAACAAGTAAGATATCGAGATGACTTCATCCGAAGTGAAGATACCGAAGAGGATTAAGCACAGGAAACATGATTCAAGCTGGCGATAAAACAATAACTGGTAAGCAATGAAACCGAGAGAAGCAAGGTAATATAACAACCATGAAACAAGGAAGTGAATCAAGATCAGGACTCCAAGTTACTTAAATTGAGTACCGCATTGTAACCATGCAGCAGTTCATGGGTACAATCACATAACTCCACTCAAGTCGCCCAAATCCTAGTATCAGAATCAAGAAACAGGGAGAAACAATAGAGAACCAAAAGGTTTCGAGTCGAGATGCAAAGTGGTTTGCATATCGTCAAGGCAAAGGATAAGAGAAGCATATGATTCAAGAATCACGATTATAAGGTGGCAGGACATGCTCCTAATCACGAGTATTCTGATTCGTGTATTAGGTCCAATACCCAACTACAAAAAGAATCAAACTCGATTAACCTATATCCTATGGCTCTGATACCAAAAGAACCATGTCACGCCCTGCTTCCCAGCGTACGCTAAGATAGGCACATGACATAGCCAACCATGCTACCTGTGGATAGGAAAAATCCCTCTACAGTCATATTACGGTTGTAGAGATATCATGAACAGGAAAGTAAACTAATTATCTAGTACATGTCCATGAGCCAGAATAAATGAGTCAAGAAATGATAATATGCGGAAGCAAAAGATCCAATAAATAAAACACCTGGAAAGTAAAACTGCATACCAACAGGATCCTCACCGCTCGGTCTAACAGCGGTAATACTCCTGATCAGTCTGCAACAAAGGTAGAGGATCTGGGCCATTCAAAACCCAGACGTCAGCGCGTCATAACATCAAGCAATAATATATAAACAGGGTAGCAAGACATACAAGTATGATCATAACTGGTAAAGCAGGTGTAACAGCAATATAAATCAGGGCAATGAAAGGTAGTGTGCAGTGAGTAATCTAAACTGGTCTATTGGGTTAACTACTCTCAAGTCTTTGAAATCAATTTGATGAATCATCGATGTAACTCAATAGCATCCTGTGCATGCCCGGGATCACGGTCTATGACTCTCGGGCTGAACCGAGACGTGCCGCAAGGCAGTAAAGGATGGTAGGTAATGACGAGTGATGTCCGTAGCATCACTCCGGGGCTGGCCTAGCCCGTAAGACTGATCAGAACAGGTATAGAACTCTCGAGTTACAAGTCAGGTTTCATCATTGATTTCCCCATACCCCCAAGTCATATGTGTGCGAGTCAGGTATTAAGTAATCTAGAGCTAATGCCAACACAGGATCAGGCAGGTACAGATTTGTCTGGATAGACAACAGGAACTGTCCGTAAGGACAACAGGTCAGATTTGTTGGCATTAGACACAAGATCAAGTAACAGGTAACGCCATGGTACATCAGGTCAAGCCAGGTAGTATATAGATATCATGTCATGTCGAGAGGTGCACGGTACCATGTCGTGTCAGGTACGAAGTGTAACAAGTCGTGTCAGGATCACAAGATGTCATGTGGGTGCTCATAATCAAACTAACATAAGCACGGGTGTATATAAACAAGCATGGATACTAATGAAACAATAAAAGTGAAACATGGTGATGATATATGCAAGGGTACAAATTAAAGCATGGGGATGCACAGTTATAGATTAGAGTTAGGGTTGTGGTTCCAACATTAAGTATCATACACTTAAATGAATATGGAATTGTTAAATCTCATTATTATGGGTTAAATGATCTAGGGGTGAAATTATATTAAAAAAAATATGTTCAATTGATGCAACTGGGTATTCGGGGTAGAAACTATTTACAAGTGCTATGGGTTATGCAGATAATTATTAAGTAATCTAAACACGGATGTGGGTACACGATACTGTACTCTAACATGCAACAAGTTATAATTCAAGATCCGAATCTAACATGATATACCCGGACCTCGAAATGCAAAAATGGAAACTAATAGCCCTAGGCTTAATTTACGGGTTTAATCATGAAATAAATATGTATAAAATAATGTAATAGCATCTAGCAAGTTTCACTTTCCTTGATTGGATCACGATACGGGATGCGCACGCAGCGTCCAATATCGGCAAATGTTGCAACATCCACACGCGCACATGGGAAGGTCCAGACACATCAAGAAGTTAACCACGCAGGTAAGGGACATCCACAGAGTCGCCCGGATCAACGGCGGCTAGCACGGCTCTGGCGACGGTCGGAAACCGAGAACTCAAGAAAGAAAAGAAAAGAAAGAAAGAAGAGAAGGAGATGGAGGGAAAGGGTTATGGTGTTGGCTTAGGGTTTCTAAGACAGAGGAGATGCGGGGATGGCGACGGCGACGATGGGCAGCCGTCGACGATGGGTAACAGCGAGGGTAGAGGGTTTCTTGGGTGCTGTTGTGGTCGTAGGGTTTGTAGAGGATGGTGGTGGCGGTTTGTGATATTGGGGAGTGGAGAGGGATGTGAGGAGGTGACGAGGGTGACGACGGCTAGTCACCAGAGAGGTTGGGCTCGCGGGAGGTTGCTGCAGGTGGCCTCGTCGGGGTGCAGTGGTTCTCGTGGATTGTCGGAAAGAAGAGAGGAGAGAAAGGAGGTGTAGAGAGTGGTCACGAGGGCGAGATGATGGTGGCGACGACAAGGTAAGGTCGGTGGAGATGGAGCGGGCGAAGGCTAGGGTTAGGTTTCGTGTATGGGTTCTGGCGAGAGGCAGAGAAAGAAGAAGAGAGAGAGAGAAAGAGATAGAGAGAGATTCTGTGAAATCTTTTAAAATATTTAAAATATATATGTGAAGAGAGAGACAGAAAGAGCATCAGGAGAGAGAGAGAGGAGAGAGAGAGAAACGGAGAGAGAGAGAGAGAGTCTGATTGATTTAGTTTAAAAAATAAATAATATATATATATAACTTTTACTGTTAACATATGTTAACATATATATATATAAGGATAAAAATAATATATTTTAGTTAAAATATATTAATAGTTTATAAATATATAAAGAATATAATATTAGTCCGTTTTGAGATTTTGGCAAATACAAACTTACTCCAAAACACGTCCGGGTCGGGTCTAAAAATTCAGATTTAAAATATTAAAAATATAAGCGACTTGCAAATTTCAAAATGAATGCTCTGGTAACGAAAATGCATACCCCCAAGAACGGATGCACGTACGTGCGCGTAGCCATTCAAACACGTCCGTTTCACTGAACGGGACGAGAACAAGATGCGCGGATGCTACCACGGGGTTAGGGGTATCATGCAGGATATGAAATGTATTTTTAAAATATTTTACGTGACCCAAAATGTTATTTGTAAAAGATGCGATACTAGATAAAATACCAATATGTACTAATCTTGAGATGCACGTGTCCATGCAACAAGTTACGGTAATTTATAAATAAGAATCAAACAGGTTCAAGCAAGCGGGTCGGGTCGAATGCAATGTAAAGTGTAAAATACCATTCGCACCCATAATACGTTAAATCAAGAGAATACCACAAATAAGGAAATACGAGAACTGGAATTGGTATAAGTGAACTCGGGTGTTACATTATACCCAACTATAAAAAGAATTTCGTCCTCGAAATTCCAAGAGCAAGAAATGATAAACAATCAAGAAACTACAAGAATAGATGTGGAAACTTCTGCCGGATTTCATCTTCTCGTTCCCAAATTGACTCTCCATGCGAGCGATTTCCCCAAGAAACAAGTATGAGAGGGATAACTATGTTCTTAAGAACCTTTTCCCTTCGATCCACAATTGACATCGGTCGTTCCTCAAAGGTTAAATCTTCTCGTACAGTCAGCTCCGAATGATCCAGCACGTATGTTTCATCTCGTTCATACTTACGGAGTTGAGATACATGAAACACGTCATGAACATTCGCCAAAGGTTGCGGTAACGCCAAACGATACGCCATTTCTCCAACACGCTCCAAAACCTCAAAAGGTCCAATGAATCGAGAACTAAGTTTTCCTCGACTTTCGAAACGGATCACCCCTATAGTCGGTGATATCTTCAAGAATACCAAATCACCAACGTCGAACTTTAGAGATCTTCTCGATGTATCTGCCCAACTCTTCTGTCGGTCTTGTGTTGCTTTCATCTGGTTCCGGATAGTGTTAACCTTCTCAACTGTTTGCACGATCAAATCCGGTCCCCACAATCTTCGTTCTCCAATATCGTCCCAATAAAAAGGTGAGCAACTCTTGCGACCATATAAAGTTTCGAATGGAGTCATCTGAATAGTCGCCTGGAAATTGTTATTGTAAGAAAACTCCACCAAGTGTAGATGATCCCATGAACCCTTGAAGTCTAACAAGCAAGCTCTCAACATGTCTTCTAGAGTTTGGATCGTTCTCTCTGACTGGCCATCTGTCTGAGGATGATTAGCTGTACTAAACTTCAATCGAGTCCCCAAACTTTCCTGTAAGCTCTTCCAGAAGTGCGATAAGAAACGAGTGTCACGGTTGGACGCGATGCTCACTGGTACTCCATGCAATCTTACAATCTCCTGTATGTACCGTTCTGCCAAAGCTTCTGTTGATTGACCAACTCGAAAAGGAATTAAATGAGCTGTCTTGGTCAATCGATCAACAATCACCCAAACTGCATTGTTGCCTTTCGGACTCCTCGGTAAGCCGTTACGAAATCCATGGTTATATGTTCCCACTTCCATTGAGGAATCGGAAGTGGTTGCAATAAACCAGCAACCCGTTGATGTTCAGCCTTAACTTGTTGACACACCAAGCACTTTGCTACAAAGCATGCAATCTCCCGTTTCATGCCTTCCCACCAGAAATGCTGTCGTAGATCTCGGTACATCTTTGTGCCTCCTGGATGTACGGAATATGCGGAACTGTGCGCCTCCATCATAACTTCTTCGCAGATGTCTTCCTTTGGCACACACAAACGACTACCATATCGCAACGAACCATCTTCATGAACCAATAAGTCCGTTCGAAGTCCGACTTCAACCTGTTCTCGAAACTTCTGCAATCTTGGGTCCTGCAATTGCGCTGCTTTAAAATTCTCGATCAACGACGACTATACCTGCAGCTACATCAACTGTCTCGAAGATTGTGGTAGCACAACCTCCAAATTGAATCTCCAAAAGTCCTCAATAAGTTTCTTCTGTCCAGTCAACATGTGAATTGCTGGTAACCGACTAAGCACATCCGGCACAACATTAATTTTTCCCCGGACGGTATTCAAGATCAAGATCGTAGTCAGCCATCAGCTCCAACCATCAACGCTGCCTCATATTAAGTTCCTTTTGTGTGAACACATACTCCAGGCTTTTGTGATCGGTGAATACTTCGACCCTTTCGCCCAATCAGTAGTGTCTCCAAATCTTCAAGCGAAAAATCACACCTGCTACCTCCAAGTCATGAGTTGGGTAACTCTTCTCATGGGTCTTCAAATGTCTCGACGCGTGAGCTACAACCTTCCCATGCTGCATCAAAACACATCCCAATCCTTTTTCCAGATACGTCGTTATGAATCACCAATTCTCCAGAACCGTCTGGTACGGTCAAAATAAGAGCGGTTATCCATCCTTGCCTCAACGCCTCAAAAGCCGACGCACACTTATCTGTCCACACAAATGGTACTTCCTTGCGCGAAAGCTTGGTCAGAGGCTCGGCCAAACGAGCACAATTCTCCATGAACCTTCTGTAATACTCGGCAAGTCCAAGAAAGCTTCTGATCTCTGCAACGTTCTTCGGAATCGGCCAATCTCGAACTGCTGTAATCTTTTCGGGATCAACGACGATTCCATCACCTGACACGATGATTGAAATGCGATTTCGATTGTGTGTGTTTAGAAAATGTATAGAAATCACAACCAAAAAATATTTTGACCGCAATCAATAACGATGTCGGATGTAACGCGTTAGTAAGTGCGGATCGTCCACAGGGAAAGTAAGATCCGTTCAATTTTCGAATTAGATGAGTAGAGAATTTAGAGAGAAGAAAAGAAACAATTCATGATTTGTAATTGAATATCAAGAATTAGAAAAATCTAGATCTAAAAGAAACATTAAAATCAAGAATTGAGATGTGTGATAATTTCCAACCAACAGTCAAGATTCCAAGTGTAGCTCGTAGGAGTAGATCGGATCTATAGATGTGATGAGATCTAATGATTACTCATTCTTATCCATTAACGAATTGATACTAGATCGATGAAAATTTACCGAGGGTTAAGGATCTTGCGGAGAATTTAGGGATTCTCCAACTCATCCTTTGTTCTTTCGATGAATCTCATTCAAATTCTAGCTTCTAGTTAATCAAATGATCAATCGTTGTTCCCTAGTTTCGAGTGATCACAATCAAGAGAGCACCATCCCGAAACTAGGTCATCGATCATTTGATTCACAAGAATTTACAAACATTATAGGATTTAAGAATTATAAAAGTGTCTAAATCATCATCATCTATCGATCGTCACAACTCCTACACGAGTGGAGTTTTACTCAAACATCATAATAACAAACGCAATCACAAATTGAGATCGAATCATAATGCTTGAATTAAAAGATAAGCAAGATATAGAAATTTCACCTTTATTTATCGACAAATTTCGTTACAACTCTCTTGAATTTACAAAATGAAGGAACTAGATCGTCGATTTAGGCTTCGCTCAGCTCCTTGAGTCGCGGATCTCCTTGGATCTCTTGCTCCGATGAAATCCGGCGATGCTTTCTAAAGGTTGAAGGCTCTCTTGCTTGAATGGTACTCGGGATCTTGATCTTGATTTTTGAATTGGAATTAGGGTTAGGGTTTTGAGGCACAAGTTGTGTCACTCAACTTGTGGGTAGAAGATGATGGATGATTTCTTGAACCCCTCAACCCTAGATCTAGGCTCCTTTTTATAGATCTCAAAACCCTAGATCTAGGATTTCAAATTTAAATTTTCCCTCCAAAAGTTTGTTAAGAGAGCCTTCTAGAAATAGTTTGTTAAGCCGAGCCTTCTAGATGAGCCACGTGGCATTTCTATAATGTTCTGGAAGCTTTAGCCCTTATTTAAGACACGTGTAGGAAATCTGGACATCTAAAGCCATCAAGCCGCCACGGTTCCGCGGCGCAAGCGGGCTCCCGCCGCGGAACCGCGGCTCTTCTGAAGCCTTGTGGCTTTGGATCTCTGGTACTCGTTTGGGCTTAGACTTGGGCCTTTTCCTGATATTTTGAATTTTATTTTTCTCTCTAGATTGCTACCAGATCTCAAAACTTGGAGTTGGTGTATTTTTGATCAGCTTCTTTTGGCTTTGTCCCTGCAATTTCCTGCACAGATTCCGAAACAAGTGTTGCGCAATACAGGGATGATGCGATGCCATGATAAACAGTCAATTTCCCTAAAAATGTCAGTTTTAAAGTCTAACACATGCAATCTGGTATTTCAGAGATGTTTTGCTAATATGTGCAATATGAATACCGAACACTTCTAGATGAGTGCAAATGATAGGGAAATTGCCGTGTTAAAAATGCAGTATTTTCGACTGATCAAATTCCCCCAAACTTATTTTCGATCGTCTCGATCGAATTGTTTTATTAAAAAGAGAAAGAGAAAATAAAGAAAGAGAAAAACTAACTAGCACACTTTCGTAGGCAACACGATTGCACTGAGCACGTGCAACAAGCCTTTAAACCTCTAGGTGTCCCTAGTAGGAGGAGTGTTGTCTCCTGAGGGTTTTCAGCGGATTGCACCCACAAAATCCAA
The DNA here is from genome assembly GCA_030015575.1 of Agapanthus africanus. Classification (NCBI taxonomy): domain Eukaryota; kingdom Viridiplantae; phylum Streptophyta; class Magnoliopsida; order Asparagales; family Amaryllidaceae; genus Agapanthus; species Agapanthus africanus. The sequence goes on along the minus strand of CM057347.1, from coordinate 175,714,382 downwards.
TAATAAAAGGAAGATCATGAATATTACATTTAAAGACAAGAATTGTAAAAGAAAAGCCTTGAAAATTAGGGTTTCCAACTAAGCTAGCTTTTCGGTTGTCATGAGCCCTATCTTAATGGTTATGAAAAGATGTCAGAAATCACGTTCTCCCTCAATAAAACATCGTCTTATTCTTCATTCCTATCTTTCTTCCAAACATTGATCATATCACCCTGCGTGTGTGTAAAGGACATCCCTACACCCGGAGAATTCAATTCAAGCTATCATACTCTTACCCATCAGCCTCAGTACTTTTTAATTAATGAATATTTAGATGTGCTCACACACTTTCATGCGACCGTTAATACTTCTTGAGCTACTAACCGACCGATTACTCATGTGCTTTCTTATTTAGTGTATTTTCCTTGTCTTGCACCACCTCAGGTATAGCAGTGCCTCCCAGACCAGTTGGCCTTAGGGCACTAGGTGAAGAGGCACCCTCGCTATATACTTTTTATTGCCCTTGGTGATAAAAAAACCAGTGTCCATTTTTCTCACCATTTTATATTTTCTTCATTTTTTTTATTTCCTTCATACATCGGCTTTAAGACAAGAGCATTTCAAGGTATCCTCTACTATCCCGGGCTTCAAGACGTGTATAAGTGCGAATAGCAGGGTATCAACGTTCAAAATGTTTGGCTTCCAGAATAAGAACTATTTTTCAGACCTATTTTTATCCTCAGATTAGTGACTTCCTTCATCTTACTAACCCTTGGGACAACGGCTCATAAGTACTTATTACTAGTTCGTATAAGAAAACTTCTAATTTTCTTAGTTTTCTTAAATTTTTCTAATCTCATGGATGCAATTTTTCACTATATAATCTTTTATTATCTTATTTATGTACAAAAATATTTTTATATTTTTAAAAATTTTTATGGGTTTTGAAAATTTTTGAATTTTTATAGGTTTTGAAAATTTTTAAATTTTTATAGATTTTGAAAAATTTTTACACAAAATGATGAGCCAAAAATTTTTACATAAAATTTTTATGGATTTTTAAATTTTTTATGGGTTTATTAAAGAAATGTTTTGTGCTTATGCAAATGATATGCAAATGATGTAAAAATAAGCACAAACCTCCCCCAAACTTGTTTTCAACAGTGTCCTCATTGTTGCCAACCGCTATATCTACCAAACCTGTAAGCCTGGGAGAAATTTATTAGTGGGGGTAAAATATATAAGTGAAGATCCTCCCCCAAACTTATTCTTTTCACTCACCTCCATTCAAAAAAATGATGCAGTAATATACAGGACATGGAAGTGAGACGGAGGAATTTTAATCAAGGTAAAATGGCTCCTGTAAGAACAGGAGCTCCTCCGTGGGGTCAGTGGAAAAATACGGCTTTAGTCTATGTCCATTCACTTTGAAAAATGTGCCGTTTTTAACATTTTCTAGCTCTACTGCCCCGTGCGGGTATACAGACCGCACAACAAAAGGTCCCTTCCACCGAGATCGAAGCTTACCCGCGTGAAGGTGTAGTCGCGAATCATAAAGAAGGACTTGCTGACCAGGTGAAAATGTTTTCCTCAAAATATTTTTATCATGAAAAACCTTGGTCCTATTCTTTACAATTACAGTGTTATCATAAGCTTCATCGCGGAGTTCGCTTAGCTCATTTAATTGCAGCTTCCGAAAGTTGCAGGCTTGGTTTAAGTTAAAGTTGATTTCCTTAATAGCCCACAATGCTTTATGCTCAATCTCGACCGGTAAGTGACATGCCTTCCCAAACACTAGCCTATATGGAGACATCCCTAGATTGGTTTTAAATGCAGTTCGGAATGCCCAAAGAGCATCCGTCAGTTTGGTCGACCAATCTTTTCTATTTTTCGCAACAGTTTTCTCCAGGATTTGTTTGATCTGTCTATTCGAAATCTCAGCCTGCCCGCTCGTTTGGGGATGATAGGGTGTAGAAAGTCTGTGGTTGATTGCGTATTTCCGCATCAGAGTCTCGAAAGACCTGTTGCAGAAATGCGTCCCATTATCGCTAATGATAGCGCGTGGGTGTCCAAATCGCGAAAAGATGTTTTCTTTTAAGAACTTAATGACAACCTTCTTGTCATTAGTGCGACATGGAATGGCTTCAACCCACTTCAAGACATAATCAACCGCAAGTAGTATGTACAAATTCCCAAAGGAGTTGAGAAAGGGACCCATAAAGTCAATGCCCCAAACATCGAAAATTTCAACCACTAAGAAGGGTTGCTGGGGCATCTCATTTCTCCGGGAAATCCTACCCGTGTGTTGACATTGTGTACAGGTTTTGCAATAATCAAATGCGTCCTTGAACAAGGTCGGCCAATAAAATCCGCATTGCAAAACCTTCTCCGCTGTCTTTCTAGGACCGAAGTGACCCCCACAGGCCTGATCATGACTAAAAGATAGAACACTCTTGAACTCCTCGTTCGGGACACACCGGCGAATGATCTGGTCAGGACAATACTTAAACAGATATGGATCATCCCAGTAAAAGTGTTTTACTTAGGATCGAAAACGGTGTTTTCCTGTTTTGACCAATCGCTGGGTATCAGTCCCGTGACAAGATAGTTCACAATATCCCTGAACCAAGGTTCATTTGATACGCTCAAGAGTTGTTCGTCAGGGAAAGAATCATTGATCGGCAGGGTCACAGGGGAAGAAGAGATGCGTGCAAGTGTAAGCCCGCGGCAGCGCCCCGGCTGTCGATCCGACGTCGGAAACGCGGAAACAAAAACTTTGCAAAACTTGCAACCGGCACCACCGCGCACTTTTCACCCAGATCGGGCCATTAACCTAGCAACTAGCAAATTAGAAAAGAGTAGAGAAGCTATACCAAGCGATCCGTGTCCTTCGGTCTTCGTCTCCACTCCGATCTCCCGCGGAATGTCCGTCCATCAACTCCTCGTCGGAAAGGGCACCACAAAGCCGGAATCTTTTACGGGCTCCCACCTCTTGACCGAGGCAACTCGGGCGCGAAGTTGGCTAGCCGACGCGTCCAAGAGATGCTATAGAATAGTGTAGTAGCCATGTCTCTTTAGAGTATGTGAAGTTGCCATGGAATGATGGAAGTGAGGAGAACTATGGAAGAATGATGGTGTATATAATTTTCAAGCATGAAAATCATATGAATTTCTTTCCCTCATCCCAAATGAAACCTCTCCCTCTCTCTCATGAATATAGTAGCCGGCCCCTCACCCCATGGCGGAGAAAAAAAGATGGAATTAATCAAGTGGGGAAAAAAGAATAATCTAAAATGATAATGGTCATAACCATTTCATTTCTCATCAAATCAAACACAACCATCACATGAAAGCAAGTGATTGATTCAAAAGGAATCTCATGATGAGGAAGCTACATATATGCATCAAACCCCTCACCAAATAAGTTAATTGCAAACTTGCAATTAACCCCCTCCATCAAGAAGTCCGGCCGTGAAGGAATAAAAGAAAACCGGCCGGAACGGAATGCAAACAGGCAACTTCAGAAAACTGATCCCGTAGTAAATTACAGAAAAACCCCGCTACTGCAAATACATGCCCGCATTTGTATTCCCTCTGAACACAAATGCAAAGAGACAAAACTACACTGTCTAACACTATGATCCGGCTTAAGCCAAAGTCGGCTAGTAAAATCCGTCCGATCACGATCTGTGCAATACGGTACGTATCTGATCGAACCCTGCCATATCTCCATACGGCCTCTACAGCGTTTCGCTCGAAACCTGAGTAACTGAGTGTGGTGGACTCTAAAGACTCGTCAATACTATGGCTGTGGATTTAACCACTAGCACGTCAGAGGTATAAGCCAATACGTAACGGGCTACCAGGTATTGACCAAAACGGACGTCGATGAGCGAACTCATCCTGACACCCTACTGAGCCTGTCAGTAACAATATCCGTACAGTTCGGTCCGTTCGTCTATGAGAATCGCATGGCGGGCCTAGGGGGTTGGTAAAAGTTAGACCCCAATAGCGGTACAAGTCGTGTCGGAGTGTAGCCCAGAACACCCTGAGATACTACTGGAATACCTACCAGCAAATCTCCTGCCTTGGCCAAGGACTTTTCATGTACTGGCTCTCCTAGATACAGCGCGACCTCACCCCCAATACCGGGAGAGACGAACCCCTGCAGATCCGCTCACTACCTCCATGTGGCTCGGGACTGTACCCAACTAAAACCTGTTTGCACGACTCCTTTGAGCCGTGGTAGGGTAGTAATCAAAGCATAGTAGGAACTCACACGAGACAAATGACGATCTCAGGTCGATGAACAAACCTGTACACATGTCACCAGGGAACTGCTATCTGACATCTGGTATAATCCCAACTAGCAGGTTCCCGGCGAGTCCTGTCCGGTGTACTCATAACCCAATGAGCACCTGTATACATCTTAGGTGAACCAACTGACACCAGTGGCTTGTGAGACCGGCCACCGCCCCTCGTCGGGGTCTCGACTGTATACACTAGTCTACTATGGAGTATCGATGCCCTGTCTCGAAACTCCCACGACTAGGGACCTTTTAAGGATGTGCTTATAGACTCCAGCTCTCACTTATATGATCTCCCTCATACTGCTGGTAGTCAAGCAAGAATCCTAGGGGCTCTATCAACGTGTAATAGCGACTCGTAAGGTCACCTAAAGCAGTACACGATGATAAAGATAAACCAGATAGCATACTATCATCTCGAGTAAGACTGTCCTACCGGGATAGGTCCTCCCTCAATCATCGCAATCACGTGCCTGTGATCCAATAATTGACTCTGAGGGCACTATCTCCAACAATCTCCCACTTGCACTCAAGGCTAATTATTGCGATGTCGCATACTCACAGCCCGTGTGATACCGAACACCCAACTCCTCTACTAGTCAGTCCCACAAAGCTCGTTTACGAAACTATTGCGTTCGGGGAATACCCTCAGTGAGTGGATCCGCTCTGGTGTTTCTTTCTATGTCTCTCTATATCTCACGTTCACGGAGAAAGCTATCTCCCAAAATGAGCAATACCTGTCTTAGAATGTCTGGATGTCTGATGGGACCTAGCTCATAATTGAACTCCAAATCCAAACTTCTTAGACTGTATCGTCAACTGAACTTAATCAGTATCCTGCGCCATGCCTTCCCTCAGTATCCACCTGGACCAACTGTCCAAAATACTTCCCCTTGTCAGAGGGAAAACTATAACTCTGACGGCCACTCTGCTATCCAGGTCAGTTTGGAAGCCTGGAATGATAACTATCTCCCGAAGGAGAATGCTGCTATCATATCCTTAAAACATCAACTTATATTCTAAAACTGCTTCCGACTGTTTCTCCAGGATTGGATCAATATCAACTTATTGCATCTACTGCAAGAACAACATCTAGTGTAGTACTTGACATCTCATGATTGACTCAATTGCCTAAGCAAGTGATCTGCCAATCATGCGTATCCCTCTCTCCTTTAGTCTGTAAGACACCTTTAGAGAGGGTGACTCCATCACCTGCAGGTATACTACCGTGTCAGGAGTCGTCCATTCTAAATACTCATAGAATGCTGTCTAAGTACCCTGATTGGGAAACCACCCAAATCTAGATCTAAAACCATAGATCTAGTAACCAGAATGTCTGATATAATATCCAAGTCCTGTGTGGAGAAACCACTGTGTGACGACCAAATTATAACCGATCATAGTATAGGAATATCACTTCCTACTTTGTGTATGTCATCCAACTACCAGGACATCACACCCTACTATCTTCTTAACAGATCCATCCCCTTTTCCGATGAAGTCAAACCTATGACTGTCATATCAGAAATAGATGATCTATCTCCGCTGTATCTGCTTTAGTCTATAAATAGACATAAGCCTGATGTCCACCAATGCTTCTGCTGCTCCCACTGACTACGACAACCCTCTGGCAGAGTCATATAGACGTACACTTCTAAAGCTAGTTTAGAACGACGCTATACTCATCCTCCTGCCGGGTCTCACAGCCTGGAACAACAGCAATGGCAAGCCTGGGTAAACAAGAACCTCCCTGCCACCGTCCTTGAGCATACCGAAGTACCTCTCGAGTGCCTGAGGTTACCCACTTTATCTGCGGAGTGGCCAATGGAATGTCAAACCAGATTGAATCTTTAGGTTCTTATCAAATCTTCAGTAATCGTTTGCGGTTCTGGAATCACTTCCAGTTCTACCATACTCCCACTACTGTTTTCTGAAAAAATCCATTTTTAATTAAAACTGTGGCGAGTCAAGAACAATATCACTATTGATCTTCCAGATGGTAGAAAGTCAACCCTCGTCATGGCCCGGGTCAACCCACAAACAGCCATTACAGAAACGTGCCTTGAGTTATCCGGAGTCTGGTTTTAAGCATAAGCCGGACAACTCCCCGTATCTTAACAATGTCAAGATATGAACTGTTCTATATCCAATATAGAAACAGAGGCACTGATTTAATTGAACCAGATTCAAATCATGCAGCTGTCTCCAGTGCATGTCAACTAAATGGAAGGAGGCCGATCAGCGTTACTCAACTTAGGAATACTTCCAATTATGAGTAACCTGAAAGAGAAGCAAGTTCTCTTAACCATTACTATCAACGGAATACCATATACAAGTATCTACATCTTCGATCACTTTGAAGAATCCCGATACTTGCAATACCTGGTTCTCTACTCTATTCTTATACCTATAACTTCTCAAAACTTTGACCTTGTGTTTCTACGAAACACCTGTCTAAGAACTAGAGAAGTCATAAGTAAACAGAATATAGTACGAGGACCAACCCCTCTGTCCTAATGGACACTGAACTATACACAAAACTCTGTATAAGTCCGCTGAGTCTTACAGCTCATTCACTGTGTGTCGTAGGTCGAAAACTGTACTTATGGTTAAGAGGAATTACACGGCTGTTCAATGCTCCTTACCTAACTATCCACTGATATAGGTAAATGTCATAGACATAATTTCAAAAAGGTATATCTCACTCTATAAAAATAGACGTACAGATGTATCAATTTGAAATTGGTGCATAACAACGGATATTCAAAACCAAATATTTGCCGACCGGCAAACAACCCAGGTGACTTCCTCAAATATCACCGATTACAACGAATCCCGATATAATGAGGATGGTCACCTAATTCCCAATAACTTACTCCCACTCATCATCTGTAAAACCATACAGATGTGAGAATCCTACCTGGTAAATACATACCCTGGAGCAAGGGCTAATTGGGAAATCAGTTTTCTTTTAACATTACACAGTGAAACTGAAACAATGAAATGTTTCGATGGGGTATCCTGGTATTCCTAGTAATGCCTCTTCCATTATCCAGATTCACAACTGTAACCGTATAATTCTTTGCCACCTCTCCAAATCCCTTTATATGTCTTTAGTCGTTACCTTCTGTACACCCCTTTAGGCCAAATGGTTTTCTTCCTTCCCTACCGTTCGGCACCAGCCTATGGTTTGGAAGAAGACTATCCAATAAGCATAATGGGTGTACTGTCCTAATCCTAGGAGCACTCGCAATGCGAGAGAAGGTGAAGATAAAAGACAACCGAATGAACTTTATTCCTATTTCTCCTGAACCAGGATCCATCCCCGAACTGGAATAAGTTCCTTTCGAGTTCGTATATAACCATACGATGGATTATCCAATAAACTTGGGATCTTCGTAGTGATACGGAGTGTCCTAGAGAAATACAAAGGTGATTTAGGATTGGTGAAGAAATACTTGGTTTGGTCGTGAATAGCAGTCCCAATTTACTTTGCCTTCCTACTAATCCCTTTCTTTGTCTGAACTTAATACCTTCTGTACACCATCGTTATGCTAATTGGTTTTCTTCATTCCCTACCGGTCGGCACCTGCCTATGGTTTGGAAGAAGACTATCCAATTTGCGTAATAGGTGTACTATCTCCTAAACCAAGGAGTACTCGCAATCTGAGAGAAGGAAAAAGGAAAAGACAACTGAATAGTCCTATTCGTTTTCTCCAGAACCTGAAACCATCCTCGAATTCCTTCGAGTTCGTATATAACCATACGATGGTTTTGTCCAATGGAAGTGGACGTTCGTAGTAATACGGGGTGTCCTTGAGAAAAGGGTAAAAGTAGGAGTGGCAATGAGATTTGCAACTCTGACAATCCAAAAGCCAGTGTTAAGAAGGTTCGGTCAACTTGGTCACTGAGTCATAGTCTAGGGTCGGGTCAATGGTCGCTGCCAAAGAGAGAGAGAAAAGAAACACTCAGCATGCACTCTAACCTAGATCAGAATGGTTATCACTTTATCTAATCTGGAAACCTCCCACTGTAACGTCAAATTCTTCCCCAAACCTGAAAGAAGAATTAGCCGGGATCACCCGAGGAGTAAACCAACTCATCAGTGGGAATCGGGATCCAACTCTCATCGCGTGATAACGTGACGGAATCCGCTCACGCTATCACACTCCAGAAGGTATGCGCATATCTGGCAAGTTTCAGTTCTTTTGAAACTCCCGATGTGGATTTTTACCCCATGCTCTTATGACCTTGACTTTGGCCAACATATCATAAGTCACATGTCAAGTTCTACCCGTCATTTTCCAGGTTAATTTGAACCCACCCGTACCTACCCTTGACCTTGGCCAAAATGGCAGTACGACTGTCCCAAACCAATGCATCTATCTATGCTGCATATGAATACCCAATAGCTACCAAACACTGTGCCTTGACTTTGGCCAACATACACAGCTTGAATACTATTGACTATCCATATGAAACGACGGAGGGCTACGAATGGTTTCTGGCGAAAACCTTTAACGTAATGAACTTGATATCGTTGAAGGAACTGATAGCTTTATAAAAATATAGTGACGAAAACCTTTGCTAAAGAGGTCACTCCCGGTGAAGGGATCTCGGCTCTTTCCCCGTAGAATGAGGTGCAGGATATTCCAACTGAATACCACGATGCAAAGCAAAAGTAATCGGCTATAGTGAAGTTATTGCCCTGACGCAAATTTTTGTCCAAGGGGTCACTCCCGGTAAAGGGATCTCGGCCCTTGCCTCGTCTACTGAGGAGCAGGATATTCCAACTGAATACCACGAAGCAAAACAAAAGAGAACGCCCTTGCAATAACAGCTTTTTGAAAAAGTGTTCCAACAACATCAGAATAGGTTTGTTTATCTTGCATTGATCCGAATCAACGCAGTCCCATCAATTGATCACACCACAAAAGAACGAAAATAATGACATACGTATATGCCATCCGCATTCGCCACTGGGTCCCGTCATCACCCGTTAGGTTACTTAACTAACGACAGAGCGGGGACTGGACTAGCGCGGATGCAAAACATATACAACATCTACTAGTATATATATAATATATATAATTTTCGCTCAAGGCGTGATAAAATGCAACAACACAGAAATGTATAGCAACACAGATCAATACATTATATCTGCGACCGTGAATGTCACTTGATCGGTAAATCCAGTCTAACTGCTATAGCCCGGTTAGACGGATTTACGAACGTGACATTCACGTTGATGTTCTGTGTGTTGCTATGATGTTGCGGATTGGTCGTGGGGGTTAGCCTGGTTGCAGTGGTAGTACAGTTTTGTTTTATATGTACATTTGATATTGCGGGGCGAGCGTCCGACATGTGGACTGCCGTCACTGCCTGTTTGTATTATTCTTTTAGGGCACGACCAGGTTGCGGTCGATGTACCCGTCGTATGTATATTTTACTTTCTGTACTAGGATTGCCCCGCGAAGGGGTGCACGGATAGCCGGGTTTTAGAGGGCAACAAGCCCGCATCTCATGGCATTGAGACGGAGGGGGCTTCACTCTAGAATTGGCGGGCTATTCGCCGCACTCGTAGGGGGTATAGGGTTGACCCAGGAGGGGTGCCCAAGTTGCCGGATTCCGTGAAGTGCTGGGTGGTCTACTAGTATATATATAATATATATAATTTTCGCTCAAGGCGTGATAAAATGCAACAACACAGAAATGTATAGCAACACAGATCAATACAGATATCTGGGATCCACGGGTTTCACAGAGCACCCGACGTTCCCCTGGTCGTGTGGATAGCCTGTGCAATGAAAATCCTAGACCCCTATGGGCGCGGCATGTCACCCGCCAAAACCTGAAGCGAGGCAGCCCCCTTGCAGATCCGCTCACTGCCTCCATGTGGCTCGGGACTGTACCCAACTAAAACCTGTTTGCACGACTCCTTTGAGCCGTGGTAGGGTAGTAATCAAAGCACAGTGGGAACTCACACGAGACAAATGACGATCTAAGGTTGATGAACTAACCTGTACACATGTCACCAGGGAACTGCTATCTGACATCTGGTATAATCCCAACTAGCAGGTTCCCGGCGAGTCCTGTCCGGTGTACTCATAACCCAATGAGCACCTGTATACATCTTAGGTGAACCAACTGACACCAGTGGCTTGTGAGACCGGCCACCGCCCCTCGTCGGGGTCTCGACTGTATACACTAGTCTACTTTAGAGTATCGATGCCCTGTCTCGAAACTCCCACGACTAGGGACCTTTTAAGGATGTGCTTATAGACTCCAGCTCTCACTTATATGATCGCCCTCATACTGCTGGTAGTCAAGCAAGAATCCTAGGGGCTCTATCAACGTGTAATAGCGACTCGTAAGATCACCTAAAGCAGTACACGATGATAAAGATAAACCAGATAGCATACTATCATCTCGAGTAAGACTGTCCTACCAGGATAGGTCCTCCCTCAATCATCGCAATCACGTGCCTGTGATCCAATAGTTGACTCTGAGGGCACTATCTCCAACAGAAAGATGGTCGGCTACAACGTTTTCACATCCTTTCTTATCTTTGATAACAAGATCAAATTCTTGTAATAGAAGGATCCAACGTATTAGCCTACCTTTTGCATCTTTCTTCGCCAAAAGATGTTTCATGGCGGAATGGTCAGTGTACACAACTATTGGTGAGCCAATCAAGTAAGGCCTGAATTTTTCTAATGCAAATACAACTGCCAAAAGTTCTTTTTCGGTAGTTGTATAGTTGATTTGAGCATCATTCAGGGTCTTACTTGCATAATAGATCACGTGTGGCATCTTTTCAATGCGCTGTCCTAAGACTGCACCAACTGCAAAATCAGATGCATCACACATAAGCTCAAAGGGGTAGTCCCAATTTGGAGACGATAGAACGGGGGCTGTAGTGAGGGAGTGTTTGAGTGAGTCGAATGTTGCCTCACAATCCGAGTCAAAGTGGAAGGTCGTATCCTTGGCCAAGAGAAGAGTTAAGGATCTAGCAATTTTGCTAAAATCCTTAATGAATCTCCTATAAAAGCCCGCATGGCCAAGAAATGATCGGATATCCTTGACGCTTTTGGGATGAGAAAGGTTTTGAATGTCATCTATCTTAGCTCTGTCAACCTCAATGCCTTTTCGTGAAATAACATGTCCAAGCACAATTCCCTCTTGGACCATGAAATGGCATTTTTCCCAATTCAAGGTTAAGTTCTTCTCTCTGCAACGAGTAAGAACTGCGTCAAGATTCGTTAGGCAGTCAGAAAAAGAGTCTCCGAAAATCGAGAAATCGTCCATGAAAATCTCCAAAAAATTCTCGACCATGTCAGAGAATATCCCCATCATACACCGCTGAAAGGCAGCGGGAGCATTGCATAACCCAAAGGGCATGCGTCTATAAGCAAAGGTACCAAAAGGACAAGTAAATGTGGTTTTATCTTGATCCTTTTTGGCTATGGGGACCTGATTATAGCCAGAGTATCCGTCCATAAAGCAATAATACTCACGTCCAGCTAAGCGTTCCAGCATCTGATCAATGAAAGGTAGAGGAAAGTGGTCTTTCCTCGTGGTGGCATTGAGTTTTCTGTAATCAATACATACACGCCACCCAGTTTGGGCGCGTGTCTGAATCAACTCATTTGCCTCATTGGTAATAACAGTGATGCCAGATTTCTTAGGGACGACATGTATTGGACTCACTCATTGGCAATCGGAGATTGGGTAAATGATACCAATATCAAGGCATTTGACGATCTCTTTCATCACCGCTTCCTTCATGACGGGGTTCAACCGTCTCTGTGGTTCTCGGGTTGGTCTGGCATCATCCATCACATGTATATGATGTTCTACAATCAAAGGACTAATCCCTTTGATATCCGCCATGGTCCAACCAAACGCCTCCCTATTAGATCTCAATACCGATAAAAGTGCATTCTCTTGCTCTGATGCTAGAGAAGCGGATATGATAACCGGTAAAGATTCATTCTCACCTAAATATGCATATTTAAGATGAGAAGGTAAAATTTTGAGATCTAATACTGGCGGAGAAATAATAGAAGGTGGGATCATCGAATGATTTTCGGAGTCACAAAGAAGCTCATGTTAGTGTATATGCCCTAGAGGCCATTACTGTATCATACTAGTTTGTATATTACTTAATGGAAGCTTGGGATATTCACCTTGTATAAACAATCTTGCTCAATATAGTAGTATGCTACTTGGTTTGTTTCTACTTCAATGTGTACTTGTGTTTATTTCAGTATATCACTTATACGCATTAGTGGAGCCCTTAGGATCTTTGCTTGATTACCAGCGTTGTGATGGCAGTCACACTCGTGGGGGCTGGGTAATCTATAAGCACATCCTCATACAGGTCCCTAGTCGCAGGACTATCGAGACAGGGCATCGATACTCCGGAGTAGACTAGCGTATGCGCTTCTCATCCCAGTGTGGGAGATGGTCTGTCCCACAGCCATCAGTACGTCGTACTGGAGATAGTATACGGGTGCTCGTTAGGTTACGGGTACACTGGACAGGACTCGTAGGGAACTGAAAGGTTGGTATTATACCTATCGTCAGTTATCAGTTCCCAGGTGACATGAGTACAGCTTAGTCCGCTGACTTAATACTGGCACTTCGCCTCGAGTGTGTTCCCACTACACTTTGATCACTACCCTACCACGGCTCAAAGGAGTCGTGCAAACAGGTAGTGGTTGGGTGCAGTCCCGAAGCACTTGGAGGCAGTGACGGTTAGACAGGATTCGTCTCTCCCGGTATTGGGGGTTGACATCGCGCTGTGTCTAGGAGAGCCATTACACGAGTAGTCCCTGGCCAGGGCAAGCGAGATATACTGGTAGGTTCCAGTGTTATCTCAGGGTGTTTTGGGCTTCACTCCGACACGACTTGTACCGCTATTGGGGGACTGACGTTTACCGCCCCCTAGGCCCGCCATGCGATGTATCAGACGAACAGACCGGACTGTGCGGAGAATGTCACATTCAGACTCAGTAGGAGTTCAGATGGGGTTTCACCTCGTCAGCCTTCTTGTCGACATCTACCTGGGGACCGTTACGCACAGCTAGTGCCGCTTGCGGTCTGTGGTTAAACCCACTGCCAGCGTAGTGTCGAGTCTTTAGAGTCCCACACAGAGGGTATTCGCCTCTGGGCAAAACAGAGTAGAGGTCGCATGGTTTTGCGACAGGGTTCGTTCTCATCCGCGCACTTGTGCACGTTTGGAGTCCGGACGGATTATACTGGCAGGCTCTGGTTTGAGCCAGATACTGGTATATATATTTGGGGTTGCTTTTATATCTTGGTATTCTTGTTCCTCGGAACGAGAATGCAGGTGTGTATGCACAGTTGCTTGAGGTGGAGGATGAGGTATTTCATTAGGGTTTCGGAACGGGTGCGTATGCACAGTTGACAGTTATCATTTTCCAAACCCTAATGGATTTATGAATTATCTATTAATAATAGTAATTAAATGAGAATTATGTTATGGTTGATTTTGTTGACTTGTTGACCATGGTTGACTTGTTGACCATGGTTGAAAGTTGACCACCATCATGCTTTACAAAGTCCTCCTTGATTCATGCTTACATGAAGCATGGTAGTGGTCATTCCAAATTGCCATCAACTATTCTCATTTTGAATTATTATTATTTAGATAATTGTTTTTCTTTTGGCATTATGGTTGCAAGAAAGAAAAACATAGCTCATTCTATCATAACCTCTCTCTCTCCTCATTTCATCTTCTTCTTCCTCTAGCAAAGAGAAACCTTCTCATGTGTTGAGAATCCTTCTCTTTAAAAAGAAAAGCAAACCCTAGTCTCTCTCTACTCATTCTAGGTTCATGGTTTAGCAAGCCGGAAGCCCTAGTTCACTCAAAGATCGAGGAAGAGCCCAAAGGTCGAACCTTCGAGGTGGATCCATCTTCGACGGAAGAAGGCGACGAAAAGAGAACCATCAACCTCTACAAGTCTTGAAGAAGAAGGAGTTCAAGTTTAGGTATAACTTTCATCCGAGTAGCTAACTCCCTTTAGCGTATTTGCTAGTTTAGTTTAGACACGATCCCGACCTTGTTTAGTCCATGTTGCCTCTTGCGATAAAATTTGTTTTTTATACCGTTTCCGCCTCCCCGTAAGCACCGGGGGTCGCAATATGGACTTACAGTGGTATCAGAGCCTAACTAAACTTAAACTAGCTTGGTAGTGAAGTGTAACGAAGTTCGGAACCGAAAAAAATCACAAAACCGGAAAATTACAAAACCTGAGTTTCTGTTGAAAATTTTTTGGCTCAAAATGAAAAACTTTATACTTGTAAATTCGACTCAGGGTTTTGTGTGAACACCCAAGAAAAACGATACAGTGATTCGACCAACCCGCCGCCCTTCCGCCGCAGAATCTAGGTAGTTGCCGCGGAACCGCCGCGTCTTTTCGTGTTCTCTGCATCGTTTTTGGTGCAGTGTGTGTCTGTGTTGGTTTTGGGATTTTTGAAATATATTATATGTGCCCAGATTTTACAGAAAAGAAATTTCTTTTTGGGGTCCTATAATTCCGTATTTTTTTCCGAACTTCACTGCACTTTGACTATGATGGTTATATCTGTGATGTTTGCATGTATTGAACGTCGGCTAATCGCTATAAGTCGATTAGTCGGGGTTATACATGATCTGTAATGTGCTGGAATGTGTATATGAATGTGTTGGACTGTCGCGGGTGAATAGCCGGGGTGGATGTGAGATGAGCTTTTGTTTTTCTTTCATTCATTGTAAATGTAAATTGATGTAATAATTATTATTTGTTTGGCCGCACAACCGGGTCGGGGTTGTAGCCGTCATTGTATAATTCTTTTTACTGTTTTTGCTCCTAGGATAGACCCATGGAGGGGTGCACAAACTACCGAGGACTTGGCGGGTAGTTTGCCGCACCCGTAGGGGTCTTGGGTGGGGTATTTGGCTATTCACCGCGACCGTGTTATCCTCTTTTCGTTCCAGGCTCGAAAGGATTGCGGATTGCTAGTATATCCAATGTATTCATCTGTGATCTGTAATGTCTATCATTGCTTTCTATTTAGGCGTTGCTTATGTTTTACAGCCGCGCTAGCCCAGCCCCCGCTCTGTCGTTAGTTAAGTAACCTAAAGGGTAATGACGGGGCCCCGTGGCGAATGCGAATGGCATAAGCGTACGTCATATTTTGGTTGTTTTCTGCAATGGTAGGATTAAATGATGGGACGCATTAAAAGTACTAATGCAAGAATATCACGCATTAAAAGAACTAATGCAAGATAATAAACCAAGTTTAAGTCGATGGAACACTTTCGAAAAACCACTCGGTTCTTTTCAAAACTAACTTTTAAATGCGGAGCTTGAGCCACTCCTTCTAAAAGCTATCTCGTTCCATCGATTATATCAAGTTCACTACGTTCACGGTTTCGCCAAAACCATCCGTAGCCCTCCGTCGTTTCATATGAATATTCAACAGTATTCAAGCTGAGTTTGTTGGCCTTAGTCAAGGCACAGTGATTGGTAGCTGGTGGATATTCATATGTTGCATAGATAGAATGCGTTGGTTTGGGACAGTCGTATTGCCTTGTTGGCCATAGTCAAGGGTATATACGGGTGGGTTCAAATTAACCTGGATAACGACGGGAAGAACTTGACATGTGACTTATGATTTGTTGGCCTTAGTCAAGGTCATAAGAGCATGGGGCAAAAATCCACATCGGGAGTTTCATAAGTTCTGAAACTTGCTAGATTTGCATACCATTTGGAGTGTGGTGATTCTGGTAGGATTCCTTCAGTTTCGTCACGCGATGATATTTGGATCCCGATCCTACTGTGAGTATATGCTACTCCTCGGGAAATTTCTCACTAAACGATCAATGCTATAAACCTAGTAGGTGCCTAGAAAGGTGTTAGCGGGGTTACGCCCCCAGGGAAAAGAGGTTATTTAATTAAGGAACTTCGCGAAAGCGTTGGAAAACCTCCCTCGAAGTACCGACACTGGCCTGGCTGAACGGTTAAGCAAGTATTGTACGGTGGGATTGATCCCGGCTAATTCTTCCTTTGTGGTTTGAGGAGGGATTCGAGAGACAGTGGGAGCCATCCTGTTTAGACAAATTAAAAACCATTCTAAACTTGCAAGAGCATCGTGCTAAAGTGTTTCTTCTCTCCCCCCTGCAGCGACCAAATCGAAATGACTGGACTTAAGTTACTTCTAGATAAAAACATACTGACAGGGCCAAACTACAAAGATTGGCTCAGGAATGTCAAATTGGCAATCACTTACGACAAGCTGGGGTATCTTCTTACCACCAAAGCTCCCCCCGTCCCAGGTCCCACCTCCAGCGTCGCGGATAAGGAAATCCGTAAGACTTGGGAGATTGACAGCGCGAAGGCCAGGTGCCTCGTACTTGCCTCGATGGACAACGACCATCAGAGGAGGCACGAGAATATGGATTTGGAATCCATATTTCTTCATACAAAAGAACTGTATGGAGAGCAGTCTCGTATCGCAAGATACGAAGTGTCGAAGAAGTTATTTTCGACAAAGTTGGCCGTCGGATCATCGGTAGCGGACCACGTGCTTAAGATGATTGGCTACACTGAGGAGCTCACGGAACTTGGGACCACGTTGGACAGTGAACTATATACGGATATAATTCTCCAGTCCCTTCCATCCACTTACGCCCAGTTCATACTGAATTTCAACTTGCAAGAAAAGGAAGTTGAACTTTCAGAACTCCTCAACATGCTGAGGAGCGCAGAGGGCACCCTACAGAAGGGTAGGGAAACACCCGCTTTGTTTGTAGGAGGATCTTCTTCCTCTAGGTCCAAGGCGAAAGCCAAGGGAAAGAGGAAGAAAGCCCCCGCCAAACCAAGAGGCGGTGTTAGTAAAGTGGGTACGAAGGGAAAGGAAAAGGCAACAAAGATAGCGGGGAAGCTTGTTGGAAAAGAAGAATGCTTCTATTGTCACAAGAGTGGACACTGGAAGAAAGATTGCAGGGCTTGGAAAGCCAGGACACAGGAACTGAAGCAGGTTGCGGCTTCAGCTTCAGGTGTGTATGTTATTGAAAACTGTCTTTCTATAAACTCTACTTCCTGGGTATTGGATACCGGATCAGGATCTCATATCTGTAATTCTTTGCAGGCGTTGAGAAACCGTAGGTTTTTGAAGGCAGGTGACATGACCCTCAGAGTTGCGAACGGAGCTAGCATGGATGCTAAAGCCGTGGGGGACTATCACCTGGGAATGTCAGATGGACATGTTTTGGTTTTGCGTAATTACTTTTTTGTACCCAACGCAACTTGTAATATCATTTCTGTATCTTTGGTTTCTAAAGAAGGTTATGAATTTGCGTTTGTAAGTAATGTTGTAAACATTCACCTTAATCAAGTTCTGATTGGGTCAGGTACACTGAGCAATGGTATATACGTATTAAACCAACCACAGATTTTCAATGTCCAGAATACACACAAAAGAAAGTCTCCAGATATCAATCAGGCTTTCTTATGGCATTGTAGACTGGGTCACATCAATGAGACACGGTTGACTAAGTTACATAAAGAAGGATACTTGGATCCGTTCGAGTATCAGTCTTATGCCACTTGTGAATCTTGTCTCATGGGAAAGATGATAAAGACTCCATTCACTGGACACGGAGAAAGAGCGAGCGAGCTCTTGGGACTCATACACAGTGACGTGTGTGGTCCAATGTCTACACATGCCCGAAGCGGTTATTCATACTTCATTACTTTCACAGACGATTTCTCTAGGTATGGACATGTCTTCTTAATGAAGCACAAATCCGAGGCCTTTGAGAAATTTCGGGATTACAAGAATGAAGTTGAAAAACAAACAGGCAAAAGTATCAAGATCCTAAGATCGGATCGAGGTGGTGAATACTTGAGTGCCGAGTTCCTGGACTATTTAAAAGAGAATGGAATTCTCTCTCAGCGTACTCCTCCATACACTCCGCAACATAACGGTGTATCAGAAAGGAGGAATCGAACCCTATTGGATATGGTTCGTTCCATGATGAGTAAGGCTGAGTTACCGCGATCTTTCTGGGGATATGCACTAGAAACAGCTGCACATCTCTTGAACCAAGTTCCTACTAAGACTGTGCCTACCACACCATATCAGATGTGGAGTGGGAAGAAACCCTGTCTTAAAGCCTTTAAGACATGGGGATGTCCGGCTTTTGTTAAAAAGCAGCATGCGGACAAGCTCGAGGCACGCTCAGTACAGTGCAAGTTTGTGGGATACCCAAAGAACTCCAAGGGGTATCTATTCTATTACGCAGAGGAGCAAAAAGTCCTTGTTTCTCGTCATGCCCACTTCTTGGAAACTGAGTTTTTGGAAAATCAGATAAGTGGGAGCGCAGTAGAACTGGATGAAATTCCAGAACCTCAGACTATTACTGAAAGCTTAGTGGAACTAGAGGGTTCAAATGAACAGGACATTCCTACGCCGCTCCGCAGAAGTAGTAGGCAGTCTCATCCGCCCGAGAGATACTACGGTTTTCTCATAGACGGGGATAGAGAGGATTGCATCATAGACTATGATGAGCCTACTAGCTTCCAGCAGGCCGTTCAGAGCGTTGACTCGGTAAAATGGCTGGATGCAATGCGGACCGAAATGGAGTCCATGTACACCAACAAAGTATGGACGTTGGACATTGCTCCAGACGGGGTAAAACCCGTAGGATGCAAGTGGATCTTCAAAAGGAAGATTGGTGTAGATGGACAGGTTGAGACCTATAAAGCTAGACTTGTAGCAAAGGGTTTCCGTCAAAGACCTGGCTTGGACTATGACGAAACCTTTTCTCCAGTGGCTATGCTGAAATCCATTCGGATCCTTCTTGCCATTGCTGCCTTCCACGATTATGAGATTTGGCAGATGGACGTAAAAACCGCTTTTCTAAATGGAAATTTAGAGGAGTGTGTCTATATGGATCAGCCAGAGGGTTTCATTCAGAGTGGGAGCAGCGGAAAGGTGTGCAAGTTGCTTAAGTCCATCTATGGACTAAAGCAGGCATCGCGGAGTTGGAACATCTGTTTTGATGAGACGGTCAAGGAATTTGACTTTATCAAAAATCCAGATGAACCATGCATCTATAGTAGATTTGTAGCGAGAACTGTAGTATTCCTTGTTTTATACGTGGATGACATTCTCTTAATAGGAAATGAAATTCCTATGCTACAATCTGTCAAGGGTTTCTTGTCACACAGGTTCTCCATGAAAGACCTGGGTGATGCCTCTTACATCCTGGGGATCTGGATCCATCGTGATAGATCCAAGAGGATATTAGGACTTTCACAGTCCAGGTACATCGACACCGTACTGAAAAGATTCAGTATGGAAGATTCCAAGCGCGGTAACCTACCGGCTTGTCACGGGATCACCCTCTCTAAAGAGATGTCTCCCAAGACTGATTTGGAGAGGGATCGCATGTCTATTATACCCTACGCTTCTGCGGTAGGCTCTATAATGTATGCGATGTTGTGTACCAGACCGGATGTAGCTTATGCACTGAGTGTAGTAAGCCGGTATCAGTCAAACCCTGGGGAGAAACATTGGATAGCAGTAAAGAACATTCTCAAGTACCTGAGAAGGACTAAGGAGATGTTCTTGGTGTATGGCGGAAAAGACCTCCAGATTGAGGCCTTTGCTGACTCCAGCTTCCAGAGTGACAAGGATGATTCCAAGTCCATGTCGGGTTTTGTCTTTACCCTCAATGGAGGGGCGGTGTGTTGGAAGAGTTCCAAACAGGAAACCGTTGTAGACTCGACTATGTAAGCGGAATACATCGCTGCATCTGATGCCGCAAAAGAAGCTGTCTGGATAAGGAAGTTCTTAAAAGAACTTCAGGTGGTTCCGTCCATTGTTGACTCAGTACCTCTGTATTGCGACAACAACGGGGCTATAGCTTTAGCAAAGGAACCCAGGTCCCATCAGAGATCCAGGCACATCTTGAGGCGGTATCACCTGATCAGGGAGATCGTGGATCGCAAGGAGATCGAGGTTCGGAGGGTTGCTTCAGAAGAGAACACTGCAGATCCATTCACCAAGGCCCTACCCCAGACTCAGTTCGAGCGGCTGATCGAGATAATAGGTCTTCGATACGCCAGTACATGGCCTTAGTGCAAGTGGGAGATTGTTAGTGTATATGCCCTAGAGGCCATTACTGTATCATACTAGTTTGTATATTACTTAATGGAAGCTTGGGATATTCACCTTGTATAAACAATCTTGCTCAATATAGTAGTATGCTACTTGGTTTGTTTCTACTTCAATGTGTACTTGTGTTTATTTCAGTATATCACTTATACGCATTAGTGGAGCCCTTAGGATCTTTGCTTGATTACCAGCGTTGTGATGGCAGTCACACTCGTGGGGGCTGGGTAATCTATAAGCACATCCTCATACAGGTCCCTAGTCGCAGGACTATCGAGACAGGGCATCGATACTCCGGAGTAGACTAGCGTATGCGCTTCTCATCCCAGTGTGGGAGATGGTCTGTCCCACAGCCATCAGTACGTCGTACTGGAGATAGTATACGGGTGCTCGTTAGGTTACGGGTACACTGGACAGGACTCGTAGGGAACTGAAAGGTTGGTATTATACCTATCGTCAGTTATCAGTTCCCAGGTGACATGAGTACAGCTTAGTCCGCTGACTTGATACTGGCACTTCGCCTCGAGTGTGTTCCCACTACACTTTGATCACTACCCTACCACGGCTCAAAGGAGTCGTGCAAACAAGTAGTGGTTGGGTGCAGTCCCGAAGCACTTGGAGGCAGTGACGGTTAGACAGGATTCGTCTCTCCCGGTATTGGAGGTTGACATCGCGCTGTGTCTAGGAGAGCCATTACACGAGTAGTCCCTGGCCAGGGCAAGCGAGATATACTGGTAGGTTCCAGTGTTATCTCAGGGTGTTTTGGGCTTCACTCCGACACGACTTGTACCGCTATTGGGGGACTGACGTTTACCGCCCCCTAGGCCCGCCATGCGATGTATCAGACGAACAGACCGGACTGTGCGGAGAATGTCACATTCAGACTCAGTAGGAGTTCAGATGGGGTTTCACCTCGTCAGCCTTCTTGTCGACATCTACCTGGGGACCGTTACGCACAGCTAGTGCCGCTTGCGGTCTGTGGTTAAACCCACTGCCAGCGTAGTGTCGAGTCTTTAGAGTCCCACACAGAGGGTATTCGCCTCTGGGCAAAACAGAGTAGAGGTCGCATGGTTTTGCGACAGGGTTCGTTCTCATCCGCGCACTTGTGCACGTTTGGAGTCCGGACGGATTATACTGGCAGGCTCTGGTTTGAGCCAGATACTGGTATATATATTTGGGGTTGCTTTTATATCTTGGTATTCTTGTTCCTCGGAACGAGAATGCAGGTGTGTATGCACAGTTGCTTGAGGCGGAGGATGAGGTATTTCATTAGGGTTTCGGAACGGGTGCGTATGCACAGTTGACAGTTATCATTTTCCAAACCCTAATGGATTTATGAATTATCTATTAATAATAGTAATTAAATGAGAATTATGTTATGGTTGATTTTGTTGACTTGTTGACCATGGTTGACTTGTTGACCATGGTTGAAAGTTGACCACCATCATGCTTTACAAAGTCCTCCTTGATTCATGCTTACATGAAGCATGGTAGTGGTCATTCCAAATTGCCATCAACTATTCTCATTTTGAATTATTATTATTTAGATAATTGTTTTTCTTTTGGCATTATGGTTGCAAGAAAGAAAAACATAGCTCATTCTATCATAACCTCTCTCTCTCCTCATTTCATCTTCTTCTTCCTCTAGCAAAGAGAAACCTTCTCATGTGTTGAGAATCCTTCTCTTTAAAAAGAAAAGCAAACCCTAGTCTCTCTCTACTCATTCTAGGTTCATGGTTTAGCAAGCCGGAAGCCCTAGTTCACTCAAAGATCGAGGAAGAGCCCAAAGGTCGAACCTTCGAGGTGGATCCATCTTCGACGGAAGAAGGCGACGAAAAGAGAACCATCAACCTCTACAAGTCTTGAAGAAGAAGGAGTTCAAGTATAGGTATAACCTTCATCCGAGTAGCTAACTCCCTTTAGCGTATTTGCTAGTTTAGTTTAGACACGATCCCGACCTTGTTTAGTCCATGTTGCCTCTTGCGATAAAATTTGTTTTTTATACCGTTTCCGCCTCCCCGTAAGCACCGGGGGTCGCAATATGGACTTACAGCTCATAGCCTGTAAAAGATACAGACTCGGATGGTGATGAGTCAGGAGTGTCGGACTCAAGCGTGGAAATGGTGTCCTCACTAAGATCATGTGCCAGGTCAAACAGTGATGTGGTAATGTCGTCGAGATCTGTAAAGCAAAGTTCCTCAACTCCGCAACTTTCGAGAGCAATCTCGTGGACAGAGCACACATCAAGGATATGAGCAGAGGGTTCTGATGGCTGACTTCCAATTTTGTAGATGTTTAGTTCAATGGTCATATTTCCAAATGATAAGTTCATTGAACCATTTCTACAGTTAATGACAGCATTGGAAGTGGCAAGGAAAGGTCGACCCAAAATCACCGGAATTTGGCTCCGGAGGTTCGCTACAGGTTGTGTATCAAGAACAATGAAGTCTACAGGGAATACAAATTCCCCGACCTTTATCAACACATCCTCTAGGTTTGGTGATTGAACGGTCTGCCATTTGGAGAGTGCAGTGAGCAGGTTTCAACTCTCCAATCCCTAGCTGCTCATAGACAGAGTATGGAAGTAGGTTAACACTTGCGCCAAGGTCTAAAAGAGCACGGTTGATGTTTTTACCCCCAATAGAAATCGATATAGTAGGACATCCTGGGTCCTTACGTTTCTTTGGTAGCTGTGGGATAAAAGCAGTGCTAATGTTATTGGACATGAAGACCTTCTTCGGCACTTGAGTCTTCCTCTTCCTAGTGCACAAGTCCTTAAGAATTTTCGCATAAGCGGGGACTTGTTGAATCGCATCTAGAAGAGGGATGTTGATGTTAACCTGTTTGAACATTTCCATAATTTTCTCCATATATGGACTCGATTTGTTAGCCCTTAACCGATTCGGGTAAGGAGCTTTAGCAATGAGCGCTGGGTCCATCATAGGAGAAGGAAGTGGGGGTAGACGAGATCCCAAAAGAGGAGTGGGGATCGTCTGTGAAGGACTAGAAGAGGGTTGCTGAGGTGTCGAGCCTAATGGGAAATGGAGAATAGGCTCGTGAGAAGGCGGTGGGGTAGAAGAACAAGGATCAGAAGTAGAAGTGTGTGTGTGAGGAAAGGTCTCAGCCGGGGTGTTGATAGGATTTTCAATATCATCAACTTCTTTCCCAACATGATTATTCAGCACTCTTCTTGATCTCAACGTTGTGATGGCATTTACATTGTAATGCTCAGGATTCGGTAGGGGTTGAGACAGAAGTTTCTCTTTTTCTCTCGCACTCATTTCGGCTTTAAGTCGTGCAATTTCAGCTTTCATCGTTCTGATACTCTCAACTTGGGACGCTGAGTTTTTCTTTATCTCACCGACGGAAGACCTAACTTCGGCTGACACTTCCATGAAATTTGACAAGAGTAATTTCATGGTTTGAGTGAATTGAGAGAACTCGTCAGAACAGGTCGACTGCATAGGATTAGACGGTGCAGGAGTATTGACCTGGTTTTGGAAATTTTGTGACTGGTAGGAGTGCTGAGTGAGTTAAAGTGGTTGCTGTTGTGGTGGAGGGACCCTTTGGAAATGATTCTGATTTGGAACCGTGTTTTGAGATTAGGATTAGTTCCAAGCAAAGTTTGGGTGATTCCTCCAACCTTGATTATATGTGGAAGAAAAAGGGTTGTTTCTAGGTCTTTGAAATGCGGCATTGGTATGCTCGTGACCTTCAAACGGAAAGTTTAATGGACATTCTTCCATTAAGTGAGAAGGATCAGAACAGCACCCACATACAATTTTGGGGAGCGACATCGGGTTTAGGGAGGTTGCTAAAAATTTGTGTTCCATAACTTCGAGCTTCTTTTGCATTGCTGCCATCTCAGCACGAACACCTATGGACACGTCTATTTGGTATACACTGTTAGTGTATATGCCCTAGAGGCCATTACTGTATCATACTAGTTTGTATATTACTTAATGGAAGCTTGGGATATGCACCTTATACATACAATCTTGCTCAAAATAGTAGTATGCTACTTGGTTTGTTTCTACTTCAATGTGTACTTGTGTTTATTTTAGTATATCACCTATACACATTAGTGGAGCCCTTAGGATCTTTGCTTGATTACCAGCGTTGTGATGGCAGTCACACTAGTGGGGCTGGGTAATCTATAAGCACATCCTTATGCAGGTCCCTAGTCGCAGGACTATCGAGACAGGGCATCGATACTCCGGAGTAGACTAGCGCATGCGCTTCTCGTCCCAGTGTGGGAGACGGTCTGTCCCACAGCCGTTAGTACGTCGCACTGGAGATAGTATGCGGGTGCTCGTTAGGTTACGAGTACACTGGACAGGACTCGTCGGGAACTGACCGGTTGGTATTATACCTATCGTCAGTTATCAGTTCCCAGGTGATATGAGTACAGCTTAGTCCGCTGACTTGACACTATCACTTCGCCTCGAGTGTGTTCCCACTGTACTTTGATTACTACCCTACCACGGCTCAAAGGAGCGTGCAAACAGGTAGTAATTGGGTGCAGTCCCGAAGCACTTGGAGGCAGTGACGGTTAGACAGGATTCATCTCTCCCGGTATTGGGGGTTGACATCACGCTGCGTCTAGGAGAGCCATTACACGGGTAGTCCCTGGCCAGAGCAAGCGAGATATACTAGTAGGCTTCCAGTGTTATCTCAGGGTGTATTGGGCTTCACTCCGACACGACTTGTACCGCTATTAGGGGACTGACGTTTACCGCCCCCTAGGCCCGCCATGCGATGTATCAGATGAACAGACCGGACTGTACGGAGACTGTCACATTCAGGCTCAGTAGGAGTTCAGATGGGTTTCACCTCGTCAGTCTTCTTGTCGGCATCTACCTGGGGACCGTTACGCACAGCTAGTGCCGCTTGCGTTCTGTGGTTAAACCCACTGCCAGCGTAGTGTCGAGTCTTTAGAGTCCCACACAGAAAGCTATTCTCCTTTAGGCAAAAGAGTAGAGGTCGCATGGTTTTGCGACAGGTCGCATGGTTTTGCGACAGGGTTCGATTACATCCGTGCACTTGTGCACGTTTAGTGTCCGGACAGTTAACACTAGCGGGCTTTGGTTTAAGCCAGATCCTAGTGTACGTTTTGGGATTGGTTTTATCCAGTATGTATTCGTGTTCCTCGGAACGCGGATGCGGGTGTGTATGCACAGTTGACGGAGAGACAGAGGCAGAGGATTCTCATTAGGGTTGTTGACCGTTGACTGTTGACTATTGACTTTTTGCTCAACCCTAATGAGAATATCATTTATGATTAACAATAATATTAATTAAGTATTGTGGTGACATGGTTGTTGAGGGGTTGACTTTGTTGACTTGTTGACTTTGTTGACCGGTTGACTAGGTTGGAGTAGTTGACCATCATGATGACAATGGCTATCATTTCATGGCAAAGACTTTTCACTTGCTTGTTCTCTTGTGCAATATGAGTGCATGAAATGATATGGCCATTTTGACTTAAACCATTTACACAATACTTGATTACTATTTTTGTGATGATGGCTTTGGATTATGAGAGCCAAGAGAGAAAAGTCTTTCTCATTCTATCATTTTCATTCTCTCTCTTGTGTTCTTGAGCTCTCATCTTCTTCCTCTTGCTCTCCCTCTCTTTAGTCTATGGTTCACTTGTCTCATGTGTTGAGAACCAAGAACCATAGAGAAAATCCCTACACACTCTTCTCTACTCACTCTAGTTCATAAGGTTTAGCAAACCAAGTGAACTAGTTTTCTTCAAAGACCGTAGAAGAAGCCAAAGGTAGAAGCTTTCAGGTGGATCGATCTTCGGCGCAAGGAGACGACGGGGTGAAGCCGATCCGGACAACCATCGAGGCTTGAAGACGAAGGAGTTCAAGAAAGAAAGGTATAACCCCCTAACCGAGTAGTTAACAACTCCTAGTTAGGTTGTTAGTTAGATGTTTAACATGTAAGTGCACGGCGGCGCCCCGGCCGTCAATCCGACGCCGGAATGCGGAAGCGGTGAAAAACTTTAATTTTGCGGACTTAGCAAACCGGCACCACCGCGCACTAAACACCCGGATCGTAACCATTAACAAGTCTAAGCTAACAAGAAGAGGGGTTAGAGATATACCGACGATCCAAGTCCTCCGGTCTTCTCGTCATCGTCCCGATCACTTGCGGAATGTCCCGTCTCCTCCTCGTCGCCGGAAGTGCACCACATCGCCTACTTTGTTTACGGGCTCCCACCTCAATGCCGAGGCAACTCGGGCACGAAGCCGGCTACTCGACGTGCCCAAGATTTGCTGTAGAATGTTTGGTAGAGCTTGTGTCTCACTTTTTGGGGTATTGGAGATGCCATTGTGGTGGAGGGATGATGCAAGGAGTTTTGTGGAGGAACTTGTGGATTTTGGAACATGAAATCAACACCAAAAACCCCACTACAATATTTTGGACAGCCCACTAAAGGGGAGGCCGGCCATGACATCAAGCATGGGAGGAATGAGAGAGAGAGTCAATGTATCAAAAGATAACCAATCCCATAATGCAAGAGAGAGAGAGAAAAAAGACTATCATGCAAAAACATGATAACAAAACTATGCCAACACTCCACACTACCATCATCTCATGCATGATGGCTCCAAAAAGGTCAAGCCATCATGAGCAAAGAAATTCAAGAGAGGGTGCTATAATCATGACATGATAAAATGCAAAGACCCCCTTCCACAATTGCTTATTTGCAACAATGCAAATAAACCCTCCTCCACCAAACTTCGGCCAATGAACGGAACAAAGGAAATTGGCCGAAACGGAAAGCAAACTGGCAACTCCAGAAAACTGGTCCCGTAATAAATTACAGGAAAACCCCGATACTGTGCATACACACCCGCATCTGTATTTCGACCGAAATACAAATGCAATGAGACAAAGTCTACACTGTACTATACTAGGATCCGGCTTATACCAAAACCGGCTAGTAATATCTGTTCGATCCTGATCCGTGCAATACCGCACGTATCTGATCGAACCTTGCCATATAACCATACGGCCTATAGTACAGACTGTCCGATCCTGATCCGTGCAATACCGCACGTATCTGATCGGACCTTGCCATATCTCCATACGGCCTCTACAACCTTTCGCCCGAAAGCTGAGTAACTGAAATGTGGGGGACTCTAAAGACTCGTCAACACCTCGGTTGTGGATTTAACCACTAGCACGTCAGAGGTATAAGCCAATACGTAACGGGCTACCAAGTATTGACTAAAAGGGACGTCTGTGAGTGAACTCAGCCTGACAACCCTACTGAGCCTGTCAGTGACAATATCCGTACAGTCCGGTCCGTTCGTCTATGAGTATCGCATGGCGGGCCTAGGGGGTTGGTAAAAGTCAGACCCCCAAAAGCGGTACAAGTCGTGTCGGAGTGTAGCCCAGAACACCCTGAGATACTACTGGAATACCTACCAGTAAATCTCCTTGCCTTGGCCAAGGACTTTGTGTAATGGCTCTCCTAGACACAGCACGACCTCACCCCCAATACCGGGAGAGACGAACCCCTGAAGATACGCTCACTGCCTCCATGTGGCTCGGGACTGTACCCAACTAAAACCTGTTTGCACGACTCCTTTGAGCCGTGGTAGGGTAGTAATCAAAGTACAGTGGGAACTCACACGAGACAAATGACGATCCCCAGGTCGATGAACTAACCTGCACACATGTCACCACGGAACTGCCATCTGACGTCTGGTATATGACCAACTAGCATGTTCCCGGCGAGTCCTGTCCGGTGTACTCATAACCCAATGAGCACCTGTATACATCTTAGGTGATCCAACTGACACCAGTGGCTTGTGAGACCGGCCACCGCCCCTCGTCAGGGTCTCGACTGTATACACTAGTCTACTAATGGAGTATCGATGCCCAGTCTCGAAACTCCCACGACTAGGGACCTTTTAAGGATATGCTTATAGACCCCCAGCTCCCACTTATATGATCGCCCTCATACTGCTGGTGGTCAAGCAAGAATCCTAGGGGCTCTATCAACGTGTAATAGCGACGTGTCAGGTCACCTAAAGCAGTACACGATGATAAAGGTAAACCAGATAGCATACTATCATCTCGAGTAAGACTGTCCTACCGGGATAGGTCCTCCCTCAATCATTACAATCACGTACCTGTGACCTAATAATTGACTCTGAGGGCACTATCTCCAACAATCTCCCACTTGCACTCAAGGCTAATTATTGCGATGTCGCATACTCACAGCCCGTGTGATACCGAACATCCAACTCCTCTACTAGTCAGTCTCACAAAGCTCGTTTGGGGAACTATTGCGTTCGAGGAATAGCCTCAGTGAGTGGATCCGCTTAGTTGTTTCTTTCTATGTCTCTCTATATCTCAAGTTCGCGGAGAAAACCATCTCCCGAAAAGAGCAATACCTGTCTCAGAATATGTCTGGATGTCTGATGGGACCTAGCTCATAAATGAACTCCAAATCCAAACTTCTTAGACTGTATCGTCAACTGAACTTAATCAGTATCCTGCGCGCCATGCCTCCCTCAGTATTGCCTTGGATCACCTATCCAAAATACTGCCCTTCGTTAGAAGGAAAACTATAACTCTGACAACCTCCTTGTCGTCCATGTCACCTTGGAAGCCTGGAATGATAACTGTCTCCTGAATGAGGCTGTCGTTATCATATCCCTAGAACATCCACTTATGTTCTAAAACTGCTTCCGACTGTTTCTCCAGGATTGGATTAATGTCAACTTATTGCATCTAGTGCAAGAACAACATCTGGTGTGGTACTTGTAAGTGCACGGCGGTGCCCCGGCCGTCAATCAGACGCCGGAATGCGGAAGCGGTGAAAAACTTTAATTTTGCGGACTTAGCAAACCGGCACCACCGCGCACTAAACACCCGGATCGAACCATTAACTAGTCCTAGCTAACTACAAGAAAGGGAATAGAGATATACCGACGATCCAAGTCCTCCGGTCTTCTCGTCATTGTCCCGATCACTTGCGGAATGTCCCGTCTCCTCCTCGTCGCCGGAAGTGCACCACATCGCCTACTTTGTTAACGGGCTCCCACCTCAATGCCGAGGCAACTCGGGCACGAAGACGGCTACTCGACGTGCCCAAGATTTGCTGTAGAATGTTTGGTAGAGCTTGTGTCTCACTTTTGGGGTATTGGAGATGCCATTGTGGTGGAGGGATGATGCAAGGAGTTTTGTGGAGGAACTTGGAGAATTTTGGTGTATGAAAATGAACAACATTTTCCCCACCTCAATTTTGGACAGCCCATTCAAGGGGGAGGCCGGCCATGCTCTAGTGAGGGAGGGAGAGAATGAGAGGTCTTGCAAAAGGAATGAGAAGCCACCATGACAATAATGCAAAGAGGGCATCATGAAAGAATATGATGACAAAACCAAAACCACACTCAACACCACCATCATCACCTCACAAAGTCCAACCATGATGAGAAAGGAAAAGTCAAGCCATCATGATAGCAAGAAGTCAAGGTCAATGAGAGACTATCATGATACAAATATATGCAAAGACCCCCTCCAAAAAAGCCTATTTGCAACAATGCAAATAAACCCTCCTCCACCAATCTTCGGCCAATGAACGGAACAATGGAAATCGGCCGAAACGGAAAGCAAACTGGCAACTCCAGAAAACTGGTCCCGTAATAAATTACAGGAAAAACCCCGATACTGTGCATACACACCCGCATTTGTATTCCGACCGAAATACAAATGCAATGAGACAAAATCTACACTGTACTATACTAGGATCCGGCTTAAACCAAAGCCGGCTAGTAATATCTGTTCGATCCTGATCCGTGCAATACCGCACGTATCTGATCGAACCCTGCCATATAACCATACGGCCTATAGTACAAACTGTCCGATACTGATCCGTGCAATACCGCACGTATCTGATCGGACCTTGCCATATCTCCATACGGCCTCTACAACCTTTCGCCCGAAAGCTGAGTAACTGAATGTGGGGGACTCTAAAGACTCGTCAACACCTCGGTTGTGGATTTAACCACTAGCACGTCAGAGGTATAAGCCAATACGTAACGGGCTACCAGGTATTGACTAAAAAGGACGTCGATGAGCGAACTCATCCTGACACCCTACTGAGCCTGTCAGTGACAATATCCGTGCAGTCCGGTCCGTTCGTCTATGAGTATCGCATGGCGGGCCTAGGGGGTTGGTAAAAGTCAGACCCCCAAAAGCGGTACAAGTCGTGTCGGAGTGTAGCCCAGAACACCCTGAGATACTACTGGAATACCTACCAGTAAATCTCCTTGCCTTGGCCAAGGACTTTGTGTAATGGCTCTCCTAGACACAGCACGACCTCACCCCCAATACCGGGAGAGACGAACCCCTGAAGATACGCTCACTGCCTCCATGTGGCTCGCGACTGTACCCAACTAAAACCTGTTTGCACGACTCTTTTGAGCCGTGGTAGGGTAGTAATCAAAGTACAGTGGGAACTCACACGAGACAAATGACGATCCCCAGGTCGATGAACTAACCTGCACACATGTCACCAGGGAACTGCCATCTGACGTCTGGTATATGACCAACTAGCATGTTCCCGGCGAGTCCTGTCCGGTGTACTCATAACCCAATGAGCACCTGTATACATCTTAGGTGATCCAACTGACACCAGTGGCTTGTGAGACCGGCCACCGCCCCTCGTCGGGGTCTCGACTGTATACACTAGTCTACTAATAGAGTATCGATGCCCGGTCTCGAAACTTCCACGACTAGGGACCTTTTAAGGATATGCTTGTAGACCCCCAGCTCCCACTTATATGATCGCCCTCATACTGCTGGTGGTCAAGCAAGAATCCTAGGGGCTCTATCAACGTGTAATAGCGACGTGTCAGGTCACCTAAAACAGTACACGATGATAAAGGTAAACCAGATAGCATACTATCATCTCGAGTAAGACTGTCCTACCGGGATAGGTCCTCCCTCAATCATTACAATCACGTACCTGTGACCTAATAATTGACTCTGAGGGCACTATCTCCAACAGTACTTGACATCTCATGATTGACTCAATTGCCTGAGCAAGTGATCTGCCAATCATGCACGTCCCTCTCCCCTTTAGTCTGTAAGACACCTTTGGAGAGGGTGACTCCATTACCTGCAGGTACACTACCGTGCCAGGTGTCGTCCATCCTAAATACTCTTAGAATGCTGTCAAGTACCCTGATTGGGAAACCACCCAAATCTAGATCTAAGACCATAGATCTAGTAACCAGTATGTCTGATATAAAATCCATTTCCTTTGTGGAGAAAACCACTGTGTGACGACCAAAGTATAACCGATCGTAGTATAGGAGTTTCTTTTCCTATTCTGTGTATGTCATCCAGATACCATGACATCACACCCTACTACCTTCTCAACAGATCCATCCCCTATTCTGATGAAGTCAAACCCATGACTGTCACGTCAGAAATAGATGATCTATCTCCGCTATATCTGCTTTAGTCTACAAATAGACATAAGCTACCTGTCCACCAATGCTTCCGCTGCTCCCACTGACTACGACAACCCTCTGGCAGAGTCATATAGACGTACACTTCTAAAACTAGTTTAGAACGACGCTATACTCATCCTCCTGCCGGGTCTCGTAACCTGGAACAACAGCAATGGCAATTGTGGGTAAACAAGAACTTCCTTGTCACCGTCCTTGAGGCTACCGGAGTACCTCTCGGGTGCCTGAAGTTACCCACCTTATCTGCGGAGTGGCCAGTGGAATGTCAATCCAGATTGAATCTTTAGGTTCCTTATCAAATCTTCAGTAATCGTTTGTGGTTCTGGAATCACTTCCAGTTCTACCATACTCCCACTACTGTTTTCCTGAAAAAATCCATTTTTAATTTAAAACTGTGGCGAGTCAAGAACAATATTGCTATTGATCTTCCAGATGGTAGAAAGTCAACCCGCGTCATAGCCTGGGTCAACCCACAAACAGCCATTACAGAAACGTGCCTTGAGTTGTCTAGTGTCTGGTTTTAATCATAAACCGGACAACTCCCCGTACCTTAACATCGTTAAGATATGAACTGTTCTATATCCAATATAGAAACAGAGGCACTGATTTAATTGAACCAGATTCAAATCATGCAGCTGTCCCCAGCGCATGTCAACTAAATGGAAGGAGGCCGATCAGCGTCACTCAACTTAGGAATGCTTCCAATTATGAGTAACCTGAAAGAGAAGCAATTTCTCTTAATCACTACTATCAACTGAATTCCATATACAAGTATCTACATCTTCGATCACTTTGAAGAATCCCGATACTTGCTACACCTGGTTCTCTACTCTATTCAAATACCTATAACTTCTCCAAATTCGGACCCTGTGTTTCCACGAAACACGTGTCTAAAAACCAGAGAAGTCATAAGTAAATCGAATATAGTACGAGGACCAACCCCTCTGTCCTGATGGACCCTGGACAACATACA
The DNA here is from genome assembly GCA_030015575.1 of Agapanthus africanus. Classification (NCBI taxonomy): domain Eukaryota; kingdom Viridiplantae; phylum Streptophyta; class Magnoliopsida; order Asparagales; family Amaryllidaceae; genus Agapanthus; species Agapanthus africanus. Next base: position 175,681,425 of record CM057347.1, on the reverse strand, counting down.
ATACTCTGTATAAGTCCCTTGAGTCTGAAAACTCATTCACCGTGTGTCGTAGGTTGAAAACTGTACTTATGGTTAAGAAGAATTACACCGCTGTTTAATGCTCCTTACCTAACCATCCACTGATATAGGTAAATGTCGTAGACATAATTTCAGAAAGGTATATCTCACTCTATGAAAATAGACGTACAGATATATCAATTTGAAATTGGTGCATAACTGCGGATATTCAAAACCAAATATTTGCCGACCGGCAAACTACCCAGGTGACTTCCTCAAATATCACCGACTACAACGAATCCTGATATAATGAGGATGATCACCCAATTCCCAATAACTTACTCCCACTCATCATCTGTAAAACCATACAGATGTGAGAATCGTACCTGGTAAATACATACCCTGGAGTAAGTATCTAATCGGGAAATCAGTTTTCCTTTAACATTACACAGTGAAACTGAAACATCGAAGTGTTTCGATGGGGTATCCTGGTATTCCTAGTAATGCCTCTTCCAGATTCACGACTGTAACTGTATAATTCTTTGCCACCTCTCCAAATCCCTTCATATGTCTTTAGTCTTTACCTTCTGTACACCCCTTTAGGCCAAATGGTTTTCTTCCTTCCCTACCGTTCGGCACCAGCCTATGGTTTGGAAGAAGACTATCCAATAAGCATAATGGGTGTACTGTCCCAATCTTAGGAACACTCGCAATGAGAGAGGGTGAAGATAAAAGACAACCGAATAAACATTATTCCTATTTCTCCTGAACCAGAATCCATCCCCGAACTGGAACAAGTTCCATTCGAGTTCGTATATAACCATACGATGGAGTATCCAAATAAACTGTGGATCTTCGTAGTGATACGGAGTGTCCTAGAGAAATACAAAGGTGATGTGGGAGTGGTAACGAAATATTTGGTTTGGTCGTGAATATCTGTTGCAATTTACTTTGCCCTCTTACTAATCCCTTGGTTTGTCTGAACTTAATACCTTCTGCACACCATCGTTATGCTAATTGGTTTTCTTCATTCCCTACCGGTCGGCACCAGCCTAAGGTTTGGAAGAAGACAATCCAATTTGCGTAATAGGTGTACTACCCCTAAACCAAGGAGTACTCGTAACCCGAGAGAGGGTAAAAGGAAAAGACAACTGAATAATCCTATCCGTTTTCTCCAGAACCGGAAACCATCCTCGAATAAATTCTTTCGAGTTCGTATCTAACCATACGATGGTTTTGTCCAATGGAAGTGGACGTTCGTAGTAAAACGGGGTGTCCTGGAGAAAAGGGTAAAAGTAGGAGTGGCAATGAGGTTTGCAACTCTGACAATCCAAAAGCCGGTGTTTAAGAAGGTTCGGTCAACTTGGTTACTGAGTCAAAGTCTTAGGGTCGGGTCAATGGTCGCTGCCAAAGAGAGAGAGAAAAGAAACACTCAGCGTGCACTCTAACCTAGATCAGAATGGTCACCAATTTATCTAATCAGGAAACCTCCCACTGTACCTCAAATTCTCCTCCAAACCTGAAAGAAGAATTAGTCGGGGTTACCCGAGGAGTAAACTAACTCATCAGTGGGAATCGGGATCCAACTATCATCGCATGACAACGTGACGGAATCCGCTCACGGTATCACACTCCAGAAGGTATGCGCATATCTGGCAAGTTTCAGTTCTTTTGAAACTCCCGATGTGATTTCTGCCCCATGCTCTTATGACCTTGACTTTGGCCAACAAATCATAAGTCACATGTCAAGTTCCACCCGTCATTCTCCAGGTTGTTTTGAATCCACCCGTACATACCCTTGACTTTGGCCAACAAGGCAGTACGACTGTTCCAAACCAACGCATCTATCTATGCTACATATGAATAACCAACAGCTACCAAACACTGTGCCTTGACTTTGGCCAACAAACACAGCTTGAATACTATTGACTACCCATATGAAACGACGGAGGGCTACGAATGGTTTCTGGCGAAAACCTTTAACGTAATGAACTTGATATCGTCGAAGGAACGGATAGCTTTTTAAAAATATAGTAACGAAAACCGTTGCTAAAGAGGTCACTCCCGGTGAAGGGATCTCGGCTCTTTCCCCGTAGAATGGGGTGCAGGATATTCCAACTGAATACCACGGTGCAAAGCAAAAGTAATCGGCTATAGTGAAGTTAATGCCCTGACGCAAACTTTTTGTCCAAGGGGTCACTCCCGGTGAAGGGATCTCGGCCCTTGCCTCGTCGACTGAGGAGCAGGATATTCTAAATGAATACCGCGATGCAAAACAAAAGTGAACGTCCTTGCAATAACAGCTTTTTGAAAAGTGTTCCAACAACATCAGATTAGGTTTGTTTTTAAACTTGCATTGATCCGAATCAATGCAGTCCCATCAATTGATCACACCAAAAAGAACGAAAATATACTGATGTACGTATATGCCATCCGCATTCGCCACTGGGTCCCGTCATTACCCGTTAGGTTAGCTTACTAACGACAGAGCGGGGACTGGACTAGCGCGGATGCAAAACATATACAACATCTACTAATATATATACCAATATATTATATTCGCTTAAGGCGTGAATAAAATGCAACATCACAGAAATGTACAGCATCACAGAAACAATACAGATATCTGGGATCCCCGGGTTTCACAGAGCCGCTGAAACCCGACGTTCCCCTGGTCGTGTGGATAGCCTGTGCAATGAAATCCTAGACCCCTACGGGCGCGGCAAGTCACCCGCCAAAACCTGAAGCGAGGCAGCCCCCTTCAGCACCGTGAATGGACCACCCAGCACTTCACGGAATCCGGTAACTTGGGCACCCCTCCTGGGTCAACCTGTACCCCCTACGAGTGCGGCGAATAGCCCGCCAATCCTAGAGTGAAGCCCCCTCCGTCTCAATGCCATGAGATGTGGGCTTGTTGCCCTCCAGAACCCGGCTATCCGTGCACCCCTCCGCGGGGCAATCCTAGTACAGAAAGTAAAATATACATACACTGGGTACATCGACCGCAACCAGGTCGTGCCCCAAAATAATAATACAATCAGGCAGTGACGGCAGTCCACATGTCGGACGCTCGCCCCGCAATATCAAATGTACATAATACAACCACAACTGTACTAGCATTGCATACAGGCTATCCCCCACGACCGATCCGCAACATCACAGCATAAACATAGAACATCAACGTGAAAATCACGTTCGCAAATCCGTCTAACCGGGCTATAGCAGTTAGACCGGATTTACCGATCAAGTGACATTCACGGTCGCAGATATAATGTAAATACTGTGAAAAATGTGTTTAAAATATCCGACCGATCAAAAATTAACAAGTGGGCCCCCAATCAAAACTGTAGCACTCACAGAAATCCTGGGCCCAATTTTAATATCCCAAAACCCATATTTTAAGCCCACAAGCCCACTGAAAAAAATTGATGAACTGAAGTCTTATTCCTGCGGCGGAAGCGCGGCCAATGAGGGGCTTAGGCCGCCCTTCCGCGGTCGTACGGAATCATCACTTCACCAAAATTTTGCAGTATTCTTAGAACTCTCTGCACATCACTCTGAGACAACCTGAAAAATTTTTGGACTCAAAAAAAATTCGACAGAAACTGATGTGCATGAAAAATGCGGTTTCGGGATTTTGTTCGATCGGAAACGTAAAACACATTACACCAAGCTAGACTATGTTAATGGCGAGGCTCTGATACCACTGTAAGTGCACGGCGGCGCCCCGGCCGTCAATCCGACGCCGGAATGCGGAAGCGGTGAAAAACTTTAATTTTGCGGACTTAGCAAACCGGCACCACCGCGCACTAAACACCCGGATCGTAACCATTAACAAGTCTAAGCTAACAAGAAGAGGGGTTAGAGATATACCGACGATCCAAGTCCTCCGGTCTTCTCGTCATCGTCCCGATCACTTGCGGAATGTCCCGTCTCCTCCTCGTCACCGGAAGTGCACCACATCGCCTACTTTGTTTACGGGCTCCCACCTCAATGCCGAGGCAACTCGGGCACGAAGCCGGCTACTCGACGTGCCCAAGATTTGCTGTAGAATGTTTGGTAGAGCTTGTGTCTCACTTTTTGGGGTATTGGAGATGCCATTGTGGTGGAGGGATGATGCAAGGAGTTTTGTGGAGGAACTTGTGGATTTTGGAACATGAAATCAACACCAAAAACCCCACTACAATATTTTGGACAGCCCACTAAAGGGGAGGCCGGCCATGACATCAAGCATGGGAGGAATGAGAGAGAGAGTCAATGTATCAAAAGATAACCAATCCCATAATGCAAGAGAGAGAGAGGAAAAAGACTATCATGCAAAAACATGATAACAAAACTATGCCAACACTCCACACTACCATCATCTCATGCATGATGGCTCCAAAAAGGTCAAGCTATCATGAGCAAAGAAAGTCAAGAGAGGGTGCTATAATCATGACATGATAAAATGCAAAGACCCCCTTCCACAATTGCTTATTTGCAACAATGCAAATAAACCCTCCTCCACCAAACTTCGGCCAATGAACGGAACAAAGGAAATTGGCCGAAACGGAAAGCAAACTGGCAACTCCAGAAAACTGGTCCCGTAATAAATTACAGGAAAACCCCGATACTGTGCATACACACCCGCATCTGTATTTCGACCGAAATACAAATGCAATGAGACAAAGTCTACACTGTACTATACTAGGATCCGGCTTATACCAAAACCGGCTAGTAATATCTGTTCGATCCTGATCCGTGCAATACCGCACGTATCTGATCGAACCCTGCCATATAACCATACGGCCTATAGTACAGACTGTCCGATCCTGATCCGTGCAATACCGCACGTATCTGATCGGACCTTGCCATATCTCCATACGGCCTCTACAACCTTTCGCCCGAAAGCTGAGTAACTGAAATGTGGGGGACTCTAAAGACTCGTCAACACCTCGGTTGTGGATTTAACCACTAGCACGTCAGAGGTATAAGCCAATACGTAACGGGCTACCAAGTATTGACTAAAAGGGACGTCTGTGAGTGAACTCAGCCTGACAACCCTACTGAGCCTGTCAGTGACAATATCCGTACAGTCCGGTCCGTTCGTCTATGAGTATCGCATGGCGGGCCTAGGGGGTTGGTAAAAGTCAGACCCCCAAAAGCGGTACAAGTCGTGTCGGAGTGTAGCCCAGAACACCCTGAGATACTACTGGAATACCTACCAGTAAATCTCCTTGCCTTGGCCAAGGACTTTGTGTAATGGCTCTCCTAGACACAGCACGACCTCACCCCCAATACCGGGAGAGACGAACCCCTGAAGATACGCTCACTGCCTCCATGTGGCTCGGGACTGTACCCAACTAAAACCTGTTTGCACGACTCCTTTGAGCCGTGGTAGGGTAGTAATCAAAGTACAGTGGGAACTCACACGAGACAAATGACGATCCCCAGGTCGATGAACTAACCTGCACACATGTCACCAAGGAACTGCCATCTGACGTCTGGTATATGACCAACTAGCATGTTCCCGGCGAGTCCTGTCCGGTGTACTCATAACCCAATGAGCACCTGTATACATCTTAGGTGATCCAACTGACACCAGTGGCTTGTGAGACCGGCCACCGCCCCTCGTCGGGGTCTCGACTGTATACACTAGTCTACTAATGGAGTATCGATGCCCAGTCTCGAAACTCCCACGACTAGGGACCTTTTAAGGATATGCTTATAGACCCCCAGCTCCCACTTATATGATCGCCCTCATACTGCTGGTGGTCAAGCAAGAATCCTAGGGGCTCTATCAACGTGTAATAGCGACGTGTCAGGTCACCTAAAGCAGTACACGATGATAAAGGTAAACCAGATAGCATACTATCATCTCGAGTAAGACTGTCCTACCGGGATAGGTCCTCCCTCAATCATTACAATCACGTACCTGTGACCTAATAATTGACTCTGAGGGCACTATCTCCAACATAACAAAGATCCGGTTTTGAGTCCATGTTACCACCTCAAGAAAATTGTTTTTCACCAAATTCCGCATGCCCGAAAGTACCGGGAGAGGTAGCATGGACTTACAGTGGTATCAGAGCCTAGTTAAACACTACCTAATATGTTAGCATAGTAACTAGAAATTCGATCGGAGAAAAAGTCGCGAAATACACCCGGATTTCAAACTTTCTGTCGATTTTCAAAGTGCTGCAAAAATTATTTGAGATATACCAAAAATCGACTCAGGGTTTTTAGAAGAAACTGCAAAAATTCGACCCACTGAATCGATCAACGCGCCGCATTTCCGCGGCGGGAGCTTGCTCCCGCCGCGGAACCGCTGCCGAGTTGACTCGGTCGTGGGGTTTTTTTTTTGCAGTTTGTTCATAGGGGTATTTTGGGATTTTTGGAATATGTATTTTCTGCCCAGATTTTCCAGAACGAAAATTTTGTGTTTGGGGCCTGAAAATCCGTATTTTTGATCGAACTTCTAAAAGACTTATGCTGACGGGATTTTCTGTGATGTGATATTTGTATTGAACTTCTGCTAATCGCTATATGTCGATTAGTGGGGGTTATACAAATCTGTGATCTGTATTGTTATTGGAATGTGTATATGAATTCATTAGATTGTCGCGGGTGAATAGCCGGGGGTTGTGAGACGAGAGTTTTCTTTTCTTTCAATTCATGTAAATTTGTAAATTGATGTAATAATTATTTGTATGGCCGCACAACCGGGTCGGGGTTGTAGCCGTCATTGTATAATTTCTTTTTACTGTTTTTGCTCCTAGGATAGACCCATGGAAGGGGTGCACAAACTACCGGGTATGCCGAAGTGCCGAGTGGCCTACTCACGGAGATGAGGGAGGTTGCTTCGCTTCGGGTACTTGGCGAGTAGTTTGCCGCACCCGTAGGGGTCTTGGATGGGGTATTGGCTATTCACCGCGACCGTGTAATCTGCTTTTCGTTACAGGCTCGTACGAATTGCGGGTTCCTAGTATATCCAATGTGTTCATCTGTGATCTGAAATGGCTATCATTGCAATATATCTATATATGATATTATTTAGGCGTTGCTTATGTTTTACAGCCGCGCTAGCCCAGCCCCCGCTCTGTCGTTAGTTAAGTAACCTAATGGGTAATGACGGGGCCCCGTGGCGAATGCGAATGGCATAAGCGTACGTCATATTTTGGTTGTTTTCTACAATGGTAGGATTAAATGATGGGACGCATTAAAAGAACTAATGCAAGAATATCACGCATTAAAAGAACTAATGCAAGAAAATAAACCAAGTTAAAATCGTTGGAACACTTTCGGAAAACCACTCGGTTCTTTTCAAAACTAATTTTTAAATGCGGAGCTTGAGCCACTCCTTTTAAAAGCTATCTCGTTCCATCGATTATATCAAGTTCACTACGTTCACGGTTTTGCCAAAACCATTCGTAACCCTTCGTCGTTTCACATGAATAGTCAATAGTATTCAAGCTGTGTATGTTGGCCAAAGTTAAGGCATAGTGATTGGTAGCTATTGGGTATTCATGTGTAGTATAGATAGATGCGTTGGTTTGGGACAGTCGTACTGCCATTTTGGCCAAAGTCAAGGGTAGGTACGGATGGATCCAAATTAACCTGGAGAATGACGGGTAGAACTTGACATGTGACTTATGATATTTTGGCCAAAGTCAAGGTCATAAGAGCATGGGGCAAAAATCCACATCGGGAGTTTCAAAAGAACTGAAACTTGCTAGTGTTGCATACCATTTGGAGTGTGATGATTCTGGTAGGATTCCTTCAGTTTCGTCACGCGATGATATTTGGATCCCGATCCTACTGTGAGTATATGCTACTCCTCGGGAAATTTCTCACTTAACGATCAATGCTATAAACCAAGTAGGTGTCTAGAAAGGTGTTAGCGGGGCTACGCCCCCAGGGAAAAGAGGTTATTTAATTAAGGAACTTCGCGAAAGCGTTGGAAAACCTCCCTCGAAGTACCGACCCTGGCCTGGCTGAACGGTTAAGCAAGTATTGTACGGTGAGATTGATCCTGACTAATTCTTCCTTTTTGGTTTGAGGAGGGATTCGAGAAACAGTGGGAGCCATCCTGTTTAGACAAACTAAAAACCATTCTAAACTTGCAAGAGCATCATGCTGAGTGTTTCTTCTCTCTCCTAATTGCAACGACCAATCGACATGACTGGACTTAAGTTACTTCTAGATAAAAACATACTAACAGGGCCAAACTACAAAGATTGGCTCAGGAATGTCAAGATGGCAATCACTTACGACAAGCTGGGGTATCTTCTTACCACCAAAGCTCCCCCTGTCCCAGGTCCCAAAACCAGTGTCGCGGATAAGGAAATCCGTAAGACCTGGGAACTAGATTGCGCGAAGGCCAAGTGCCTCGTGCTTGCCTTTATGGACAACGAACATCAGAGGAGGCACGAGAATATGGACCTCGAATCCATATTTCACCATACAAGAGAACTGTATGGAGAGCAGTCTCGTATCGCAAGATACGAAGTGTCGAAGAAGTTATTTTCGGCAAGGTTGGCCGTCGGATCATCGGTAGGGGAACACGTGCTTAAGATGATTGGCTACATAGAAGAGCTCGCGGACCTTGGGACCACGTTGGAGAATGAGCTCTATACGGACTTGATTCTCCAGTCCCTTCCTTCTACTTACGCCCAGTTTATCCTGAACTTTAACTTACAAGAAAAGAAAGTTGAACTTTCAGAACTCCTCAACATGCTGAGGAGCGCAGAGGGCACCCTACAGAAAGGTAGGGAAACATCCACTTTGTTTGTAGGAGGATCTTCCTCTTCTAGGTCCAAGGCGAAAGCCAAGGGAAAGAAGAAGAAAGCCCCCGCCAAACCAAGGGGCGGTGTTAGTAAAGTGGATACGAAGGGAAAGGCAAAAGTAACAAAGAAAGTGGGAAAGCTTGTGGATAAGGAAGAATGCTTCTTTTGTCATAAGAAGGGACACTGGAAAAATGATTGCAGGGCTTGGAAGGCCAGAACACAGGATCTGAAGCAGGTTGCGGCTTCAGCTTCAGGTGTGTATGTTATTGAAAACTGTCTTTCAATAAACTCTACTTCCTGAGTATTGGATACCGGATTAGGATCTCATATCTGTAATTCTTTGCAGGCGTTGAGAAATCGTAGGGTTTTGAAGGCAGGTGACTTGACCCTCAAAGTTGCAAACGGAGCTAGCATGGATGCTAAGGCCGTGGGGGACTATCACCTGGGGTTGTCAGATGGACACGTTTTGGTTTTGCATAATTGCTATTTTGTACCCAACGCAACTTGTAATATCATTTCTGTATCTTTGACTTCTAAAGAAGGTTATGAATTTGCGTTTGTAAGTAATGTTGTAAACATTCACCTTAATCAAGTTCTGATTGGGTCAGGTACATTAAGCAATGGTATATACGTATTAAACCATCCGCAGATTTTCAATGTCCAGAATACACACAAAAGAAAGTCTCCGGAAATCAATCAGACTTTCTTATGGAATTGTAGATTGGGTCACATCAATGAGAGAAGGTTGACGAAGTTACATACAGAAGGATATTTGAATATCAATCGTATGCCACTTGTCAATCCTGTCTCAAAGGAAAGATGACAAAGACTCCGTTCACTGGACACGGAGTAAGAGCGAACGAGCTCTTGGGACTCGTACACAGCGACGTGTGCGGTCTAATGTCTACACATGCGCGAAGCGGTTATTCTTACTTCATTACTTTTACGGATGACTTTTCAAGGTACGGTTATGTCTTCTTAATGAAACATAAGTCCGAAGCCTTTGGAAATTTCCAGGAATATAAGAATGAAGTAGAAAAACAAACCGGCAAAAGTATCAAGATTCTAAGATCGGATCGAGGTGGAGAATACTTAAGTGCCAAGTTCCTGGACTATTTAAAAGAGAACGGAATTCTCTCTCAGCTTACTCCTCCATACACTCCGCAACATAACGGTGTATCGGAGAGACGAAACCGAACCCTATTGGATATGGTACGTTCCATGATGAGTAACGCTGAGTTACCGCGATCATTCTGAGGGTATGCGCTAGAATCAGCTGCATACCTTTTGAACCGAGTTCCCACTAAGACTATGCCTACTACACCATATGAGATGTGGTGTGGGAAGAGACCCTATCTTAATCACATTAAGACATGGGGAAGTCCAGCTTTTGTTAAAAAGCAGCATGCGGACAAACTCGAGGCACGCTCAGTACAGTGCAAGTTCGTGGGATATCCAAAGAACTCCAAGGGATATTTTTTCTATTGCGAAGAGGAACAAAAGGTTTTTGTTTCTCGTCATGCCCATTTTCTAGAACACCAGTTCTTAGAAAAGGAAATTAGTGGGAGCGCAGTAGAACTGGAAGAAATTCCAGAACCATGAGCTATTACTGAAAGCTTAGTGGAACCAGAGGGTTCAAAAGAACAGGACATTCCTACGCCACTCCGCAGGAGTAGTAGGCATTCTCATCCGCCCGAGAGATACTACGGTTTTCTCATAGACGGGGATAGAGAGGATTGCATCATAGATTATGATGAGCCTACTAGCTTCCAGCAGGCCGTTCAGAGCGTTGACTCGGTAAAATGGCTGGATGCAATGCGGACCGAAATGGAGTCCATGTACACCAACAAAGTATGGACGTTGGACATTGCTCCAGACGGGGTAAAACCCGTAAGATGCAAATGGATCTTCAAAAGGAAGATTGGTGTAGATGGACAGGTTGAGACCTATAAAGCTAGACTTGTTGCAAAGGGTTTCTGTCAAAGACCTGGCTTGGACTATGATGAAACCTTTTCTCCAGTGGCTATGCTGAAATCCATTCGGATCCTTCTTGCCATTGCTGCCTTCCACGATTATGAGATCTGGCAAATGGACGTAAAGACCGCTTTTCTAAATGGAAATTTAGAGAAGTGTATCTATATAGACCAACCAGAGGGTTTCATTCAGAGTGGGAGCAGCGGAAAGGTGTGCAAGTTGCTTAAGTCCATCTATGGACTAAAGCAGGCATCGCGGAGTTGGAACATCTGTTTTGATGAGACGGTCAAGGAATTTGGCTTTATCAAAAATCCAGAAGAACCATGCATCTATAGTAGATTTGTAGCGAGAACTGTAGTATTCCTCGTTTTATACGTGGATGACATTCTCTTAATAGGAAATGACATTCCTATGCTACAATCTGTCAAGGGGTTCTTGTCACACAGGTTCTCCATGAAAGACCTGGGTGATGCCACATACATCCTGGGGATCCGGATCCATCGTGATAGATCCAAGAGGATATTAGGACTTTCACAGTCCAGGTACATCGACACCATACTGAAAAGATTCAGTATGGAAGATTCCAAGCGTGGTAACCTACCGGCTTGTCACGGGATCACCTTTTCTAAAGAGATGTCTCCCAAGACTGATTTGGAGAGGGATCGCATGTCTATTATACCCTACGCTTCTGCGGTAGGATCTATAATGTATGCGATGTTGTGTACCAGACCGGATGTAGCTTATGCACTGAGTGTGGTAAGCCGGTATCAGTCAAACCCTGGGGAAAAACACTGGATAGCGGTAAAGAACATTCTCAAGTACCTGAGAAGGACTAAGGAGATGTTCTTGGTGCATGGCGGAAAAGACCTCCATATCGAGGCCTTTGCTGACTCCAGCTTCAAGAGTGACAAGGATGATTCCAAGTCCATGTCGGGTTTTGTCTTTACCCTCAATGGAGGGGCGGTGTGTTGGAAGAGTTCCAAACAGGAAATCGTTGCAGACTCGACGATGGAAGCGGAATACATCGCTGCATCTGATGCCGCAAAAGAAGCTGTCTGGATGAGGAAGTTCTTGAAAGAACTTCAGGTGGTTTCTTCCATTGTTGATCCAATACCTCTGTATTACGACAACAACGGGGCTATAGCTTTAGCAAAGGAACCCAGGTCCCATCAGAGATCCAGACACATCTTGAGGCGGTATCACCTGATTAGGGAGATCGTGGATCGCCAGGAGATCGAGGTTCGGAGGGTTGCTTCAGAAGATAACACTGCAGATCCATTCACCAAGGCCTTGCCCCAGACTCAGTTCGAGCGGCTGATCGAGATGATAGGTCTTCGATACGCCAGTACATGGCCTTAGTGCAAGTGGGAGATTGTTAGTGTATATGCCCTAGAGGCCATTACTGTATCATACTAGTTTGTATATTACTTAATGGAAGCTTGGGATATTCACCTTGTACATACAATCTTGCTCAAAATTGTAGTATGCTACTTGGTTTGTTTCTACTTCAATGTGTACTTGTGTTTATTTTAGTATATCACCTATACACATTAGTGGAGCCCTTAGGATCTTTGCTTGATTACCAGCGTTGTGATGGCAGTCACACTAGTGGGGCTGGGTAATCTATAAGCACATCCTTATGCAGGTCCCTAGTCGCAGGACTATCGAGACAGGGCATCGATACTCCGGAGTAGACTAGCGCATGCGCTTCTCGTCCCAGTGTGGGAGACGGTCTGTCCCACAGCCGTTAGTACGTCGCACTGGAGATAGTATGCAGGTGCTCGTTAGGTTACGAGTACACTGGACAGGACTCGTCGGGAACTGACCGGTTGGTATTATACCTATCGTCAGTTATCAGTTCCCAGGTGACATGAGTACAGCTTAGTCCGCTGACTTGACACTATCACTTCGCCTCGAGTGTGTTCCCACTGTACTTTGATTACTACCCTACCACGGCTCAAAGGAGTCGTGCAAACAGGTAGTAGTTGGGTGCAGTCCCGAAGCACTTGGAGGCAGTGACGGTTAGACAGGATTCGTCTCTCCCGGTATTGGGGGTTGACATCGCGCTGTGTCTAGGAGAGCCATTACACGGGTAGTCCCTGGCCAGGGCAAGCGAGATATACTGGTAGGCTTCCAGTGTTTTCTCAGGGTGTATTGGGCTTCACTCCGACACGACTTGTACCGCTTTTAGGGGACTGACGTTTACCACCCCCTAGGCCCGCCATGCGATGTATCAGACGAACAGACCGGACTGTACGGAGACTGTCACATTCAGGCTCAGTAGGAGTTCAGATGGGTTTCACCTCGTCAGTCTTCTTGTCGGCATCTACCTGGGGACCGTTACGCACAGCTAGTGCCGCTTGCGGTCTGTGGTTAAACCCACTGCCAGCGTAGTGTCGAGTCTTTAGAGTCCCACACAGAAAGCTATTCGCCTTTAGGCAAAAGAGTAGAGGTCGCATGGTTTTGCGACAGGTCGCATGGTTTTGCGACAGGGTTCGGTTACATCCGTGCACTTGTGCACGTTTAGTGTCCGGACAGTTAACACTAGCGGGCTTTTGTTTAAGCCAGATCCTAGTGTACGTTTTGGGATTGGTTTTATCCAGTAAGTATTCGTGTTCCTCGGAACGCGGATGCGGGTGTGTATGCACAGTTGACGGAGAGACAGAGGCAGAGGATTCTCATTAGGGTTGTTGACCGTTGACTGTTGACTATTGACTTTTTGCTCAACCCTAATGAGAATATCATTTATGATTAACAATAATATTAATTAAGTATTGTGGTGACATGGTTGTTGAGGGTTGACTTTGTTGACTTGTTGACTTTGTTGACCGGTTGACTAGGTTGGACTAGTTGACCATCATGATGACAATGGCTATCATTTCATGGCAAAGACTTTTCACTTGCTTGTTCACTTGTGCAATATGAGTGCATGAAATGATATAGCCATTTTGACTTAAACCATTTACACAATACTTGATTACTATTTTTGTGATGATGGCTTTGGATTATGAGAGCCAAGAGAGAAAAGTCTTTCTCATTCTATCATTTTCATTCTCTCTCTTGTGTTCTTGAGCTCTCATCTTCTTCCTCTTGCTCTCCCTCTCTTTAGTCTATGGTTCACTTGTCTCATGTGTTGAGAACCAAGAACCATAGAGAAAATCCCTACACACTCTTCTCTACTCACTCTAGTTCATAAGATTTAGCAAACCAAGTGAACTAGTTTTCTTCAAAGACCGAAGAAGAAGCCAAAGGTAGAAGCTTTCAGGTGGATCGATTTTCGGCGCAAGGAGACGACGGGGTGAAGCCGATCCGGACAACCATCGAGGCTTGAAGATGAAGGAGTTCAAGAAAGAAAGGTATAACCCCCTAACCGAGTAGTTAACAACTCCTAGTTAGGTTGTTAGTTAGATGTTTAACAAAGATCCGGTTTTGAGTCCATATTACCACCTCTAGAAAATTGTTTTTCACCAAATTCCGCATGCCTGAAAGTACCGGGAGAGGTAGCATGGACTTACATACACCACCCCTAGACGATGGCTGGGTTCCACTCTCCCACTGTATGGATTTTTCAGCGAACTCTTCTAAAAATTTCCAAGCTTCCCCATCATCCTTGGTCATAAAGGTGCCTTGACACATGTTTTCAAGGTTTTGTTTAGTGGTAGGGTTAATGCCCTCATATATGATTCGGCAAAGGTCCCATCTCGGGATGCCGTGATGTGGGCATTGATCCAAAAGATCGTTGAATCATTCAAAGCATTTTGAGAATGGTTCAGCCGGAAGCTGGGTGAATTGATATAGTTCGCTACGGATTCGAGCTGTCTTTTGCATAGGGTAGAATTTCTTAAGGAATGCCGCAACGAATTCTTCCCAATTCGTAATGGAATGTGCGGTGGTGTTATACAGCCACTTCTCGGCTATATCGCACAGGGTAAATGGAAGAAGACGTAGACGCATAGCATCCACAGAAAGTTGTGATGTACCCATCATTGCGCATACATTTTCAAATTTGGTGATAAAGACGTATGCGTCTTCAGTCTCGAGACCGTGGAATTTGGGTAGAAGGTTGATGTACTGGGGTTTAATCTCAAAATTATCCTCGTTGGCTGTGGAATGGATAAGCAGGTCGAGAGAGGACCTCGCAAAGGATAGCACCTCTCTTGGAGAGAGATGCGGGGTGGATTCTGCGCACCAACGGACGGCGGCAGAGCAGCGGTAAAGAGGTTCGATGGAGACGGATCCATTGGTGTGGGTGTGGTGGTGGGTAAAAGATAGGTAAATGGAGAAATACCGACTTCGGAGTCGATCGGGGAAACGCGGACAAGACGGGCACTAGAATCCCGTGTCCAGCCTATCTTGCACTAAAAAGGGTTAGTACAAGTGGCAGCGCGACTTATAATTAGGGGAAATGAATGAATGCGGTGTTTGTTTTGAAAAATGATACGGATTTTTGAAAATATGATGCGATCACAACAAATGCAACAAGCAATACCCTAAAATCTATGGTCACCTAGGTCAAAGCTCTAGACCGCTCCTAACTGCCTAAAGACAAGTCGCAGGATCAATCCTCCACTGCCTCTTTGTCTCTCCTGTGGCCAGGTAAGCGCCAGGTAAGTGGGAGGTTCTCCACTACGTAAGTAGTGGGCCTAATTAAGTAACCACTAGCCTTCGACACACTTGCCTTAGACACCACAAAAGAAACGCGGATAAACAATGGATTACCCACGGCCTTCTTCTGTCCTAAGTGAGCGCGACGGTCCTTAGAGTCATCTCTAGATTTTTTTAGTTAATGAGGATAATGCGGATGCAAGTTTGTGATTTTCGGGGCTTAGGAAGGGTAATGAACTCCCCACCTAATCTGGATTTGGCCGTGCCCCTTAATGTCCGTATTAATATGCAAACAACCACAAAATCAAAAACACGCACAATTTATTTTGCTTTTTGCGGCGCTGCGATTTTTGTAAAGAAGCCTGCAGCAAATTGTTAATTGGACCTGATGAGGAAGGAGATAAGAAAGTCAGGATCTTACAGAGAAATTTTCGTGCAGCGAAGCCTCAAGTCCGCCGCGGTTCCGCTGCAATAAAGCCCTTACGCCGCGATTCTGCCGCGGTTTGCACTGTTCCCTGCACAAAATTTTTACAGAATGCTCCTGATCACTTCCTTAGCTCTCTAGAAATCTCCAAATATTTTTCCAATTGCACAGTAAGCTCCAGATTTCCTTGCAATTAACCACAACAACTCGTTTAGTGTTTTGCGCGAGTTTTGATCTTAAAAATTAAGATGGAATAAACTTTTCAACTCAAATTTCAAAAAAAATTGAACAAATTAGCACACGATCCCAGGCAACGGCGCCGTTTGATTGAAATGCGATTTCGATTGTGTGTGTTTAGAAAATGTATAGAAATCACAACAAAAAAATATTTTGACCACAATCAATAACGGTGTCGGATGTAGCGCGTTAGTAAGTGCGGATCGTCCACAGGGAAAGTGAGATCCGTTCAATTTTCGAATTAGATGAGTAGAAAATTTAGAGAAAAGAAAAGAAACATTTCATGATTTGTAATTGAATATCAAGAATTAGAAAAATCTAGATCTAAAAGAAACATTAAAATCAAGAATTGAGATGTGTGATAATTTCCAATCAACAATCAAGATTCGAAGTGTAGCTCGTAGGAGTAGATCGGATCTATAGATGTGATGAGATCTAATGATTACTCATTCTTATCCATTAACGAATTGATACTAGATCGATGAAATTTTACCTAGGGTTAAGGATCTTGCGGAGAATTTAGGAATTCCGCAACTCATCCTTTGTCCTTTCGATGAATCTCATTCAAATTCCAGCTTCTAATTAATCAAATGATCAATCGTTGTTCCCTAGTTTCGAGTGATCACAATCAAGAGAGCACCATCCCGAAACTAGGTCATCGATCATTTGATTCACAAGAATTTACAAACATTATAGGATTTAAGAATTGTAAAAGTGTCTAAATCATCATCATCTATCGATCGTCACAACTCCTACACGAGCGGAGTTTTACTCAAACATCATAATAACAAACGCAATCACAAATTGAGATCGAATCATAATGCTTGAATTAAAAGATAAGCAAGATATAGAAATTTCACCTTTATTTATCGACAAATTTCGTTACAACTCTCTTGAATTTACAAAATGAAGGAACTAGATTGTCGATTTAGGCTTCGCTCGGCTTCTTGAGTCGCGGATCTCCTTGGATCTCTTGCTTCGATGAAATCCGGCGTCGCTTTCTAAAGGTTGAAGGCTCTCTTGCTTGAATGGTACTCGGGATCTTGATCTTGATTTTTGAATTGGAATTAGGGTTAGGGTTTTGAGGCACAAGTTGTGTCACTCAACTTGTGGGTAGAAGATGATGGATGATTTTTTGAACCCCTCAACCCTAGATCTAGGGTCCTTTTTATAAATCTCAAAACCCTAGATCTAGGATTTCAAATTTGAATTTT
This sequence comes from Agapanthus africanus, assembly GCA_030015575.1. Lineage (NCBI taxonomy): Eukaryota > Viridiplantae > Streptophyta > Magnoliopsida > Asparagales > Amaryllidaceae > Agapanthus > Agapanthus africanus. Next base: position 175,664,209 of record CM057347.1, on the reverse strand, counting down.
CCCTCCAAAAGTTTGTTAAGAGAGCCTTCTAAAAATAGTTTGTTAAGCCGAGCCTTCTTGATGAGCCACGTGTCATTTCTATAATGTTCTGGAAGCTTTAGCCGTTATTTGAGACACGTGTAGGAAATCTGGACATCTAAAGCCATCAAGCCGCCGCGGTTCCGAGGCGCAAGCGGGCTCCCGCCGCGGAACCGCGGCTCTTCTGAAGCCTTGTGGCTTTGGATCTCTGGTACTCGTTTGGGCTTAGACTTGGGCCTTTTCCTGATATTTTGAATTTTATTTTTCCCTCTAGATTGCTACCAGATCTCAAAATTTGGAGTTGGTGTATTTTTGATTAGCTTCTTTTGGCTTTGTCCCTGCAATTTCCTGCACAGATTCCGAAACAAGTGTTGCGTAATGCACGGATGATGCGATGCCACGATAAACAGTCAATTTCCCTAAAAATATCGGTTTTAAAGTCTAACACATGCAATCTGGTATTTCAGAGATGTTTTGCTAATATGTGCAATATGAATACCGAACACTTCTAGATGAATGCAAATGATAGGGAAATTGCCGTGTTAAAAATGCAGTATTTTCGACTGATCGCACGACATGCCCCAAAACATCACTTCTTCAAGCCAAAACTTGCACTAGCTCATCTTTGCATATAATCTTTCTTGCCTCAATGTCTGCAGTGCGATCTTCAAGTGTTTTGCATGCTCTTCGAGTAGACCAGAATATCTTCAATGCACACCACTATAAACTGTTCAAAGAATGGTGAAAAGATTCGGTTCATCAAGTCCATAAATATCGCCGGTGCATTCGTTACTCCGAAGGACATCACTAAGTACTCGTAATGTCCATACCGAGTTCTGAACGCAGTCTTGCAAATATCTTCTGATTTAACTCGGACCCGATGATATCCGGATCGCAAATCCAGTTTCAAGAATACCCTCGCACCACTAAGCTGCTCAAATAATTCGCCAATGCGAGGGATCGGGTACTTGTTCTTAATAATCACCCGGTCTAATTCTCGATAATCGATGCACATCCTCCTTGTGCCATCTTTCTTCTTTACTAGAAGAATTGGAGCTCCCCAAGGTGAATTGCTGCTGCGAATCCAACCTTTCTCGAGTAATTCAGTAATCTGCTTCTTGAGTTCTTCCAACTCCACCGGTGCCATCGGATAATACGTCTTTGAGATTGGCGATGCACCAAGAACAAGATTAATCGCAAACTCCACATCTCGTTTTGCGGTAAACCCGAGGTATCTTCGAACACGTCCACGAATTCTCGAACTATAGCCGGTGCTTCTTTCTGATCAACTTCCATCGACGAAAGAACATTGTTTGTCAGCCTAGCCCTAAACTCGACTGGCCCGACAGAACCGTTTCCTCCAGCAAAACAAGCTTCGGATGTCCGGGAATCTGGAGAATCACTTTCCTTTCCTTACAATCAATATGAGCGTGGAAAGTGCCGCGAAAATCCATTCCCAAGACAACAACAAACAAAGGGATGCACCAGAATTGAATAATTCTAATGCGGGGAACATGAACAAGTAAGATACCGAGATGACTTCATCCGAAGTCAAGATACCGAAGAGGATTAAGCACGGGAAACATGATTCAAGCTGGCGATAAAACAATAACTGGCAAGCAATAAAACCGAGAGAAGTAAGGTAATATAACAACCATGAAACAAGGAAGTGAATCAAGACCAAGACTCCAAGTTACTTAAATAGAGTACCGCATTGTAACCATGCTGCAGTTCATGGGTACAATCACATAACTCCACTCAAGTCGCCCAAATCCTAGTATCAGAATCAAGAAACAGGGAGAAACAATAGAGAACCAAAAGGTTTCGAGTCGAGATGCAAAGTGGTTTGCATATCGTCAAGGCAAAGGATAAGCGAAGGATATGATTCAAGAATCACGATTACAAGGTGGCAGGACATGCTCCTAATCACGAGTATTCTGATTCGTGTATTGGGTACAATACCCAACTACAAAAAGAATCAAATTCGATTAACCTATATCATATGGCTCTGGTACTAAAAGAACCATGTCACGTCCCGCTTCCCAGAGTACGCTAAGATAGGCACGTGACATAGCCAACCATGCTACCTGTGGATAGGAAAAATCCCTCCACAGTCACATTACGGTTGTAGAGATATCAAGAACAGGAAAGTAAACTAACTATCTAGTACATGTCCATGAGCCAGAATAAATGAGTCAAGAAATGATAATACGCGGAAGCAAAAGATCCAATAAATAAAACACCTGGAAAGTAAAACTGCATACCAACAGGATCCTCACCGCTCGGTCTAATAGCGGTAATATTCCTAATCAGTCTGCAACAAAGGTAGAGGATCCGGGCCATGCAAAACCCAGACGTCAGCGCGTCATAATATCAAGCAATAATATATAAACAGGATAGCAAGACATGCAAGTATGATCATAACTGGTAAAGCAGGTGTAACAGCAATATAAATCAGGGCAATGAAATGTAGTGTGCAGTGAGTAATCTAAACTGGTCTATTGGGTTAACTACTCTCAAGTCTTTGAAATCAATTTGATGAATCATCGATGTAACTCAATAGTATCCCGTGCGTGCCCGGGATCACGGTCTATGACTCTCGGGCTGAACCGAGACATGCCGCAAGGCAGTAAAGGATGGTAGGTAATGACGAGTGATGTCCGTAGCATCACTCCGAGGCTGGCCTAGCCCGTAAGACTGATCAGAACAGGTATAGAACTGTCGAGTTTCAAGTCAGGCTTCATCATTGATTTCCCCATACCCCCAAGTCATATGTGTGCGAGTCAGGTATTAAGTAATCTAGAGCTAATGCCAACACAGGATCGGGCAGGTACAGATTTGTCTGGATAGACAACAGGAACTGTCCGTAAGGACAACAGGTCAGGTTTGTTGGCATTAGACACAAGATCAAGTAACAGGTAATGCCATGGTACATCAGGTCAAGCCAGGTAGTATATAGATATCATGTCATGTCGAGAGGTGCACGGTACCATGTCGTGTCAGGTAGGAAGTGTAACAAGTCGTGTTAGGATGCACAAGATGTCATGTGGGTGCTCATAATCAAACTAACATAAGCACGGGTGTATATAAACAAGCATGTATACTAATGAAACAATAAAAGTGAAACATGGTGATGATATATGCAAGGGTACAGATTAAAGCATGGGGATGCACAGTTATAGATTAGAGTTAGGGTTGTGGTTCCAACATTAAGTATCATACACTTAAATGAATATGGAATTGTTAAATCTCGTTATTATAGGTTAAATGATCTAGGGATGCAATTATATAAAAAAAATATGTTCAATTGATGCAACTGGGTATTCGGGGTAGAAACTATTTACAAGTGCTATGGGTTATGCAGATAATTATTAAGTAATCTAAACACGGATGTGGGTACACGATACTGTACTCTAACATGCAACAAGTTATAATTCAAGATCCGAATCTAACATGATATACCCGGACCTCGAAATGCAAAAATGGAAACTAATAGCCCTAGGCTTAATTTATGGGTTTAATCATGAAATAAATATGTATAAAATAATCTAATAGCATGTAGCAAGTTTCACTTGCCTTGATCGGATCACGATACGGGATGCGCACGCAGCGTCCAATGTCGGCAAATGTTGCAACATCCACACGAGCACACGGGAAGGTCCAGGCACATCAAGAAGTTAACCACGCAAGTAGAGGACGTCCACATAGTTGCCCGGATCAGCGGCGGCGAGTACGACTCCGGCGATGGTCGGAAACCGAGAACTCAAGAAAGAAAAGAAAAGAAAGAAAGAAGAGAAGGAGATGGAGAGAAAGAGTTATGGTGTTGGCTTAGGGTTTCTAGGACAGAGGAGATGAAGGGATGGCCACGCCGACAATGGGCAGCCGTCGACGATGGGTAACGGCGAGGGTAGAGGGTTTCTTGGGTGCTGTTGTGGTCGTAGGGTTTGTAGAGGGTGGTGGCGGAGGTTTGTGATATCGTGGAGTGGAGAGGGATGTGAGGAGGTGATGAGGGTGACGACGGCTAGTCACCAGAGAGGTTGGGCTCGCGGGAGGTTGCTGCAGGTGGCCTCGTCGGGGTGCAGTGGTTCTCGGGGATTGTCGGAAAGAAGAGAGGAGAGAAAGGAGGTGTAGAGGGTGGCCACGAGGGCGAGATGATGGTGGCGACGACAAGGTAAGGTCGGTGGAGATGGAGCGGGCGAAGGCTAGGGTTAGGTTTCTTGTATGGGTTCTGGCGAGAGTCAGAGAAAGAAGGAGAGAGAGAGAGAGATTCTGTGAAATCTTTTAAAATATTTAAAAAATATATGTGAAGCGAGAGAGACAGAGAGAGCGTCAGGAGAGAGAGAGAGTCAGGAGAGAGAGAGAGAGAAACGGAGAGAGAAAGAGAGTCTGATTGATTTAGTTTAAAAAATAAATAATACATATATAAATAATTTTGACTGTTAACATATATATATATATACATATATATATTAAAATAATATATTTTAGTTAAAATATATTAATAGTTTATAAATATATAAAGAATATAATATTAGTCCGTTTTGAGATTTTGGCAAATACAAACTTACTCCAAAACTCGTTTGGGTCGGGTCTAAAAATTCAGATTTAAAATATTAAAAATATAAGCGACTTCCAAATTTTAAAATGAATGCTCTAGTAACGAAAATGCATACCCCAAAAAACGGATGCACGTACGTGCGCGTAGCCATTCAAACACGTCCGTTTCACTGAACGGGACGAGAACAAGATGCGCGGATACTACCACGGGGTTAGGGGTATCATGCAGGATATGCAATGTATTTTTAAAATAATTTACGTGACCCAAAATGTTATATGTAAAAGATGCGATACTAGATAAAATACCAATATGTACTAATCTTGAGATGCACGTGTCCATGCAACAAGTCACGGTAATCTATAAATAAGAATCAAACAGGTTCAAGCAAGCTGGTCGGGTCGAATGCAATGTAAAGTGTAAAATACTATTCGCACCCATAATACGTTAAATCAAGAGAATACCACAAATAAGGAAATACGAGAACTGGAATTTGTATAAGTGAACTCGGGTGTTACAAGCCCTCATCGCGAGGCCGCCAAGTTTTTTCCTGCTCGGCGCATCCCCAGCAGGTAGCTTCCTACCCTACAAAGACACGGATCCAAGACCCGCCGAATAAACTCATGCTCAACGCGCGATCAACGCCTCAACTCCGGCAAGGGGTGGATACCGACCTTCCCACACTCGTCCTTCGCTCGACTCATACTCGAAGCTCGACAACAAGAACGCCGTGTCATCCCCGGACAATCCACCGTAAGGAATTACCAGCGCCAAGCCGCACAGAGAGAATCAAGCAGTCCACTCTCGACCCGACCCACAAAATAGATCGGAACGAGAGTGGGGGACTAATGATGATGCTCAATATTGGGGATCTCCAAGATCACGACACGTGGCAGATGACGTGTCGCAGAACTCAGAAAAAAAGGGCCTACAGGGACCGACCAGGCCACCCGTGTACCCGACCTACAAGCCCTAGCTGGCTCTCCTCAGAGCCCCCTTTGAATTGGCCTCCTCGGCCGCTCAGCTCGTCCCGAGCTGCCCCAGGACCAAGACTCCTCGGCCCCCTTGCTCGTCCCCGAGCTCCCCAGCCGAGGCCATCTTCCTCGGTTCCCCGACCGACCGACTCCACCACTCGCAGGCGTAACCGCCGCTCCGTAAATCTCGCCATGCGCAGATTCTCCGCCAGCAGCATCCCACGTTCCACGCCATCACAATCCCCATTAATGGATGATCCGCTCTTTACGCGGGCGTGACGTCGGGAGCGTAACTGCCGGCGAGATCCTCGCGCCTGCTGCTGTGTAGCGTCTTGAAAAGTCGTTTTGGTGTTTTCCTGAAATTCGGTGAAAATTCGGTATTTTTCCGAAAACCGTCTTTCTCGATATTTTGCAGTTTAGGGCTAATTATACCTTAAATGGGTAGGTAATTACTTGTTTTTAGTAGCTAATGAGTTAATTATGAAATTCTGGTCGTTTAAAAATTTTCCCTAATTTTTCAATTTTTTAATATTATTTTAAGCCGGTAAGAAAATACATTAAATAAGCGATAAATACAAATTTTTCCGGGCTAATTTTAATCTCTAAAATTATGATAATTATAATCTAGTGATAACATAAATTTTTAGTAATTTATTTTGATTTTTAATAAATTTTTATGATATGAAACGAATTTATTGAATTTTGGGCTAAAACTTGCAATTTTTGAGTTGTAGGGGGCCTTTTTGCATAAAATTTCTTTTGTAAAACCCCTCTCTCTTTTTCGTCAGCCCTAGGACAGCCCCACCTTGTGTGAGACCAGAAAATTCTGATCTCTTTTCTTTAGTTGCTTTCTTGAGTGATTTAAGGGGTTTTTTGGGTTTATTTTAATTAAAATGAATAAAGTAAGGTGCATTTGACTTTGTGGACTTGACCCATGACCTTCCCCACTTGCCCACACCCTCCCCCATTCCTCCTCTGGCCGAAAATCCTGCACACCCTCTTCTTCCTCTCTTTTCTTTTCATTTTCTTCAATTTCTTCAAGAAAATACATCAAAATCCATGATTTAATTCAAAAATCCAAACAAAATCCTTAAGCTATCATTATCCTTAGCCATTCTTGCTTGGATCTTGGTGTTGAGGCCATCATTTGGAGCAAAATTTTCTTGCTTGATCCATAGATCAAGAGGTATAATTTCTATCATGTTAAATTCTTTTGTTTAAGTTCTTATGTTAGATGGTTTAGTGTTAATTTAGTGTAGTTTAATCTAGTTTCTTAGGTTTTGCTTGAAAATTTTAGCTAGGGTTTTGAAGCCATAATACTTAATTAGATTGTTTTATAGTTAATCTAGTGGTTAATTAACTAATCCATATAGTTATCTTGTTGATGTAGTTTTCAATTATGCTAATTTGATTAAATTTAGAAGTGTGAAATTGCTTTTTAGGATTTTCAAGAGAGGGTTTTGTATGGAATTGGTTTGTGAAGCTTGATTAGTGAGTGGATTAAGTTTTAGAAAGCATTATTTAATTGATTAAACCTAACTTGTTATCTAGTATTTTGCTAACCTAACCTAAGAGGTTAATTTTCTTAAGTGGGCTTTGTTGTGTTAATTTAAAGTTTCAAGTGAGGAAACTGATTGGATTTTGCTAAGTTATAAATTCAAGAATGGTTGTTTATGGAAAATAGGATTGGAATCATTGTTGTTGTGTTATAATTAGTGTTTGTAGATTGCTTGTAGTGTGGTTGGGCGATTGTGCTAGATTGTAGTCGTTTTGTCGCAAATCGGCAATTGTTGCACCGATTTTTGGAATGTGTATGCTTACTAGATTTTTATATAAATTATGTGATGGATTAATTTTGATATCTTGATGATTGTAATGGCTTGTCCTGCGACTTTTAGGATGCGTGAGTGCGGTTTTTGGGTAGTCGGGTTTTAGTTTTGCCGGGCGACCCAAATCGGCGTTTTTCGGCAGTTTTGCGATTTTCGCGTGTGTTCCGCGCACTTTGTGCACGTTGTACCTAGCTAGCGAACTTTAGTAGTTTCGTTGGGGTTTAGCGTTGTTCTTGAATGTGTAACCTTATGTCTGGTATTGATGTAAATTCCAGGTTCGGTCGCGGAGACGTCAGACGCGGCGCGAAAGGGAAAGGCGGTGATTGGACACAGCTAGCCAGGGATCCCGGTGAGTAGATTTAACATCTACGGGGGACGATCGTTTGGATGGCGCAAGTCGCCCGATAGATTTAGTAAACTGGAAAATAGTAAATTGGATAATCACTTGTGACATTAGAATAATAATACTGGCATGATAATTGCTGCAATTAGATCAATATGTTATATCCATATACGCAAACTCAATTGTAGGACACATGCACCATTACCAGGTTTTTATATGCAGCACGAGCACTATTCATGCTTACACACACACCCTGGTAATTGCCATGCCACCACACTAGATAACATTTAAATTAAACCTTTTACTAATTGATACTTAAACTGCTGCTTTTGCCTTTAATTCCTTAAAAATGAAACCGTAGTATTGCTATTCATGTGCATGTACTTCATCATATTAATTGTTCATGCTTAATACATTAATCACACATCGCGACTTGATTATTGATATCATACGCATTCATTATCATTGATATATGCACTTATGAGGATTTCTTAAGATTTTATGATATTGCTGGATTTCGGGGGGAAACCGCAAATTTTCTAAACTTATTATATTTTAAAATATGTAAAAATTGCGGTTTTCTAGTGATGTAAGTGTCGTCCACCATGAGTTTGCTGTGGATTTGGAAATCCGTGTCGAGGAGTGGAGGAACCGGCACGGGTACATGGTGGGCCCGGTAAGGTACCCCGGGGCAAGAGGAATGTGGTGATGACGTTGAGCCTGGCAGGGGATGGATTACCTACCGGTGACTGTTTGGGACGGCGGATATCCAGAGGATACTGACCGTGGCCGCTAGATGATGATATATATTGATATTTGAGATGGATCAGCCGGACGGCTGAGGCCAGAGATACATTTATGAGATTTGAGACAGCTTTTGGGTGTCGTTGCTGGACACCGATTTTCGTCGATTCATTGACATTATGCTGGCATTCTAAAAGAGTTTCAAAAAAACAAAAAAAGAGATAAAATATTTCTTATATATACCTATTGAGACCTCAAATTTTCATGTTGCATACATATTAGCACACTGATATGATATACACACCTGCTAGTGCATCCAGTCATACCTGTATTTTAGATGCTAGGATGCTTGTGTGCATGCATACGATAGCCTTTGCAGATGTTATTTATTACTCACGAGTTGGCAACTCACCCCCGTTGTGCCACAGTCTTTTGCAGGTCCGCTCCGTCAGTTCAGTAGCGGCGGGCGCACTTGTCTTTTGCCTCTTTTGCCTGAGCTCGAGTTTTGCTCATAGGTGGGTTATGTTATTATTTTGTACCACTTGTATATTCTTTGTATCTAGTGTACTCCATCTACTGTTTCTACCAGATTATTGTATATTGACCTAGAGATGAGACAGTGAGGTTTGTGGATTTTATGCTGTATTTTGGGGTCGAGCTCACTTGAGCCGACATGCTACTTTTTTTATGCTCCCTTATGATTATTATGCTTGTTGTCATTTACATTGCGTGGGATTTGTGACCGCCTTATGGCGAAGAGCTAGCTCCCGCTTGGGGATGCCCTATTTTGTTGGATTCATGTATATATTTTGTTGTACCCATTTTGGGGGCCAGTATTTACAAAGGAGACTCTGCCGAAATTTTCGGAAAAATTAGTATTGTTTTTAAAAAGGGTTTTACATGACTTATTTGATAAACTTGCTTTCAAATGTTTGGGTTTTCTTCACTCTTTTGCTTAATTGGTTTTGTTTTCTGGGTTTTGGCTTACTTATTTTACGGACGCCTTTAGACGTTTCGTAAACTTAAGTGCCAGTCACGTTCCGTACCCTGCGGGTCGTGACAAAGTTGGTATCAGAGCGATAGGTTTTACCTTTGTGAGTGTAGGATGACCCTTGGTAGATGGAGTAAGTGACTTAAGCAGGGTAACGTAGCGTGCGTATGTCCGCGGCATGCTTACGATATGGTACTCCGCCTAAGTGACTTTAGGATACTTGCTTGAAAAAAAAAATTCCTTCTTCACTTCAGTGTATCCTATGATCCTATTGCACTGTTCTTACTATCCGTTATCCTGTAACAGCCACTATGCCGCCGAAGGCTACGAGGGCACAGAGGGCTGCCGCCAGAGACGAGATTCGAGCTGGCTCGTCCGAGACTAGGACTGAGCAGGGCGGTATGCCTACGCCGCAGGGACAGACCGATCCACCTTCCCCAGGCCGTATGGATAGGCTCGAGACCGGTATGGAGGAGTTGCGACAGATGATGGGAGGCATGCAGGAGCTGCGTCAGATGGTAGGATCCCTAGTTGCAGCCAGTCGTACACCGAGGCCGGATGACGTACCTACTACATCACAGACGACCATGATACCTGCTCCTACTACTACCACCGTGGCCATTCCGGTTTCACTACAGGATTTCATGAGGCTGAGACCTCCAGTATTCACCGGCACCGAGACAGCGGAGGACCCACAGACGTTCCTTGACAGTTTAGCCAGGATCTGCCGTTCGCTGAGATGTTCGGATGATCGATGGGTAGAGCTTGCGAGTTTCCGACTAGAGGGTCTCGCGCAGACATGGTGGGAGTCAGTCTTGAGAGGTCGAGCTGCAGATCTACCGCCTATGACTTGGGTCGAGTTTACAGCGGTCTTTCTAGCCCGTTTCCTTCCAGAGAGCGTTCGTGACGCCAGAGCTCGCAGCTTCGAGGCCTTAGTCAAGACACCTGGGATGACGGTGTCTGAGTATGATATCCAGTTTACACAGTTATCCCGATATGCTCAGTATTTGGTGGATACCGAAGAGAAGATGGTGAAGAGGTTCGTACAGGGACTTGATGCCCAGCTATATCTTGCCATTGGCGCCCAGCACTACGACACTTATTCAGCTGCTATGGATACGGCATTGCGGATGGAGGCACGCATATCACGGACTTCGGCCATTTCTGGGCCAAAGAGGATGCGCACCGATGTACCGCCTCAGAGGCAGCGCGCCAGATTCTTTCCGAGAGATAGGCCTGGCAGAGGATTTGGGCGGGGACAGTTATATGGTTCTTATCCCCAGGGGCAGCAGCCGTCGCCAGGATGTTTTGGGTGCGGGAGTTTGCACCATCTTGTCAGAGACTGTCCGGTGAGACGACAGGGAGCAGCGACAGTTCCGCACGTGACCCTACCACCATCACCACCCCCTCCTCAGAGAGCCCTACTTCCTACCCCAGGCGATGCTCCACGCCAGTTAGGTGCACCGAGAGGCCGTGGACGCGGCGGTCCTGTTCAGAGAGGACGAGGAGGCAGTGGCCGAGGTCGAGGTCAGCCCGCTATCGGTGGAGGACATGCCCGAGTTTTTGCTTTGACACCGCAGGATGCGCAGGCATCCAATGCCGTTGTAACAGGTACCTTGCCAGTTTGTACTTTCGACGCACGGGTATTATTCGACCCAGGTTCCACACATTCGTACGTATCTACACACTTTGCACCGATGTTGGGCCGTGAGTCGTCGTCGTTAGATCGGCCGCTTGTTGTTGTTACTCCGGTAGGCGAGTCGTTTGTCGCTCGTTTTGTATTTCGTTTGTGTTCCGTTCGTATCGGGGAGAGGGATTCATCAGTTGATTTGATATTCCTCGATATGTTGGACTTTGATGTGCTTCTGGGCATGGATTGGCTAGCCACTTGTTATGCTTCGGTGGACTGCCGTGAGAAGGCTGTCAGATTTAGCTTTCCGGGAGAGCCAGTCCTTGTTATTCAGGGAGACCGCAGTGTCACCCTTCCCAGCTTAATTTCGTCTCTTCGCGCTGGTCAGCTCTTGCGGAAGGGATGTCAGGGATTCTTAGCGTTTGTTTGTGATACTCGAGCTGCAGAGGTTCCGTTAGACCGGGTTCCGGTAGTTTGTGAGTTCCCTGATGTTTTCCCTGATGAGCTACCTGGGCTACCGCCTGAGCGCGATGTTGAGTTCTGCATTGATTTGATTCCCGGTTCGGGGCCTATTTCTGTACCGCCTTATCGGATGGCCCCGGCAGAGCTTCGAGAGCTGAAGGATCAGTTGCAGGATTTGTTGGATAAGGGGCTTATTCGACCGAGTGTTTCTCCGTGGGGTGCTCCGGTCCTGTTTGTCAAGAAGAAGGATGGAAGTTTGCGCTTATGTATCGACTACCGCCAGCTGAACAAAGTTACCGTTCGGAACAGATATCCGTTGCCGCGCATTGATGATTTGTTCGACCAGCTTCAGGGTGCGGGGTATTTTTCGAGGATCGACTTGCGATCAGGATACCATCAGCTGCGAGTTCGACAGGAGGATATACCGAGGACAGCTTTCCGTACACGCTATGGCCACTACGAGTTTTTGGTGATGTCGTTCGGACTCACCAACGCCCCAGCTGCATTTATGGATTTGATGAACCGTACATTCAGGCCGTATCTTGACTTGTTCATCATCGTATTTATCGACAATATCTTGGTGTACTCCCGGAGCAGAGAGGAGCACGAGCAGCACTTGCGGATTACGTTACAGACTCTGAGGGAGCACCAGCTGTTCGCGAAGTTCTCCAAGTGTGCATTCTGGCTGGACAGCGTCGGATTCTTGGGTCACGTGGTTACGAGAGACGGCATTTGTGTGGACTCGAAGAAGATTGAGGCTGTTCAGCAGTGGCCCCGACCTACATCGGTTACTGAGATCCGTAGTTTTCTAGGCTTGGCGGGCTACTACAGGCGTTTTGTTCAGGACTTCTCCCGTATAGCTGCACCGTTGACCGGTTTGACCCGGAAGGGAGTTCCTTTCGTCTGGACAGAGGAGTGCGAGCGCAGTTTTCAGCAGCTACGGACTTGTTTGACTACGGCACCGGTATTATCTTTGCCTTCGGGATCAGGCGGATTTGTTGTCTACTGTGATGCTTCGCGAGTGGGATTAGGATGCGTTTTGATGCAGCATGGCCGGGTGATCGCTTATGCTTCTCGGCAGTTGAAGAAGCATGAACAGAACTACCCCACTCATGATTTGGAGATGGCTGCAGTGGTCTTTGCACTGAAGATTTGGCGACATTACCTTTACGGCGAGTCGTGTCAGATATTCACCGATCACAAGAGCTTAAAGTACATATTTCAGCAGCGAGACCTGAACCTCAGACAGCGTCGTTGGATGGAGTTGGTGAAAGACTACGACTGCGAGATCTTATATCACCCCGGCAAGGCAAATGTGGTGGCAGATGCGTTGAGTAGGAGGCCCGGGGGTAGTCTATCCTTTTTGCGCGCAGTGCAGAGGCAGTCGTCAGCAGATTGGCAGATGTTATGCGACAGCCGAGTTGAGTTCGAGTTCACTCAGACAGGGGGACAGCTCGCGCATGTTCGTGTACGCCCACAGTTGCTTGACCGTATATATGAGGCACAGCGCAGTGACGACCGTTGCTCAGAGATCATGGCACAGGTGGGACAGGGCAGATTTTCCGAGTTCGTGGTTGACGATCAGGGGATTTTACGATATGGATCTAGACTGTGCGTACCAGATGCTGATGGATTGCGGCGCGACATTCTTGAGGAGGCACACCGATCAGTGTATAGTGTCCACCCCGGTTCCACCAAGATGTACCATGATATGAGAGAGACCTACTGGTGGGACGGGATGAAGAGGGACATTGCGGAGTTCGTTTCGAGATGCCTGACTTGTCAGCAAGTCAAGGCCGAGCACCAGAGGCCCGCAGGAGAGCTACAGCCGTTACCCATTCCAGAGTGGAAATGGGAGCAGATTTCGATGGATTTCGTTGTGGGTCTACCCAGGACCAGTCGAGGGTACGACTCCATCTGGGTGATCGTGGATAGATTGACGAAAGCGGCTCACTTCCTGCCAGTGAAGACGACTTTCAGCTTCGCTCAGTATGCTCAGCTCTATATTGACGAGATCGTGCGACTACATGGCGTACCGACTTGTATCGTGTCAGATCGAGGCACTCAGTTCACCAGCCGACTTTGGCAGAGACTTCAGGAGGCTTTGGGCACTCGTTTGAGCTTCAGCACAGCGTTTCATCCGCAGACAGACGGACAGTCAGAGCGGACCATTCAGACTCTCGAGGACATGCTCAGAGCATGCGTGTTAGACTTTGGGGGTAGCTGGGATCGTCATTTATCTCTAGTGGAGTTCTCCTACAACAACAGCTTCCAGGATACTATTCAGATGGCACCTTTCGAGGCATTGTATGGGAGGAGATGCAGATCGCCCGTTTGTTGGACAGAGCTCAGCGAGAGCAGCATTTTGGGGCCGCAGCTTGTTGAGGAGACGACATCGAAGATCCAGTTGATCCGAGACCGGATGAGAGCGGCTCAGAGCAGGCAGAAATCGTATGCTGACAGGCGCCGTCGCAGATTAGAGTTCACAGTTGGCGACCATGTTTTTCTGAGGGTCTCTCCGATGAAGGGCGTGATGCGTTTTGGGCGAAAGGGGAAGCTTAGCCCTAGATTCGTAGGTCCCTTCGAGATCCTCGAGCGTGTTGGCGCTGTTGCATATCGTTTGGCTCTTCCTCCCAGCTTTCCCGATGTTCACCCCATCTTCCATGTTTCGATGCTCCGCAAGTACCTTCACGACCCTTCGCATGCGATTCAGCACCCGACAGTCCAGCTAGAGCGCGACCTTTCTTTTGCAGAGCAGCCGGTGGCCATTCTGGATCGGCAGGTGAAGAAGTTGAGGTCGAAGATTATACCAACCGTCAAGGTCCTTTGGCGTAGCCCGAGCAGCGAGGAGGTTACCTGGGAGACCGAGGGCGAGATGAGGAAGAAGTATCCCCATCTCTTTGAAGGTACGCGTAGCTATTTTTTTTTAAATTCGGGGACCGAATTTCTTTAAGGGGGGAAGATTGTAGCGTCTTGAAAAGTCGTTTTGGTGTTTTCCTGAAATTCGGTGAAAATTCGGTATTTTTCCGAAAACCGTCTTTCTCGATATTTTGCAGTTTAGGGCTAATTATACCTTAAATGGGTAGGTAATTACTTGTTTTTAGTAGCTAATGAGTTAATTATGAAATTCTGGTCGTTTAAAAATTTTCCCTAATTTTTCAATTTTTTAATATTATTTTAAGCCGGTAAGAAAATACATTAAATAAACGATAAATACAAATTTTTCCGGGCTAATTTTAATCTCTAAAATTATGATAATTATAATCTAGTGATAACATAAATTTTTAGTAATTTATTTTGATTTTTAACAAATTTTTATGATATGAAACGAATTTATTGAATTTTGGGCTAAAACTTGCAATTTTTGAGTTGTAGGGGGCCTTTTTGCATAAAATTTCTTTTGTAAAACCCCTCTCTCTTTTTCCTCAGCCCTAGGACAGCCCCACCTTGTGTGAGACCAGAAAATTCTGATCTCTTTTCTTTAGTTGCTTTCTTGAGTGATTTAAGGGGTTTTTTGGGTTTATTTTAATTAAAATGAATAAAGTAAGGTGCATTTGACTTTGTGGACTTGACCCATGACCTTCCCCACTTGCCCACACCCTCCCCCATTCCTCCTCTGGCCGAAAATCCTGCACACCCTCTTCTTCCTCTCTTTTCTTTTCATTTTCTTCAATTTCTTCAAGAAAATACATCAAAATCCATGATTTAATTCAAAAATCCAAACAAAATCCTTAAGCTATCATTATCCTTAGCCATTCTTGCTTGGATCTTGGTGTTGAGGCCATCATTTGGAGCAAAATTTTCTTGCTTGATCCATAGATCAAGAGGTATAATTTCTATTATGTTAAATTCTTTTGTTTAAGTTCTTATGTTAGATGGTTTAGTGTTAATTTAGTGTAGTTTAATCTAGTTTCTTAGGTTTTGCTTGAAAATTTTAGCTAGGGTTTTGAAGCCATAATACTTAATTAGATTGTTTTATAGTTAATCTAGTGGTTAATTAACTAATCCATATAGTTATCTTGTTGATGTAGTTTTCAATTATGCTAATTTGATTAAATTTAGAAGTGTGAAATTGCTTTTTAGGATTTTCAAGAGAGGGTTTTGTATGGAATTGGTTTGTGAAGCTTGATTAGTGAGTGGATTAAGTTTTAGAAAGCATTATTTAATTGATTAAACCTAGCTTGTTATCTAGTATTTTGCTAACCTAACCTAAGAGGTTAATTTTCTTAAGTGGGCTTTGTTGTGTTAATTTAAAGTTTCAAGTGAGGAAACTGATTGGATTTTGCTAAGTTATAAATTCAAGAATGGTTGTTTATGGAAAATAGGATTGGAATCATTGTTGTTGTGTTATAATTAGTGTTTGTAGATTGCTTGTAGTGTGGTTGGGCGATTGTGCTAGATTGTAGTCGTTTTGTCGCAAATCGGCAATTGTTGCACCGATTTTTGGAATGTGTATGCTTCCTAGATTTTTATATAAATTATGTGATGGATTAATTTTGATATCTTGATGATTGTAATGGCTTGTCCTGCGACTTTTAGGATGCGTGAGTGCGGTTTTTGGGTAGTCGGGTTTTAATTTTGCCGGGCGACCCAAATCGGCGTTTTTCGGCAGTTTTGCGATTTTCGCGTGTGTTCCGCGCACTTTGTGCACGTTGTACCTAGCTAGCGAACTTTAGTAGTTTCGTTGGGGTTTAGCGTCGTTCTTGAATGTGTAACCTTATGTCTGGTATTGATGTAAATTCCAGGTTCGGTCGCGGAGACGTCAGACGCGGCGCGAAAGGGAAAGGCGGTGATTGGACACAGCTAGCCAGGGATCCCGGTGAGTAGATTTAACATCTACGGGGGACGATCGTTTGGATGGCGCAAGTCGCCCGATAGATTTAGTAAACTGGAAAATAGTAAATTGGATAATCACTTGTGACATTAGAATAATAATACTGGCATGATAATTGCTGCAATTAGATCAATATGTTATATCCATATACGCAAACTCAATTGTAGGACACATGCACCATTACCAGGTTTTTATATGCAGCACGAGCACTATTCATGCTTACACACACACCTTGGTAATTGCCATGCCACCACACTAGATAACATTTAAATTAAACCTTTTACTAATTGATACTTAAACTGCTGCTTTTGCCTTTAATTCCTTAAAAATGAAACCGTAGTATTGCTATTCATGTGCATGTACTTCATCATATTAATTGTTCATGCTTAATACATTAATCACACATCGCGACTTGATTATTGATATCATACGCATTCATTATCATTGATATATGCACTTATGAGGATTTCTTAAGATTTTATGATATTGCTGGATTTCGGGGGGAAACCGCAAATTTTCTAAACTTATTATATTTTAAAATATGTAAAAATTGCGGTTTTCTAGTGATGTAAGTGTCGTCCACCATGAGTTTGCTGTGGATTTGGAAATCCGTGTCGAGGAGTGGAGGAACCGGCACGGGTACATGGTGGGCCCGGTAAGGTACCCCGGGGCAAGAGGAATGTGGTGATGACGTTGAGCCTGGCAGGGGATGGATTACCTACCGGTGACTGTTTGGGACGGCGGATATCCAGAGGATACCGACCGTGGCCGCTAGATGATGATATATATTGATATTTGAGATGGATCAGCCGGACGGCTGAGGCCAGAGATACATTTATGAGATTTGAGACAGCTTTTGGGTGTCGTTGCTGGACACCGATTTTCGTCGATTCATTGACATTATGCTGGCATTCTAAAAGAGTTTCAAAAAAACAAAAAAAGAGATAAAATATTTCTTATATATACCTATTGAGACCTCAGATTTTCATGTTGCATACATATTAGCACACTGATATGATATACACACCTGCTAGTGCATCCAGTCATACCTGTATTTTAGATGCTAGGATGCTTGTGTGCATGCATACGATAGCCTTTGCAGATGTTATTTATTACTCACGAGTTGGCAACTCACCCCCGTTGTGCCACAGTCTTTTGCAGGTCCGCTCCGTCAGTTCAGTAGCGGCGGGCGCACTTGTCTTTTGCCTCTTTTGCCTGAGCTCGAGTTTTGCTCATAGGTGGGTTATGTTATTATTTTGTACCACTTGTATATTCTTTGTATCTAGTGTACTCCATCTACTGTTTCTACCAGATTATTGTATATTGACCTAGAGATGAGACAGTGAGGTTTGTGGATTTTATGCTGTATTTTGGGGTCGAGCTCACTTGAGCCGACATGCTACTTTTTTTATGCTCCCTTATGATTATTATGCTTGTTGTCATTTACATTGCGTGGGATTTGTGACCGCCTTATGGCGAAGAGCTAGCTCCCGCTTGGGGATGCCGTATTTTGTTGGATTCATGTATATATTTTGTTGTACCCATTTTGGGGGCCAGTATTTACAAAGGAGACTCTGCCGAAATTTTCGGAAAAATTAGTATTGTTTTTAAAAAGGGTTTTACATGACTTATTTGATAAACTTGCTTTCAAATGTTTGGGTTTTCTTCACTCTTTTGCTTAATTGGTTTTGTTTTCTGGGTTTTGGCTTACTTATTTTACGGACGCCTTTAGACGTTTCGTAAACTTAAGTGCCAGTCACGTTCCGTACCCTGCGGGTCGTGACAAAGTTGGTATCAGAGCGATAGGTTTTACCTTTGTGAGTGTAGGATGACCCTTGGTAGATGGAGTAAGTGACTTAAGCAGGGTAACGTAGCGTGCGTATGTCCGCGGCATGCTTACGATATGGTACTCCGCCTAAGTGACTTTAGGATACTTGCTTGAAAAAAAAAATTCCTTCTTCACTTCAGTGTATCCTATGATCCTATTGCACTGTTCTTACTATCCGTTATCCTGTAACAGCCACTATGCCGCCGAAGGCTACGAGGGCACAGAGGGCTGCCGCCAGAGACGAGATTCGAGCTGGCTCGTCCGAGACTAGGACTGAGCAGGGCGGTATGCCTACGCCGCAGGGACAGACCGATCCACCTTCCCCAGGCCGTATGGATAGGCTCGAGACCGGTATGGAGGAGTTGCGACAGATGATGGGAGGCATGCAGGAGCTGCGTCAGATGGTAGGATCCCTAGTTGCAGCCAGTCGTACACCGAGGCCGGATGACGTACCTACTACATCACAGACGACCATGATACCTGCTCCTACTACTACCACCGTGGCCATTCCGGTTTCACTACAGGATTTCATGAGGCTGAGACCTCCAGTATTCACCGGCACCGAGACAGCGGAGGACCCACAGACGTTCCTTGACAGTTTAGCCAGGATCTGCCGTTCGCTGAGATGTTCGGATGATCGATGGGTAGAGCTTGCGAGTTTCCGACTAGAGGGTCTCGCGCAGACATGGTGGGAGTCAGTCTTGAGAGGTCGAGCTGCAGATCTACCGCCTATGACTTGGGTCGAGTTTACAGCGGTCTTTCTAGCCCGTTTCCTTCCAGAGAGCGTTCGTGACGCCAGAGCTCGCAGCTTCGAGGCCTTAGTCAAGACACCTGGGATGACGGTGTCTGAGTATGATATCCAGTTTACACAGTTATCCCGATATGCTCAGTATTTGGTGGATACCGAAGAGAAGATGGTGAAGAGGTTCGTACAGGGACTTGATGCCCAGCTATATCTTGCCATTGGCGCCCAGCACTACGACACTTATTCAGCTGCTATGGATACGGCATTGCGGATGGAGGCACGCATATCACGGACTTCGGCCATTTCTGGGCCAAAGAGGATGCGCACCGATGTACCGCCTCAGAGGCAGCACGCCAGATTCTTTCCGAGAGATAGGCCTGGCAGAGGATTTGGGCGGGGACAGTTATATGGTTCTTATCCCCAGGGGCAGCAGCCGTCGCCAGGATGTTTTGGGTGCGGGAGTTTGCACCATCTTGTCAGAGACTGTCCGGTGAGACGACAGGGAGCAGCGACAGTTCCGCACGTGACCCTACCACCATCACCACCCCCTCCTCAGAGAGCCCTACTTCCTACCCCAGGCGATGCTCCACGCCAGTTAGGTGCACCGAGAGGCCGTGGACGCGGCGGTCCTGTTCAGAGAGGACGAGGAGGCAGTGGCCGAGGTCGAGGTCAGCCCGCTATCGGTGGAGGACAGGCCCGAGTTTTTGCTTTGACACCGCAGGATGCGCAGGCATCCAATGCCGTTGTAACAGGTACCTTGCCAGTTTGTACTTTCGACGCACGGGTATTATTCGACCCAGGTTCCACACATTCGTACGTATCTACACACTTTGCACCGATGTTGGGCCGTGAGTCGTCGTCGTTAGATCGGCCGCTTGTTGTTGTTACTCCGGTAGGCGAGTCGTTTGTCGCTCGTTTTGTATTTCGTTTGTGTTCCGTTCGTATCGGGGAGAGGGATTCATCAGTTGATTTGATATTCCTCGATATGTTGGACTTTGATGTGCTTCTGGGCATGGATTGGCTAGCCACTTGTTATGCTTCGGTGGACTGCCGTGAGAAGGCTGTCAGATTTAGCTTTCCGGGAGAGCCAGTCCTTGTTATTCAGGGAGACCGCAGTGTCACCCTTCCCAGCTTAATTTCGTCTCTTCGCGCTGGTCAGCTCTTGCGGAAGGGATGTCAGGGATTCTTAGCGTTTGTTTGTGATACTCGAGCTGCAGAGGTTCCGTTAGACCGGGTTCCGGTAGTTTGTGAGTTCCCTGATGTTTTCCCTGATGAGCTACCTGGGCTACCGCCTGAGCGCGATGTTGAGTTCTGCATTGATTTGATTCCCGGTTCGGGGCCTATTTCTGTACCGCCTTATCGGATGGCCCCGGCAGAGCTTCGAGAGCTGAAGGATCAGTTGCAGGATTTGTTGGATAAGGGGCTTATTCGACCGAGTGTTTCTCCGTGGGGTGCTCCGGTCCTGTTTGTCAAGAAGAAGGATGGAAGTTTGCGCTTATGTATCGACTACCGCCAGCTGAACAAAGTTACCGTTCGGAACAGATATCCGTTGCCGCGCATTGATGATTTGTTCGACCAGCTTCAGGGTGCGGGGTATTTTTCGAGGATCGACTTGCGATCAGGATACCATCAGCTGCGAGTTCGACAGGAGGATATACCGAGGACAGCTTTCCGTACACGCTATGGCCACTACGAGTTTTTGGTGATGTCGTTCGGACTCACCAACGCCCCAGCTGCATTTATGGATTTGATGAACCGTACATTCAGGCCGTATCTTGACTTGTTCATCATCGTATTTATCGACAATATCTTGGTGTACTCCCGGAGCAGAGAGGAGCACGAGCAGCACTTGCGGATTACGTTACAGACTCTGAGGGAGCACCAGCTGTTCGCGAAGTTCTCCAAGTGTGCATTCTGGCTGGACAGCGTCGGATTCTTGGGTCACGTGGTTACGAGAGACGGCATTTGTGTGGACTCGAAGAAGATTGAGGCTGTTCAGCAGTGGCCCCGACCTACATCGGTTACTGAGATCCGTAGTTTTCTAGGCTTGGCGGGCTACTACAGGCGTTTTGTTCAGGACTTCTCCCGTATAGCTGCACCGTTGACCGGTTTGACCCGGAAGGGAGTTCCTTTCGTCTGGACAGAGGAGTGCGAGCGCAGTTTTCAGCAGCTACGGACTTGTTTGACTACGGCACCGGTATTATCTTTGCCTTCGGGATCAGGTGGATTTGTTGTCTACTGTGATGCTTCGCGAGTGGGATTAGGATGCGTTTTGATGCAGCATGGCCGGGTGATCGCTTATGCTTCTCGGCAGTTAAAGAAGCATGAACAGAACTACCCCACTCATGATTTGGAGATGGCTGCAGTGGTCTTTGCACTGAAGATTTGGCGACATTACCTTTACGGCGAGTCGTGTCAGATATTCACCGATCACAAGAGCTTAAAGTACATATTTCAGCAGCGAGACCTGAACCTCAGACAGCGTCGTTGGATGGAGTTGGTGAAAGACTACGACTGCGAGATCTTATATCACCCCGGCAAGGCAAATGTGGTGGCAGATGCGTTGAGTAGGAGGCCCGGGGGTAGTCTATCCTTTTTGCGCGCAGTGCAGAGGCAGTCGTCAGCAGATTGGCAGATGTTATGCGACAGCCGAGTTGAGTTCGAGTTCACTCAGACAGGGGGACAGCTCGCGCATGTTCGTGTACGCCCACAGTTGCTTGACCGTATATATGAGGCACAGCGCAGTGACGACCGTTGCTCAGAGATCATGGCACAGGTGGGACAGGGCAGATTTTCCGAGTTCGTGGTTGACGATCAGGGGATTTTACGATATGGATCTAGACTGTGCGTACCAGATGCTGATGGATTGCGGCGCGACATTCTTGAGGAGGCACACCGATCAGTGTATAGTGTCCACCCCGGTTCCACCAAGATGTACCATGATATGAGAGAGACCTACTGGTGGGACGGGATGAAGAGGGACATTGCGGAGTTCGTTTCGAGATGCCTGACTTGTCAGCAAGTCAAGGCCGAGCACCAGAGGCCCGCAGGAGAGCTACAGCCGTTACCCATTCCAGAGTGGAAATGGGAGCAGATTTCGATGGATTTCGTTGTGGGTCTACCCAGGACCAGTCGAGGGTACGACTCCATCTGGGTGATCGTGGATAGATTGACGAAAGCGGCTCACTTCCTGCCAGTGAAGACGACTTTCAGCTTCGCTCAGTATGCTCAGCTCTATATTGACGAGATCGTGCGACTACATGGCGTACCGACTTGTATCGTGTCAGATCGAGGCACTCAGTTCACCAGCCGACTTTGGCAGAGACTTCAGGAGGCTTTGGGCACTCGTTTGAGCTTCAGCACAGCGTTTCATCCGCAGACAGACGGACAGTCAGAGCGGACCATTCAGACTCTCGAGGACATGCTCAGAGCATGCGTGTTAGACTTTGGGGGTAGCTGGGATCGTCATTTATCTCTAGTGGAGTTCTCCTACAACAACAGCTTCCAGGATACTATTCAGATGGCACCTTTCGAGGCATTGTATGGGAGGAGATGCAGATCGCCCGTTTGTTGGACAGAGCTCAGCGAGAGCAGCATTTTGGGGCCGCAGCTTGTTGAGGAGACGACATCGAAGATCCAGTTGATCCGAGACCGGATGAGAGCGGCTCAGAGCAGGCAGAAATCGTATGCTGACAGGCGCCGTCGCAGATTAGAGTTCACAGTTGGCGACCATGTTTTTCTGAGGGTCTCTCCGATGAAGGGCGTGATGCGTTTTGGGCGAAAGGGGAAGCTTAGCCCTAGATTCGTAGGTCCCTTCGAGATCCTCGAGCGTGTTGGCGCTGTTGCATATCGTTTGGCTCTTCCTCCCAGCTTTCCCGATGTTCACCCCATCTTCCATGTTTCGATGCTCCGCAAGTACCTTCACGACCCTTCGCATGCGATTCAGCACCCGACAGTCCAGCTAGAGCGCGACCTTTCTTTTGCAGAGCAGCCGGTGGCCATTCTGGATCGGCAGGTGAAGAAGTTGAGGTCGAAGATTATACCAACCGTCAAGGTCCTTTGGCGTAGCCCGAGCAGCGAGGAGGTTACCTGGGAGACCGAGGGCGAGATGAGGAAGAAGTATCCCCATCTCTTTGAAGGTACGCGTAGCTATTTTTTTTTAAATTCGGGGACCGAATTTCTTTAAGGGGGGAAGATTGTAGCGTCTTGAAAAGTCGTTTTGGTGTTTTCCTGAAATTCGGTGAAAATTCGGTATTTTTCCGAAAACCGTCTTTCTCGATATTTTGCAGTTTAGGGCTAATTATACCTTAAATGGGTAGGTAATTACTTGTTTTTAGTAGCTAATGAGTTAATTATGAAATTCTGGTCGTTTAAAAATTTTCCCTAATTTTTCAATTTTTTAATATTATTTTAAGCCGGTAAGAAAATACATTAAATAAACGATAAATACAAATTTTTCCGGGCTAATTTTAATCTCTAAAATTATGATAATTATAATCTAGTGATAACATAAATTTTTAGTAATTTATTTTGATTTTTAACAAATTTTTATGATATGAAACGAATTTATTGAATTTTGGGCTAAAACTTGCAATTTTTGAGTTGTAGGGGGCCTTTTTGCATAAAATTTCTTTTGTAAAACCCCTCTCTCTTTTTCCTCAGCCCTAGGACAGCCCCACCTTGTGTGAGACCAGAAAATTCTGATCTCTTTTCTTTAGTTGCTTTCTTGAGTGATTTAAGGGGTTTTTTGGGTTTATTTTAATTAAAATGAATAAAGTAAGGTGCATTTGACTTTGTGGACTTGACCCATGACCTTCCCCACTTGCCCACACCCTCCCCCATTCCTCCTCTGGCCGAAAATCCTGCACACCCTCTTCTTCCTCTCTTTTCTTTTCATTTTCTTCAATTTCTTCAAGAAAATACATCAAAATCCATGATTTAATTCAAAAATCCAAACAAAATCCTTAAGCTATCATTATCCTTAGCCATTCTTGCTTGGATCTTGGTGTTGAGGCCATCATTTGGAGCAAAATTTTCTTGCTTGATCCATAGATCAAGAGGTATAATTTCTATTATGTTAAATTCTTTTGTTTAAGTTCTTATGTTAGATGGTTTAGTGTTAATTTAGTGTAGTTTAATCTAGTTTCTTAGGTTTTGCTTGAAAATTTTAGCTAGGGTTTTGAAGCCATAATACTTAATTAGATTGTTTTATAGTTAATCTAGTGGTTAATTAACTAATCCATATAGTTATCTTGTTGATGTAGTTTTCAATTATGCTAATTTGATTAAATTTAGAAGTGTGAAATTGCTTTTTAGGATTTTCAAGAGAGGGTTTTGTATGGAATTGGTTTGTGAAGCTTGATTAGTGAGTGGATTAAGTTTTAGAAAGCATTATTTAATTGATTAAACCTAGCTTGTTATCTAGTATTTTGCTAACCTAACCTAAGAGGTTAATTTTCTTAAGTGGGCTTTGTTGTGTTAATTTAAAGTTTCAAGTGAGGAAACTGATTGGATTTTGCTAAGTTATAAATTCAAGAATGGTTGTTTATGGAAAATAGGATTGGAATCATTGTTGTTGTGTTATAATTAGTGTTTGTAGATTGCTTGTAGTGTGGTTGGGCGATTGTGCTAGATTGTAGTCGTTTTGTCGCAAATCGGCAATTGTTGCACCGATTTTTGGAATGTGTATGCTTACTAGATTTTTATATAAATTATGTGATGGATTAATTTTGATATCTTGATGATTGTAATGGCTTGTCCTGCGACTTTTAGGATGCGTGAGTGCGGTTTTTGGGTAGTCGGGTTTTAATTTTGCCGGGCGACCCAAATCGGCGTTTTTCGGCAGTTTTGCGATTTTCGCGTGTGTTCCGCGCACTTTGTGCACGTTGTACCTAGCTAGCGAACTTTAGTAGTTTCGTTGGGGTTTAGCGTCGTTCTTGAATGTGTAACCTTATGTCTGGTATTGATGTAAATTCCAGGTTCGGTCGCGGAGACGTCAGACGCGGCGCGAAAGGGAAAGGCGGTGATTGGACACAGCTAGCCAGGGATCCCGGTGAGTAGATTTAACATCTACGGGGGACGATCGTTTGGATGGCGCAAGTCGCCCGATAGATTTAGTAAACTGGAAAATAGTAAATTGGATAATCACTTGTGACATTAGAATAATAATACTGGCATGATAATTGCTGCAATTAGATCAATATGTTATATCCATATACGCAAACTCAATTGTAGGACACATGCACCATTACCAGGTTTTTATATGCAGCACGAGCACTATTCATGCTTACACACACACCTTGGTAATTGCCATGCCACCACACTAGATAACATTTAAATTAAACCTTTTACTAATTGATACTTAAACTGCTGCTTTTGCCTTTAATTCCTTAAAAATGAAACCGTAGTATTGCTATTCATGTGCATGTACTTCATCATATTAATTGTTCATGCTTAATACATTAATCACACATCGCGACTTGATTATTGATATCATACGCATTCATTATCATTGATATATGCACTTATGAGGATTTCTTAAGATTTTATGATATTGCTGGATTTCGGGGGGAAACCGCAAATTTTCTAAACTTATTATATTTTAAAATATGTAAAAATTGCGGTTTTCTAGTGATGTAAGTGTCGTCCACCATGAGTTTGCTGTGGATTTGGAAATCCGTGTCGAGGAGTGGAGGAACCGGCACGGGTACATGGTGGGCCCGGTAAGGTACCCCGGGGCAAGAGGAATGTGGTGATGACGTTGAGCCTGGCAGGGGATGGATTACCTACCGGTGACTGTTTGGGACGGCGGATATCCAGAGGATACCGACCGTGGCCGCTAGATGATGATATATATTGATATTTGAGATGGATCAGCCGGACGGCTGAGGCCAGAGATACATTTATGAGATTTGAGACAGCTTTTGGGTGTCGTTGCTGGACACCGATTTTCGTCGATTCATTGACATTATGCTGGCATTCTAAAAGAGTTTCAAAAAAACAAAAAAAGAGATAAAATATTTCTTATATATACCTATTGAGACCTCAGATTTTCATGTTGCATACATATTAGCACACTGATATGATATACACACCTGCTAGTGCATCCAGTCATACCTGTATTTTAGATGCTAGGATGCTTGTGTGCATGCATACGATAGCCTTTGCAGATGTTATTTATTACTCACGAGTTGGCAACTCACCCCCGTTGTGCCACAGTCTTTTGCAGGTCCGCTCCGTCAGTTCAGTAGCGGCGGGCGCACTTGTCTTTTGCCTCTTTTGCCTGAGCTCGAGTTTTGCTCATAGGTGGGTTATGTTATTATTTTGTACCACTTGTATATTCTTTGTATCTAGTGTACTCCATCTACTGTTTCTACCAGATTATTGTATATTGACCTAGAGATGAGACAGTGAGGTTTGTGGATTTTATGCTGTATTTTGGGGTCGAGCTCACTTGAGCCGACATGCTACTTTTTTTATGCTCCCTTATGATTATTATGCTTGTTGTCATTTACATTGCGTGGGATTTGTGACCGCCTTATGGCGAAGAGCTAGCTCCCGCTTGGGGATGCCCTATTTTGTTGGATTCATGTATATATTTTGTTGTACCCATTTTGGGGGCCAGTATTTACAAAGGAGACTCTGCCGAAATTTTCGGAAAAATTAGTATTGTTTTTAAAAAGGGTTTTACATGACTTATTTGATAAACTTGCTTTCAAATGTTTGGGTTTTCTTCACTCTTTTGCTTAATTGGTTTTGTTTTCTGGGTTTTGGCTTACTTATTTTACGGACGCCTTTAGACGTTTCGTAAACTTAAGTGCCAGTCACGTTCCGTACCCTGCGGGTCGTGACATGCTGCGTGCTGCCGTCGCTATATAAACCCTCATCACAGATGGGCCAACTAAGCCATTTTTTATCCCACTTAGCCGTTACTCTGCACGGATCTAGCGCTAACTTGATCGTCGAAGGGTCCTCGGTGGTACCAAACCACCCGGGACTTCTTTGCAGGTACTCGGCGCTAAACTTCTCAAATCACCAATCTTCTCAAACCCATTGAGACCCACACACAACAGGAGATCACCTCCAAAATCCGCTGGGAGATCGACGGAAGACAACATCTGACGGTGACCCGAAAAGCACTTCCATCAAGAGATTTGTTCAGTTAAATGTTGAGAGAGATCTGTTTCAATTGATTTTATTTGTTTTACAAATCAATATTGTTTTCTAAATTAGTTAAAACGTTAATTGTGTTTTGAATATTAAGTGGTCAGGATAAAACAGAGACTGATTTTTCAGGTTTAAATTGGATGGGATCCGTCTTGAAAGTTCAATGTGTCATGCATTCATAACTAGATTAGCTGTGACGTTCACAAAACGATTTTTCCATGAGTTAATTATTGAACAAGTTCTACATGTCATATGGCAATTCTTTGTATATTTCTCTTTTTCTTTTGGCATAAAAAATTGTATATTACATTAGGAGAAATTGAAAGTAAATAATCCACTATTCATGGAAGATAATAAATAGAGGGATGAGAAGGCTAAAAAAACTTCTGCCTTGGAGTGAAAAGACCAATATCAAGAGCAAATCATCAGAAATTTTCCTTAGCATATCTAAAATACAACTAGGTTTTTTTCTTCAGAATTTTTTTAAAAAAATACTACTAGACTTCATGGATAATAATTTACTAGTATGATGAACGTTTAAATATTTTGACATCACAAACAATTTCAACGATTTTTAAAGAATTGGTTGGAGAGATGGAAATGTGAGAACGAGAAGAGTTACAAAGATGGTGAGAATAGTATTGCTGACATGATAGAAAATTAGATGGGTTACCTTTGCACATGCTCCATACACTCCTCCATTGGTATTAATATAGTAGATAGATAAATAGATAGTAGGTAAACATCTAAATCCAAAACAAATTGCTTTTGTTTTCTTGACTGAAATTGTATTTACCACTTAACAGGGAAAAACCGAAAAAAAAATTTCTACACACAATGTGACCGCTGTTAATATATGAGCTAAATTTTGGTTGAGATGGTAACACTCATACAATATCTATGACTGTTCACGCCTCATCTTAAAAATATGCAAGGAATGTTGATAAACTGTTCCCGTTTAAGAAGTAACATTATTACATTTATTAAAACAATATAAATTAACTTTTACTCAAAAATGATATGCAATCCTTAATTCAATCAACCGCGGTATTCTTATCGGGCTGAGCAATAAAAAGTTCGGCTTAGGTGTTTTATTATTGGGTCCTTTACCATGGTATTTATGATGAGCGAAATAATGAGAGTATTGTTCGGTATATCGGGTGTAATGCAACCAGGCAAGAAGAAGAAAAAGTTGAAACTCTTATTTATTTCCGTATGTGACCGTACATATACTATGAGCACACAGAAGAAATAACCTAAAAGGCTTACTGATGTTGGCAGCCCAATTATTTTATGGAATTATCTTAATTGCTATTTTTTAGTTAATAAAATCTTCGGAGTTAACAAGAGAGAGGTGAAGAAAAAGAACATAGAGCAGAACAAAAGAAATAAAGGTGGCGCAGCGCATGGGCTCCACTTGTCTAAGCTTAAAAATGAGATGCAGGAGATAGAGGACAGTTAGATAAAAGTTCAAGGGTAATTTTGTAATTGGATGGTTATTGCTTTAAATTTCGTGAGACCTATTCAACCGCCTATAATATGGGAGTTGGTAATTTGCAAGTACTTGTACGGTAGATTCTATAAATGAAAGATCACTTATATTTTTGAAGCCGTTAAGTTAGTGACGGATGTCGGATCACGTCAAGATGTTGCCTTACGTTGATCTGCTGATGGCGGTGATAGACGGCTGAGATTTGAGTTGGAGGACTGGCTCCTGAAGTGTGTGGATCTCAATGGGTTTGAGGTTGTTTGGGCCGAGCTATCTGCAAGGAGGTCCCGGGATGGTTGTACCACCGAGTACCCTCCGACGATAAAGTTAGAGAAGAAATCCGAGCAGAGTAACGGCTTAGTGAGTGAAAAATGACTTACTTGAACCGTCTGAAGAAGGGGTGTAAATAGCGGTGGTGGCAGCAGGCAGGCGCGAGAATCACGCCGACCGTTACGCTCCTGACGTCACGCCCGCGTGACGGGCGGGTCCCGCATTAATGGCGAGACATGCTCGTTAATGGGGGATCGTAATGGCGTGGAACGTGGGATGTGGCCGGCGGATATCTCGCGTATGGCGAGATTCGTGGGATGGCGGTTGCGCCTGTGAGTGGTGCCGTCGGTCGGTCGATAAGACCGAGGAAGATGAGCTCGGCGGGAGATCTCGGGGACGAGCGGGAGGCCGAGCTATCTTGGTTCTGCTAGAGCCCGAAGGCGAGCTGAGAGGGCCGAGGAGGCCAGTTGTGCTGGAGGCTCGGAGATTTGCCAAAGGTTGTCTGTAGGACGGGCACAGGAGCGGCCTGGTCGGCCGCTGTAGGTCCTTTCTTGCAAGCTTTGGGACACGTCATCTGCCACGTGTCATGATCTGGGAGATCACCGATATCGAGCATCATCATTAGCCCCCACTCTCGTCCTGACCCGCTCACGGGTCGGGTCGAGGGTGGTCTGCCTGGTTACCCGAGGTGAGCTCCTTTTCATAGATATCGCCGGGGCGTATCCCCGGGCAATCAGCTGTATTTTCTGGATGACGCCAGCGAATCAAGGGTGAGATCTTTGCATTAAAAGGGATGCGCCTGATTGTGCGTACGTTCATCGAAGCGACTGCCCACGTGTCGGGCGCTGGTTGGTTGATGAGACGGGCCGCAGGTTTCCTGGGCCTGATGGGGTGCGGCCAGTGTGCGCATGACAGGTGGAGCGATGGTGGCCGCAGAATGTAAAGAGTTGTTTTGGCGGGAGATGACTGTCGCCGTTGGATGAGTACGCCGGTGGCTACAAATAGAGGTGGGGTCCACATGAGGGCTCATTCCTCTTCATAATTTCCTCGCATTTGGTATTGTCAGCTCGGCGTTTCCTCTTTAGGTCGGGACTCCTGCGTTTTCTCTTCCGAGGACTCCTCCTCATCAGGTTAGATGTCTTCCTTTGAGGAGTTTGTAGATGTAGTTGGTGTAGGGTTCCTAGGAACTCAAGTGAGGTCTCCCAAGCCATCAACCATGGCAATTTCAAAAATTATGGTGCCTACAAACCCTAAACTACGGATCGATAACTAGATGTCTAGGCGAACAAGAACTAGTTAACACTTAACTAATGAGAAAACGGAAATACAACCTTTGTAGATCCGGTGCTCCACCTCCATAGCTCCGCAACGAGGTCCTCTCCGCTGTCCAAATCAAATCCGGGCTCTAGAGTCGGCTTCGTCGGAGAATGGGCAAGCTAGGTCGTCGATGTCCATGCCGAAGATGATCTACGTCGAGGCATCGCTAAATCAAGCTCCGACTTCACCAAGTCAAGAAACTTGTGAAGTAAACACACTCTACTACTTGGCAAGAGATAGAGGATGAAGAAATAGGAAGTGGGTTAACTTTAGAATTGGATTTCTCACTCATATGCATCAATCACCATTGATGGAGGTGAAGCTTTTCTTCTTTTGAAGCAAGGAAGAAGAAGAAGGAAATTGTTATGAAAAGAATTCGTTTAATTAGAAAAGAAACTCATTCTTATCATAACATGACCATGGTTAGTTGTAGAGAGTGAACTAGGGTTAGTGGAGTGGTTAGGGTTAAGCATGAGACAAAATGGTTAACTAAGTCAAAGCTTCATGAAGATTCATGAACAAAACAAAAGAAGCCACCATTTTCTCATTTGCTTTCCTTTTATCCATTTATCAAAAAGAATAAATGAATAATTAAGAAAATAAAACCCTAAACACAAACACAACCATGGTTCAAACTTTACACTTAACCAAAGTGGTATGCATCATCAAACATGATACAAACATGTGCACATAAACATATCGCATATACAATGCGCACACTCGAGCGAGAAAATCCATCTTAAGTAAACCGATACTAGTTGATGCAAAGCAATATATCAAATATATAAATATGCATTAAATCATTAAATCAACACTTGATTCAATGATCCGGTCATGCGCACATAACCGACTGGTATCATTAGTAACATCTTATCGAATCAACACTTGATCCGATAACCCGGCTATATCGTATATAACCGATCAATGTCACATTGCGAGAATCGAATACAGTATCACATACTCGTATTATTCTCGGTCCCGCACATATCTCATATGCGCTCCTATTTCGTTTTGCTTGAGCCAGGAAACCTCTGTGTAGGACTCTAAAGACTCGTCAATACGCCGGCAGCGGATGATGATCATATCAAACACCCACAAGCCGCAAGCGGTCTGCTAAACGTAACGGCCACCCGGGTATTGAGCGATCTGAAGATCGACGAGCAAGCCCGCTCACACTCCAGTGAATCCGACCAGTAACACTACCGTACAGTCCGGTCTGATCGTCTGATATGTCGCATATCTTGCCTAGGGGTGGTAAACGTCAGACCCCAATAGCTCAATAAGTCGTGTCGATATGAGGTCTATAACTGTTCGAGAAACTACTGGTAACACTTACCAGTAAATCTCAGCAACCCTGGCCAGGGATTTCCTGTTATAGCCAATCGAACACAGCGCAACATCAACCCCCTATACCGGGAGAGACGAATCCCCTCCTATCGCTCATTGCCTCCATGTGACTCGGGATTGTACCCAAAAACCACCGTTTTGCACGCCCTCTTGGACGTGGTAAGATGGAAATCAAAGCACAGTGGGAACCACACAAGACTCTATGACGATCTCGGGTCAACAGACTACTCTGTACCAGTGTCACCAGAGAACTGCCATCTGACGTGAGGTATAATACCATCTGGGAGTTCTCGGCGAGTCCGTCCAGTGTACCCAGTCTCTACTGAGCACCCGTATATCATCTCTGATGTCAAACACCAATGGATATGGGATCATCCATCGCCCATCTGTATAGGTCGAGAAGGTACACGCTAGTCTACTCTGGTATATCGATGCCCCGTCTCGACACACCCTCGACTAGGGACTTTGAAGGATGTACTTATGGACTACCATGTCCCCACTAGTATGATCCGCATCATAGTCCAGGTAGTCAAGTACAGATCCTAAGGGCTTTACCAACACGTAACAGAGAGACAATCAGCATACACGTTAAGGTAAAGTTCAACCAGATAGCATACTATCATGTCGAGCAAGAAAGTCCTCCCTATATATGTCCCAGCATCCACTACAATATACATCCTATGTACAGTAATGGCCTCTAGGGCATACATATAACTAACAATCTCCCACTTGCACTAGGGCCATCTGTAGCAGTGGTTTGAAGTATCTCATACTCAACCATCCCATAATAGTCTCTCTCTGGGAACAGGCCTTTTGTGAGTGGATCCGCTGTGTTTGTCCTCTGAGTCTACTCTCCTTACCTCGATCCCTTAGAGATCAACCATCTCCATGATCAGGTGATACTGCCTTAGAATACGCCTGGGTCACTGATGGGACGGGTGTTCCTTGGCATAAGCCACAACTCCATTGTCTCACAATGGTTGGAACGTAGTTCATCTCATGAACCAATATACACCCAGACTGCCTCTTTGGTAGCATCTTAAGTAGCGATGTATCCTGCCTTTATCGTCTAGTATGTCACGGTATCTAGCTTGGAACTCTTCCAACATACCGTCCCTTTACTGAGGGTAAAGACAATGCCTGCGACTGACATTCAGTCGTCTTTATCACCCTGGAACACTTCCAGTGATTCTCCCCAGGATCGATTGATACCATCTCACTACAACTAGTGAGAATCCTAACATCCAATTAAATCTATCTCATAGATCCAAAATCCAGGATTTAGTAGGTATCACTTTGATCCTATATGGAGAATTCTAGTGATAAGCGGAGATTGACCGAGCGTAGCATAAGAAACTCTTTTCTTATCAAGAGTATGTCATCCACGTACTCTACGAGGATCGTCACCATACTCCCTACTACCTTTTTGTTTATACAAGGTTCATCTACCATTTTGATGATGTCAACTTCTTTGACTAATTCATCAAAACAGATGTTCCAACTCCGCGATGCCTGCTTTATCATATAAAACATCTTGCACACGTTTCCGCTGCTCCCACTGTCTACGAGGCCCTCTGGCTGTGTACTTATAGACGCTCTCTTCTAAATCATTATTTAGAAAAGCAGTCAAGACACTCAACCACCAGAGATCGTAGTCATGGTATGCAGCCGTGGTAAGTAGGATCTGGATGGACTTAAGCATAGTTACTTGAAAAGGTTTCATCATTATCCACGCCTGGTCGATGACGAAAAGCTTTAACAAGTCTAGCTTTGAAAGTCTCAACTTTTCCATCTACACCAAGTAATCTTCTCAAGATATACTTGCTCCTGATGGGGATTTAACCCTTCAGATATAGCAACTAAAGTCCATACTTTGTTGGTGTATAAGGATTCCATCTCAGATCACTAAACATCTAGCCATTCTTACAGAGTCTTACTCTCGATGGCCTGCTCGAAACTAGTTGGGTCATCATCTTATGATGCAATCCTCGCTCCCACTGTCATAGAGAAACCAAAGTATCTCTCAGGTGGGTGAGGAACCCTACTAGATCGGCGGAGAGGCTGAGGTTCATTGGTATCTACTGAATCCCTTGGTTCTATCAAATCATCTGCTGTAGTTCGTATAGCTGGAACTTTTCCAGTTCTACATTACAGACCTTGCCTTCGAGCTTGTCCGGATTTTGCTTTCAGACATAGGCCGAACAACCCCAAATCTTAACTATCTTAAGATATGGGCTCTTCCCTTTCCATATCACATATGAAGCGGTAGGCAACTGATTTGATTAGAACCCTATTCAATAGGTATGCAGCTTCTCAAGTGCATAACTCCTTAAAAGGAAATAGGTAACTCAGTAGTACTCATCATAGAGCACACCTTATTACATAGGGTGTAATTGCTCCGCCCCGATATACCATCGTGCTATGGTGTATACGGAGGAGTAATGCTGAGAGAGAATCTCATTCTCCTTTAGAATAGTCCAGGATTTCCGTGCTCAAGTATTCTCCTCCCTGATCTCATCATAGGACATAATACTTATACCCGTATTCTGGTTCTCTACTTCTAACTTATATTCCGTGAATATCTCAAAAGGTTCGGACTTGTGTTTCAACAGGAACATATGTCTGAATCTTGAGAGATTATCAGAGAATATAATGAAGTATAAAGAACCAGTCCTGGCATGTGTAGACAGGGGACCTTACATACATCAACATGTATCATCCCAAGAGTTTACTAACTCTTTCTCTGTTTCCATTAAACAGAGCTGTGGTCATCTTATCTTTGTGACATGACTGGCGAGTTTCACAAGATGTAAATTCAAACTGATTTAAATATGCATCTATATGTAACTCTAGCTAGTCGGGTCACATTGATATGACCTAGTCTACAATGCCTCAAGAAGGATTCGTTCATTTCTGAACTCTTCCTCTTGTGTGTGTTCCATATAATAAGAACTGTAGTTTGATTTAGAACATCAACGCTTTTAGATAACGTGCCTGAACCGATCAACTTTTGATATAGGAAATGTTCAAAACATTATCCAACAATACAAAATTTTATCATTTCTTTACTGATAAAGAGACTGATATGATTTTGTATATCAGGTTCGGTATCTAATAACATTCGTTCAGAATCAATGTATTGGTAATACAGGGTGACAGTGACCAACAGACTTGGCTGCAACTCTTGCCCCGTTTTCTGCCTCATGAAACTTATCACCCGTTCTCAGTTCTCTACCTATCTGTAGCCCTATGTAACTAATTACATATCTGGGATCCTGATCTGGTATCACATACCCAGGACGTAAAGGATACTGAGAAACAGTTCTTTGTAACGAACACACCCGAAGATGATGCATCAGCATGCACTCTCTTCGTTTGGGCGGCACGGGAAATCTGGTATTCCCCAATTTCCTGCTCTGTCTTATAACAATTATAAGTTGGAGCGGGACCAACGTTCCCCAGCTCAGTATAACAAGCGGGTTCGGTCAATATTCCGTATTATTATCTTGATTAAGGCGTGATATGGTCGCTACCTGGAGAGAGAGAGAAGAAAACACTCAGCGTGCGCTCTGTCAAGAATAGATTGGTTATTATTTTATCTAATCAGGATGGCTCCCACTGCTTTTTATCAAATCTTCCTTCAAACCCTAAAAGGAAAGACTAGCCGGGATTAATTACACACTACAAGTTCGCCAATCTTTCAGCCAGGCCAGTGTCGGTACTTTGAGGGAGGTCCCCCGTGCTTTCGCACGGACCTAATTAATGTAAACCTCGTTTTCCCAGAGGCGTAACCTCGTTAACACCTTTCTAGACACCTACTTGATCGGCTAATTGTAATGAATAAAACTCTCCCAGGAGTAACTCTTACTCGCAGCGGGTATCGGGATCCAACTATCTCATAGAAGGTATGCAATCTCATTGCAAATTTCAACACTTGAAATTCCCGATAATATTTTGCCCCTAGCATCTATATGACCTTAACATAGTCAACAAATCATAAGTGCTAGTCAAGTTCAACCCGTCATTTCCCGATTGAATTAAACCCACCCGCACGACCCTTAACATAGTCAACAAAGTCGCACGACTACCCTAATCCAATCGCATCATATGCTAATACAGATAACCAATAGTTAGCTACCGCACACTACGCCTTAACATAGTCAACAAACGTAGCACGAATACTAACTAGTACTTATCTGAAATGACGGAGGGCTACGACAGGTTTTTCTGAAAACCTATTGCGTAATGAACTTGATATCGCTGTAGAATCAAATGATTTTAAAATGGAGTACTTTTGAGGCTTTTCTAGTTTTGCTAAAGGAGTCACTCCCGGTGAAGGGATCGTCGGTCCTTTCCTCGTCGAATGAGGTGCGGGATATATCATATATATCGCTGTGCAAAGCAAAAACACTTAAAAGCGAACAAAAGACAAACCGAGTGTGTAGCATCTGCCAGTTATTGCTAAAGGAGTCACTCCCTGTGAAGGGATCTCGGTCCTTTCCTCATCGAATAAGGTGCAGGATATATCACATATACCGCTATGCAAAGCAAGAACTGTAGCTACCTGTTTTATTTTGAAATTCGATTCTACAACATCTTAGGTTTCTTTTATTTCATTAATCACATTAATGAAGTCCCATCATATAAGTACCTAAACATCACAGATAAATACGACGTACACTTATGCCATCCGCATTCGCCTCGATGTCCCCTCGTGCACCGTTAGGTTAGGTAACTAACGACAGAGCGGGGCAGGGCTAGCGCGGGTGTAAAACATAAGTAACGTCTATTTAATATATCATATATACTATATACTGTATCTATCAAA
The DNA here is from genome assembly GCA_030015575.1 of Agapanthus africanus. NCBI lineage: Eukaryota > Viridiplantae > Streptophyta > Magnoliopsida > Asparagales > Amaryllidaceae > Agapanthus > Agapanthus africanus. The sequence continues at coordinate 175,627,839 of CM057347.1, read as the reverse complement.
GAACATCACATGATCACATCACAGATATCGCAGCAGAAGAATCATATGAAATATTGGATATACTAGGACGTCCGTGTTTTCAATACGAGCCAGTATAAAACACGGATTCCACGGTCGTGATGAATAGCCAAACCCACACCCCTAGACCCCTACGAGAGCGGCAAGCAACCCTACTAATTCTGGAGTTAGGAGACCCGGACTCGACTCCTCAAGTTGGTCTCCCACTGGACTCCAGAACCCGGTTGCTTGTGCCCTCCTCCTTGGGTCTATCCTAGTGCGGAAAAGTAAATAATATACAACAGGTGACAACTTCCGCAACCTGGAAGCGCCCCAATAAAAGAATATTACATACAAGTTTTTACATGAATGAAAATGAAAAACACTCATCTCACATAAAAACCCCCGGCTATTCAAACACGACGATCCAATATAACATATCCAGCAACACATAACATCACATGTTATCAACGTAAGTAAATATGTCCATCCCAATTGTCGTTGACATATAGCAACGAAACCGGCGATATCACATATTACACTTACGGTCACAGAAAAGAAAGTGTAAAACTACAACAGTTGGAATCCGCAACCACCTCAGACATCGCATGCCTGATCAAATGAATTACTTAGACATCACATGCCTAACAATTATAAACCCCGCATTTTAGTCTCAAAATCGAAAACTCTTTTCAATATCGAGTCGGGCAATTCAACAAGATTCCCGACATCCTTATCGAATACTCGTCGCAAACTTCAGTAGACGGCTGCACCCCCGATACCGTCGACGAAGTGCACCAAGGCGGAACACCGCTACCGCGAGCACCCGGACGGATGCTTTCGGCGACGGGGTTCTCCTACAGTCACTTGGTCGGGGCTATGGAGTGAAGCTGTCTATTAAGTTTACCCGGCGAGTATCCGCGTACGCTACGTGATTGCGACGGACTTTTGATCACATCAAAATTCCGTGGCAACCGATCAAGTGAGACTAAACCGCTAGATTTATAACATTCATTCAGTTATCTCATAACTTCTTGTGAATTCCAATTATTGTATCCCATTCCAGATAAATAGAAAATGTTAAACTTTCCGATCGAACATTCTAACACCCAAGTTTTCCCGATACAGATCAACACATGAAACTAGTCTAACAACATTCAGTTCGTACCTCAGTACCAACGGTCCAGCCGTAGAAGGGTCAAGCCAACGCCTCACATGTGGCACGCCGTACTGCCCCAAACCCGAAGGTTCAAAGGGCAGTTCAAGACGGTCACATAATCGAGTTAAGGTTTGTGTCTTCTAGAGGGACCATCGCGTTACTTGCACTACTTAGAACGTCGTTAAACTACGGAAAAATCCAACACTTGGAAATTTCCCGACAGGGGAAAAATTGGGTATTTAAATTCGGTCGAACTTTTTAACATATTCTAAAATTTATCCGGAAAGCCACATAGACAAAATTTGATACCCCGATCGAAATACCGAATCCCCAAATCAACTCAGAAAATTCAGCTCTATAAAAAAATATTAAAAATTCCCAGGAAATCCAGTACATAAAACTAAGAATTACTGTATAAAAACTTTTAAAAATGGTGGCCGTACGGCCGCTAATCCGCGGCCTGAGACAACAGTGGGGCCGCGGATCTGCGCCTGCAATAATGAATTAAGCCCAAAATTTTAAACAGTAATTCTTATATTGTTTTACTGAGTTCTCTGAATATTTTTAATATGGAAAAATCCCTGTTTTTCAAAATCTTCCAGAGAGCAATTTTAAGTTCGGGTTTTCGGTTCGTCCGGGTTTCAAATTCTGTCTAGACTTCTCCTAAGGCTCTAGCTAGGCTCTGATACCACTGTAGGGTTCCTAGGCACTCAAGTGAGGTCTCCCAAGCCATCAACCATGGCAATTTCAAAAATTATGGTGCCTACAAACCCTAAACTACGGATCGATAACTAGATGTCTAGGCGAACAAGAACTAGTTAACACTTAACTAATGAGAAAACGGAAATACAACCTTTGTAGATCCGGTGCTCCACCTCCATAGCTCCGCAACGAGGTCCTCTCCGCTGTCCAAATCAAATCCGGGCTCTAGAGTCGGCTTCGTCGGAGAATGGGCAAGCTAGGTCGTCGATGTCCATGCCGAAGATGATCTACGTCGAGGCATCGCTAAATCAAGCTCCGACTTCACCAAGTCAAGAAACTTGTGAAGTAAACACACTCTACTACTTGGCAAGAGGTAGAGGATGAAGAAATAGGAAGTGGGTTAACTTTAGAATTGGATTTCTCACTCATATGCATCAATCACCATTGATGGAGGTGAAGCTTTTCTTCTTTTGAAGCAAGGAAGAAGAAGAAGGAAATTGTTATGAAAAGAATTCGTTTAATTAGAAAAGAAACTCATTCTTATCATAACATGACCATGGTTAGTTGTAGAGAGTGAACTAGGGTTAGTGGAGTGGTTAGGGTTAAGCATGAGACAAAATGGTTAACTAAGTCAAAGCTTCATGAAGATTCATGAACAAAACAAAAGAAGCCACCATTTTCTCATTTGCTTTCCTTTTATCCATTTATCAAAAAGAATAAATGAATAATTAAGAAAATAAAACCCTAAACACAAACACAACCATGGTTCAAACTTTACACTTAACCAAAGTGGTATGCATCATCAAACATGATACAAACATGTGCACATAAACATATCGCATATACAATGCGCACACTCGAGCGAGAAAATCCATCTTAAGTAAACCGATACTAGTTGATGCAAAGCAATATATCAAATATATAAATATGCATTAAATCATTAAATCAACACTTGATTCAATGATCCGGTCATGCGCACATAACCGACTGGTATCATTAGTAACATCTTATCGAATCAACACTTGATCCGATAACCCGGCTATATCGCATATAACCGATCAATGTCACATCGCGAGAATCGAATACAGTATCACATACTCGTATTATTCTCGGTCCCGCACATATCTCATATGCGCTCCTATTTCGTTTTGCTTGAGCCAGGAAACCTCTGTGTAGGACTCTAAAGACTCGTCAATACGCCGGCAGCGGATGATGATCATATCAAACACCCACAAGCCGCAAGCGGTCTGCTAAACGTAACGGCCACCCGGGTATTGAGCGATCTGAAGATCGACGAGCAAGCCCGCTCACACTCCAGTGAATCCGACCAGTAACACTACCGTACAGTCCGGTCTGATCGTCTGATATGTCGCATATCTTGCCTAGGGGTGGTAAACGTCAGACCCCAATAGCTCAATAAGTCGTGTCGATATGAGGTCTATAACTGTTCGAGAAACTACTGGTAACACTTACCAGTAAATCTCAGCAACCCTGGCCAGGGATTTCCTGTTATAGCCAATCGAACACAGCGCAACATCAACCCCCTATACCGGGAGAGACGAATCCCCTCCTATCGCTCATTGCCTCCATGTGACTCGGGACTGTACCCAAAAACCACCGTTTTGCACGCCCTCTTGGACGTGGTAAGATGGAAATCAAAGCACAGTGGGAACCACATAAGACTCTATGACGATCTCGGGTCAACAGACTACTCTGTACCAGTGTCACCAGAGAATTGCCATCTGACGTGAGGTATAATACCATCTGGGAGTTCTCGGCGAGTCCGTCCAGTGTACCCAGTCTCTACTGAGCACCCGTATATCATCTCTGATGTCAAACACCAATGGATATGGGATCATCCATCGCCCATCTGTATGGGTCGAGAAGGTACACGCTAGTCTACTCTGGTATATCGATGCCCCGTCTCGACACACCCTCGACTAGGGACTTTGAAGGATGTACTTATGGACTACCATGTCCCCACTAGTATGATCCGCATCATAGTCCAGGTAGTCAAGTACAGATCCTAAGGGCTTTACCAACACGTAACAGAGAGACAATCAGCATACACGTTAAGGTAAAGTTCAACCAGATAGCATACTATCATGTCGAGCAAGAAAGTCCTCCCTATATATGTCCCAGCATCCACTACAATATACATCCTATGTACAGTAATGGCCTCTAGGGCATACATATAACTAACAGTTGGGGTAGAGTCTGGGAAGCCCTCTGTAGATTCTACATCTTCTCATTCTTCCTCTTCTTCTTCTTCTGGATCGGAGTCCTCCCAAGGAGTTAGGGTCGGATCCACTTCCTAGGGTCGCCCGACGGGGGCGGTTCCCAGAGTGGAGGTCGCGGATGCGCCTGGCGTGTCGTCCACGGTGAGGTACGAGGAAAATCTCGCCACCGTTCGGACTCGTTTCCATATTCCTCCCGGCTACATGTTGCGTTTGGCTGGGGAAGGGGAGAGGGCAGATCAGGTACGGGGCAAGAAGATTGCCCCGTATTTGGAAGCCTTTTGGGCCGGAATGCGCCTGCCTTTCTCCCCCGAGGTTGTTAGAGTGCTGAATCATTTCGGGTTAGCCCCGGGCCAGCTAGTGCCGAACTCCTGGAGGATTCTTCTCGGGTTCCTGGTCCGTTTGAAGTTGCAGCTGATCCCATTCAGGCTGTCCACCCTTGCCTCCTCTCTTATTTACAAAGGTCACCCCGGCACTCGCGCGGGGGACCCGTGGTGGGTTTACATCTCCTTCAGGAAACAACGGGGGAGTGCTGCCGGGTCGGGAGTCGTCGTCATGCCTTCTTCCATCCACGATTGGAAGAAGAAGTTTTTTTTGTTGGGCCGCCAGAGGGTGAGGACTGGCCCGTGCCCACCCAGTGGTCTAGGGATAGGTGCCAGCGGGAGAGTTAGTCCAACGATCCCGACGCGGCGAAAGTATCGGAGTGGGAGCCCATTCCTCGGGCCAACGTGCTACTTTCTGAGCGGGCCCTTAGTTGGGCTGGGCTCAGTCCTGCCCAGTTCGTCGGTAAGTTAGGAGCTTGCAGGTGATCTGTTAGACTTGTGTTTATTTTCATTTCTACTTGTGTTGCTGACTCCAGTGTACCTTGTCTTGTGCAGAACCCATGGACCCGAGCCAACTTCGAGCGGCCATGCGCAAGCCGAAGAAGGGATCGAAGGCTGGAGGTGCCAGCTCTTCCCGTCCGACGTCGGCCCCAGCTCCTCCGGCAGCCGCCCTACCCTAGCGTTCGAGTGCGAGTCGTGCCCTAGAGCCCAGCCAGGCACCGAGCCGAAAGCGGGTTCGGGAACAGGAGGCCCAGGCTCCGGAGATAGAGATCGACTCCCTAGGGCTGTCTCTCAAGAGGTTCCCCCGGACGGTTCTGCGGACCCCGGCCTCCCCGATCTTGGTGGACGAGGGGGATCTCCGCTTTGAGGTGCCCTCGGGGCTTTCTGTTGCCGATAGCTTGCTGGCAGACATGGAGAGGTCTGCCGGGGGCAAGGTCACTCGGAGGACTCTCAAGGCACAAATGGTGGCCATCGCTCAAGAGGCCGTGCAGGTTAGTGCCCGCACCTCACTTGATTTTTCACTCAGCGTCCTATCATTCGCAAGATTTGGTGCCTCCCTTTTCTTTTTGACCCCCTCTGATTTCTTCAGGTTCTCCAGCACGTCGCATCCGTCGTCCAGATGGAGGAAGAGGAAATTGCCTCGACGATGCGAGCCACGGGCGAGTTCTCCTCGCTGGAGGAGAGCTTAAAGCTGGAGCTGGAGGCGGCGATGGCGAGAGTCGCTGCTCTTAAGGACGAGGTGGCGGCCGGGAAGCAGGAGGTGGCCGCCGGGAAGCAGGAGGTCGCCAGGCATCGTGAGGCTGTCCGGGCCGCCGAGGCTAAGCTTCAGCACTCCAAGTTGCTCGTCGGTACCATGAAGAAGTCGGCGGGCACTCTCCGGAAGGAGCTGGAGGCGGTGATAGAGGGGATGAAGCGAGCCGAGCTCAGGGCCACGAAGGCGGTAGAGAACTATAAGAAGTCGGACCATTTTTACACCGACTTAGCCCCAGCCGCTACCCTTATCTGGCACGAGGCCCTCGACATCGTTAAGGCTCGGATTCCGGAGTTCCCCGATGAAGAGCTCCGTAATGAATACCCTCGCGGGGATGACGAGCAGGGGGACGGCCCCAGGGGAAAGGCTGGGGAAGAGACTCCCGGCGAGGGCGACGCCGAGGCTCCTGTAATGGGCGCTGATCCTCCAGACGCAGCCCGAGTCGTGGTAGATATTAAGCCTCCCTGGGTTGCGCCTGGCCCTGAATCCTGAAGCCCCCCGTCTTCTTGTTTCTTTTCTTTTGTTGCATCGGGAATTTTGTAGGCCTCCGGGTATTTTGTAAGGCTGGGGGGGGCCAATACCCTTGTAAAGACTTTGATTTTGGGAATAAATCCTTTTTGCTGTAGTATTTGCGCGCGTATTTTCCTTTGTCGGTAAACACTTGTATTTGCACAGTACCGCCTTCATGTCAGGTCGGTTCTTTTTCTAGCGATCACACGTCAAGTTGAACCTGTTCATTTGCCAAGTGCGCAAAGACCGGTGGGAAGACGGTATCTCCATGGCCCCGAAGTCGAGGTGGAGATCGCTCAGACGTAGATAGACCGGCTGCCTCTTGGCAAGCAGGGTTACTGCCCGGTGCCTTTTAGCGAGAGCTTTGATCCTTGGCGTTGTGGAGTAGGGAGCTACCGGCCAGGGATAACCGAGCAAGGGCGGGCCCTGTTGCCTCTTGGTGAGGGCTTTGATCCTTAGCGCGGAAGGGGCCGTAAGAGGCCTACTAAGGACGGGCCGAGCATTGTTACTGCCCGGTGCCTTTTGGCGAGGGCTTTGATCCCTGGCGTTGTGGGGTAGGGAGGTACCAGCCAGGGATAACCGAGCAGGGTAGCCGCTCGGCTGCCTCTTGGTGAGGGCTTTGATCCCTGGCGTTGCGAGGTAGGGAGCTACCAGCCTGGGATAGCCGAGCAGGGTGGCCGCTCGGTTGCCTCTTTGTGAGGGCTTTTATCCCTGGCGTTGTTGGGTAGGGAGCTACCAGCCAGGGATAACTGAGCAAGGGTGGGCCCGGTTGCCTCTTAGTGAGGACTTTTGATCCTTAGCGCGGGAGGGGCCGTAAGAGGCATACTAAGGACGGGCCGAGCAAGGTTGCTGCCCGGTACCTCTTGGCAAGGGCTTTGATCTCCGGTGTTGTAAGGTAGGGAGCAACCAGCCAGGGATAATCGAGAAAGGGCGGTCCCGGTTGCCTCTTGTCATAACCCGAAATAGCACGTGACTGGTCCTTGAATCATATGAACTCTATAGGACCTCATCTAATTCAAGTAAGCCAAAAGCCCAGAAATCTAAAACCATTTTAAATAATAAATGAAGGAAAACAAGTTTTAAAGAAGTGAAGAAAATATGTTTTAAAAACAAGGTTTTTAAATAAGTAAGCCGAATATGCATTTTTAAATCCTCAAGTCTTTTCCGAAAATTTCGGCAGAGTTTCCTTTCTAAATACTGGCCACAAATGGGGTACAACATGAATAATATATGCACAATGATAAAAGGCATCTCCAAGCGGGAGCTAGCTCTTCATCAAACGACGGTCACAATCACTCAGGCAATATGATATACAACGCCGAAGGGCGAGAATCAAAACTCAAAAGAAACTCGAAATCATCAAGAAAACCATAATACTACAACGCGCGACTCTAAGGTCGAAATAATATACAACTGGTTTTCTAAGTCAAAAATAATACAGGTCTGGTAGATGGAATTTTACTAGATACAACTGAAATAAATACATGTACAATGGTGGTCAGGATGCAAGTGAACCCACTTACCAAAGAAATCACCCGGAATGAAGTAATAGGCCAACAAAGCCGCCAAGGAAAAACCTGTACGGCAAAACCTGTAAGAAACTGTGGTACAACGGGGGTGAGTTGCCAACTCGTGAGTAAAAAATATCACAGAGCAGAAATCGTATGTATGACTCAATCCTAGGTCAATACGATCAGTAATAAAATATCCTCAATATGAATAAGTCTGAAGCATGATAAGGTGGCAAGGGTAAACATCTATACATAAGTGTAGTACCAAGTGCTCGTGCCAGTGCCTTAGGTAGCAACATATCATAAACATGAGGTACGATCAATGTAATCAGTGCCAACTATATTATGAAGTCTATAAGTATGTGGATATCATCCAACTATGTAAACAATGTCTGTATGCATGTGGATCTCGTCCACGTGTCAACCAATGACACAAAACATCATGCATGTAAATATCATAAAGTATATGCATGGAAGTGTTAGTGTATATGCCTTAGAGGCCATTACTGTATCATACTAGTTTGTATATTACTTAATAGAAGCTTGGGATATTCACCTTGTATATACAATCTTGCTCAAAATAGTAGTATGCTACTTGGTTTGTTTCTACTTCAATGTGTACATGTGTTTATTTTAGTATATCACCTATGCACATTAGTGGAGCCCTTAGGATCTTTGCTTGATTACCAGCGTTGTGATGGCAGTCACACTAGTGGGGCTGGGTAATCTATAAGCACATCCTTATGCAGGTCCCTAGTCGCAGGACTATCGAGACAGGGTATCGATACTCCGGAGTAGACTAGCGCATGCGCTTCTCATCCCAGTGTGGGAGACGGTCTGTCCCACAGCCGTCAGTACGTCGTACTGGAGATAGTATGCGGGTGCTCGTTGGGTTACGAGTACACTGGACAGGACTCGTCGGGAACTGACCGGTTGGTATTATACCTATCGTCAGTTATCAGTTCCCAGGTGACATGAGTACAGCTTAGTCCGCTGACTTAACACTGTCACTTCGCCTCGAGTGTGTTCCCACTGTACTTTGATTACTACCCTACCACGACTCAATGGAGTCGTGCAAACAGGTAGTAGTTGGGTGCAGTCCCGAAGCACTTGGAGGCAGTGACGGTTAGACATGATTCGTCTCTCTCGGTATTGGGGGTTGACATCGCGCTGTGTCTAGGAGAGCCATTACACGAGTAGTCCCTGGCCAGGGCAAGCGAGATATACTGGTAGGCTTCCAGTGCTATCTCAGGGTGTATTGGGCTTCACTCCGACACGACTTGTACCGCTATTAGGGGACTGACGTTTACCGCCCTCCTAGGCCCGCCATGCGATGTATCAGACGAACAGACCGGACTGTACGGAGATTGTCACATTCAGGCTCAGTAGGAGTTCAGATGGGTTTCACCTTGTCAGTCTTCTTGTCGGCATCTACCTGGGGACCGTTACGCACAGCTAGTGCCGCTTGCGGTCTGTGGTTAAACCCACTGCCAGCGTAGTGTCGAGTCTTTAGAGTCCCACACAGAAAGCTATTCGCCTTTAGGCAAAAGAGTAGAGGTCGCATGGTTTTACGACAGGTCGCATGGTTTTGCGACAGGGTTCGGTCACATCCGTGCACTTGTGCACGTACAGTGTACGGACAGTTTACACTAGCGGGCTTTGGTTTAAGCCAGATCCTAGTGTACGTATTGGGATTGGTTTTATCCAGTTTGCATCCGTGTAACTCGGAACGCGGATGCGGGTGTGTATGCACAGTTGACGGAGAGACAGAGGCAGAGGATTCTCATTAGGGTTGTTGACCGTTGACTATTGACTTTTTGCTCAACCCTAATGAGAATATGATATATGATAAATAATTATATTAATTAAGTATTATGGTGACATGGTTGTTGAGGGGTTGACTTTGTTGACTTTGTTGACCGGTTGACTCGGCTTGACTAGTTGACCATCATGATAACAATAGCTATCATTTCATGGCAAAGACTTTTGCTTGCTTGCTCTCTTGTGCAAAATGAGTGCATGAACTGATATGGCTATTGTTGCTTAAACCATCACATAATACTTGATTGCTATGATGTGTTATGATGGTTATAGATTATGAGAGCCAAATGAGAAAAGTCTTCTCTCATTCTATCAATCTCATTCTCTCTCTTGTTCTTGAGCTCTCATCTCCTTCCTCTTGCTCTCCCTCTCTTAGTCTATGGTTCACTTTTCTCATGTGTTGAGAACCAAGAACCATAGAGAAAATCCCAACACACTCTCCTCTACTCACTCTAGTTCACAAGGTTTAGCAAACCGAGTGAACTAGTTTCTTCAAAGACCGAAGAAGAAGCCAAAGGTAGAAGCTTTCAGGTGGATCGATCTTCGACGCAAGGAGACGACGGGGTGAAGCCGATCCGGACAACCATCGAGGCTTGAAGACGAAGGAGTTCAAGATAGAAAGGTATAACCCCCTAACCGAGTAGTTAACTACTCCTAGTTAGGTTGTTAGTTAGATGTTTAACCAAGATCCGGGTTTTAAGTCCATGTTACCACCTCTAGAAAATTGTTTTTCACCAAATTCCGCATGCCCGAAAGTACCGGGAGAGGTAGCATGGACTTACAGTGGTATCAGAGCCAGGTTAAACTCTATCTAACATGTTAGCAAAGTAACTAGAAGATCGATCAAAGAAAAAGTCACGAAACGAACCCGAGTTGTCAAGTTTCTGCCGATTTTTATTCTGTTCAAAAGTTGATAATTTTCATCTTAAAAATCGGCTCAGGCTTTTGTTTGAATAACCACCAAATTTGGTCCCACGAACCGTTCAAAGAGCCGCGGAAACGCGGCGGGAGCACGCTCCCGCCGCGGTTCCGCGGCCGAGTTGACTCCGCCGAGGTCCAAATTTGGTGCAGAGTATTTCTGGGGTTGTTTTGGGATTTTTTGGAATATGTATTTTCTGCCCAGATTTTCCAGAACGAAAATTTTGTATTTTGGGCCTATAAATCCGTATTTTTGATCGAACTTCAAAAAGACTTAAGCTGACGGGTTTTTCTGTGATGTGATATTTGTATTGAACGTCTGCTAATCGCTATATGTCGATTAGTGGGGGTTATACAAATCTGTGATCTGTAATGTTATTGGAATGTGTATATGAATTCATTGGATTGTCGCGGGTGAATAGTCGGGGGTTGTGAGACGAGAGTTTTTCTTTTCTTTCAATTCATGTAAATTTGTAAATTGATGTAATAATTATTTGTATGGCCGCACAACCGGATCGGGGTTGTAGCCGTCATTGTATAATTTCTTTTTACTGTTTTTGCTCCTAGGATAGACCCATGGAGGGGGTGCACAAACTACCGGGTATGCCGAAGTGCCGAGTGGCCTACTCATGGAGTTGAGGGAGGCTGCTTCGCTTCGGGTACTTGGCGGGTAGTTTGCCGCACCCGTAGGGGTCTTGGGTGGGGTTTTGGCTATTCACCGCGACCGTGTAATCTGCTTTTCGTTACAGGCTCGTACGAATTGCAGGTTCCTAGTATATCCAATGTTTTCATCTGTGATCTGAAATGGCTATCATTGCATATATCTATATATGATATTATTTAGGCGTTGCTTATGTTTTACAGCCGTGCTAGCCCAGCCCCCGCTCTGTCGTTAGTTAAGTAACCTAACGGGTAATGACGGGGCCCCGTGGCGAATGCGAATGGCATAAGCGTACGTCATATTTTGGTTGTTTTCTGCAATGGTAGGATTAAATGATGGGACGGATTAAAAGAACTAATGCAAGAATATCACGCATTAAAAGAACTAATGCAAGAAAATAAACCAAGTTAAAATCGTTGGAACACTTTCGGAAAACCACTCGGTTCTTTTCAAAACTAACTTTTAAATGCGGAGCTTGAGCCACTCCTTTTAAAAGCTATCTCGTTCCATCGATTATATCAAGTTCACTGCATTCACGGTTTAGCCAAAACCATTCGTAGCCCTCCGTCGTTTCACATGGATGCTCAATAGTATTCAAGCTATGTTTGTTGGCCAAAGTCAAGGCTTAGTGATTGGTAGCTTTTGGATATTCATGTGCAGCATAGATAGACGCGTTAGTTTGGAACAATCGTACTGCCTTGTTGGCCAAAGTCAAGGGTAGGTGCGGGTGGATTCAAATTAACCTGGAGAACGACGGGTAGAACTTGACATGTGACTTATGATTTGTTGGCCAAAGTCAAGGTCATAAGAGCATGGGGCAAAAATCCACATCGGGAGTTTCAAAAGAACTGAAACTTGCTAGTGTTGCATACCATTTGGAGTGTGATGATTCTGGTAGGATTCCTTCAGTTTTGTCATGCGATGATATTTGGATCCCGATCCTACTGTGAGTATATGCTACTCCTCGGGAAATTTCTCACTTAACGATCAATGCTATAAACTAAGTAGGTGTCTAGAAAGGTGTTAGCGGGGCTACGCCCACAGGGAAAAGAGGTTATTTAATTAAGGAACTTCGCGAAAGCGTTGAAAAACCTCCCTCGAAGTACCGACACCAGCCTGGCCGAACAGTTAAGCAAGTATTGTACGGTGAGATTGATCCTGACTAATTCTTCCTTTTTGGTTTGAGGAGGGATTCGAGAAACAGTGGGAGCCATCCTGTTTAGACAAACTAAAAACCATTCTAAACTTGCAAGAGCATCATGCTGAGTGTTTCTTCTCTCTTCTAATTGCAGCGATCAATCGACATGACTGGACTTAAGTTACTCCTAAATAAAAACATACTGACAGGGCCAAACTACAAAGATTGGCTCAGGAATGTCAAGATGGCAATCACTTACGACAAGCTGGGGTATCTTCTTACCACCAAAGCTCCCCCTGTCCCAGGTCCCAAAACCAGCGTCGCGGATAAGGAAATCCGTAAGACCTGGGAACTAGACTGTGCGAAGGCCAAGTGCCTCGTGCTTGCCTCTATGGACAATGAACATCAGAGGAGGCACGAGAATATGGACCTGGAATCCATATTTCTTCATACAAAAGAACTGTATGGAGAGCAATCTCGTATCGCAAGATATGAAGTGTCGAAGAAGTTATTTTCGGCAAGATTGGCCGTCGGATCATCGGTAGCGGAACACGTGCTTAAGATGATTGGCTACATTGAGGAGTTCGCGGACCTTGGAACCACGTTGGAGAATGAGCTCTATACGGACTTGATTCTCCAGTCCCTTCCTTCCACTTACGCCCAGTTCATACTGAACTTCAACTTACAAGAAAAGGAAGTTGAACTTTCAGAACTCCTCAACATGCTGAGGAGCGCAGAGGGCACCCTACAGAAAGGTAGGGAAACATCCACTTTGTTTGTAGGAGGATCTTCTTCTTCTAGGTCCAAGGCGAAAGCCAAGGGAAAGAAGAAGAAAGCCCCCGCCAAACCAAGGGGCGGTGTTAGTAAAGTGGATACGAAGGGAAAGACAAAAGCAACAAAGAAAGTGGGAAAGCTTGTGGATAAGGAAGAATGCTTCTATTGTCATAAGAAAGGACACTAGAAGAATGATTGCAGGGCTTGGAAAGCCAGGACACAGGAATTGAAGCAGGTTGCAGCTTCAGCTTCAGGTGTGTATGTTATTGAAAACTGTCTTCCAATAAACTCTACTTCCTGGGTATTGGATACCGGATCAGGATTTCATATCTGTAATTCTTTGCAGGCGTTGAGAAACCGTAGGGTTTTGAAGGCAGGTGACATGACCCTCAAAGTTGCAAATGGAGCTAGCATGGATGCTAAGGCCGTGGGGGACTATCACCTGGGAATGTCAGATGGACATGTTTTGGTTTTGCGTAATTGCTTTTTTGTACCCAACGCAACTTGTAATATCATTTCTGTATCTTTGGTTTCTAAAGAAGGTTATGAATTTGCGTTCGTAAGCAATGTTGTAAACATTCACCTTAATCAAATTCTGATTGGGTCAGGTACATTAAGCAATGGTATATACGTATTAAACCAACCACAGATTTTCAATGTCCAGAATACACACAAAAGAAAGTCTCCGGAAATAAATCATACTTTCTTGTGGCATTGTAGACTGGGTCACATCAATGAGAGAAGGTTGACGAAGTTACATACAGAAGGATATTTGAATGCGTTCGAATATCAATCGTATGCCACTTGTTAATCCTGTTTCAAAGGAAAGATGACAAAGACTCCGTTCACTGGACACGGGGTAAGAGCGAGCGAGCTCTTGGGACTCGTACACAGCGACGTGTGCGGACCAATGTCTACACATGCGCGAAGCGGTTATTCTTACTTCATTACTTTCACGGATGACTTTTCAAGGTACGGGTATGTCTTCTTAATGAAACATAAGTCCGAAGCCTTTGGAAAATTCCAGGAATATAAGAATGAAGTAGAAAAAGAAACCGGCAAAAGTATCAAGATCCTAAGATCGGATCGAGGTGGTGAATACTTGAGTGCCGAGTTCCTGGACTATTTAAAAGAGAACGGAATTCTCTCTCAGCTTACTCCTCCATACACTCCGCAACATAACGGTGTATCGGAGAGACGGAACCGAACCCTATTGGATATGGTACGGTCCTTGATGAGTAACGCTGAGTTACCGCGATCATTCTGGAGGTATGCGCTAGAATCAGCCGCATACCTTTTGAACCGAGTTCCCACTAAGACTGTACCTACTACACCATATGAGATGTGGTGTGGGAAGAGACCCTATCTTAATCACATTAAGACATGGGGAAGTCCAGCTTTTGTTAAAAAGCAGCATGCGGACAAGCTCGAGGCACGCTCAGTACAGTGCAAGTTCGTGGGATATCCAAAGAACTCCAAGGGATATTTCTTCTACTGCGAAGAGGAACAAAAGGTTTTTGTTTCTCGTCATGCCTACTTCTTAGAAACTGAGTTTTTGGAAAACCAGATAAGTGGGAGCACAGTAGAACTGGAAGAAATTCCAGAACCACGAGCTATTACTGAAAGCTTAGTGGAACCAGTGGGTTCAAAAGAACAAGACATTCCCACGCCGCTCCGCAGGAGTAATAGGCAGTCTCATCCGCCCGAGAGATACTACGGTTTTCTCATAGACGGGGATAGAGAGGATTGCATCATAGATTATGATGAGCCTACTAGCTTCCAGCAGGCCGTTCAAAGAGTTGACTCGGTTAAATGGCTGGATGCAATGCGGACCGAAATGGAGTCCATGTACACCAACAAGGTATGGACGTTGGACATTGCTCCAGACGGGGTAAAACCCGTAGGATGCAAGTGGATCTTCAAAAGGAAGATTGGTGTAGATGGACAGGTTGAGACCTATAAAGCTAGACTTGTTGCAAAGGGTTTCCGTCAAAGACCTGGCTTGGACTATGACGAAACCTTTTCTCCAGTGGCTATGCTGAAATCCATTCAGATCCTTCTTGCCATTGCTGCCTTCCACGATTATCAGATCTGGCAAATGGACGTAAAGACCGCTTTTCTAAATGGAAATTTAGAGGAGTGTGTCTATATGGACCAACCAGAGGGTTTCATTCAGAGTGGGAGCAGCAAAAAGGTGTGCAAGTTGCTTAAGTCCATCTATGGACTAAAGCAGGCATCACGGAGTTGGAACATCTGTTTTGATGAGACGGTCAAGGAATTTGGGTTTATCAAAAATCCAGATGAACCATGCATCTATAGTAGATTTGTAGCGAGAACTGTAGTATTCCTCGTTTTATACGTGGATGACATTCTCTTAATAGGAAATGACATTCCTATGCTACAATCTGTCAAGGGGTTCTTGTCACACAGGTTCTCCATGAAAGACCTGGGTGATGCCCATACATCCTGGGGATTCGGATCCATCGTGATAGATCCAAGAGGATATTAGGACTTTCACAGTCCAGGTACATCGACACCATACTGAAAAGATTCAGTATGGAAGATTCCAAGCGCGGTAACCTACCGGCTTGTCACGGGATCACCCTTTCTAAAGAGATGTCTTCCAAGACTGATTTGGAGAGGGATCGCATGTCTATTATACCCTACGCTTCTGCGGTAGGCTCTATAATGTATGCGATGTTGTGTCCCAGACCGGATGTAGCTTATGCACTGAGTGTGGTAAGCCGGTATCAGTCAAACCCTGGGGAGAAACACTGGATAGCGGTAAAGAACATTCTCAAGTACCTGAGAAGGACTAAGGAGATGTTCTTGGTGTATGGCGGAAAAGACCTCCAGATCGAGGCCTTTGCTAACTCCAGCTTCCAGAGTGACAAGGATGATTCCAAGTCCATGTCGGGTTTTGTCTTTACCCTCAATGGAGGGGCGGTGTGTTGGAAGAGTTCCAAACAGGAAACCGTTGCAGACTCGACGATGGAAGAGGAATACATCGCTGCATCTGATGCCGCAAAAGAAGCTGTCTGGATAAGGAAGTTCTTAAAAGAACTTCAGGTGGTTCCGTCCATTGTTGATCCAATACCTCTGTATTGCGACAACAACGGGGCTATAGCTTTAGCGAAGGAACCCAGGTCCCATCAGAGATCCAGACACATCTTAAGGCGGTATCACCTGATCAGGGAGATCGTGGATCGCCAGGAGATCGAGGTTCGGAGGGTTGCTTCAGAAGATAACACTGCAGATCCATTCACCAAGGCCTTGCCCCAGACTCAGTTCGAGCGGCTGATCGAGATGATAGGTCTTCGATACGCCAGTATATGGCCTTAGTGCAAGTGGGAGATTGTTAGTGTATATGCCCTAGAGGCCATTACTGTATCATACTAGTTTGTATATTACTTAATGGAAGCTTGGGATATTCACCTTGTATATACAATCTTGCTCAAAATAGTAGTATGCTACTTGGTTTGTTTCTACTTCAATGTGTACATGTGTTTATTTTAGTATATCACCTATGCACATTAGTGGAGCCCTTAGGATCTTTGCCTGATTGCCAGCGTTGTGATGGCAGTCACACTAGTAGGGCTGGGTAATCTATAAGCACATCCTTATGCAGGTCCCTAGTCGCAGGACTATCGAGACAGGGCATCGATACTCCGGAGTATACTAGCGCATGCGCTTCTCATCCAAGTGGGGGAGACGGTCTGTCCCACAGCCGTCAGTACGTCGTACTGGAGATAGTATGCGGGTGCTCGTTGGGTTACAAGTACACTGGACAGGACTCGTCGGGAACTGACCGGTTGGTATTATACCTATCTTCAGTTATCAGTTCCCAGGTGACATGAGTACAGCTTAGTCCACTGACTTGATACTGTCACTTCGCTTCGAGTGTGTTCCCACTGTACTTTGATTACTACCCTACCACGACTCAAAGGAGTCGTGCAAACAGGTAGTAGTTGGGTGCAGTCCCGAAGCACTTAGAGGCAGTGACGGTTAGACAGGATTTGTCTCTCTCGGTATTGGGGGTTGACATCGCGCTGTGTCTGGGAGAGCCATTACACGAGTAGTCCCTGGCCAGGGCAAGCGAGATATACTGGTAGGCTTCCAGTGCTATCTCAGGGTGTATTGGGCTTCACTCCGACACGACTTGTACCGCTATTAGGGGAATGACGTTTACCGCCCCCCTAGGCCCGCCATGCGATGTATCAGACGAACAGACCGGACTGTACGGAGATTGTCACATTCAGGCTTAGTAGGAGTTCAGATGGGTTTCACCTCGTCAGTCTTCTTGTCGGCATCTACCTGGGGACCGTTACGCACAGCTAGTGCCGCTTGCGGTCTGTGGTTAAACCCACTGCCAGCGTAGTGTCGAGTCTTTAGAGTCCCACACAGAAAGCTATTCGCCTTTAGGCAAAAGAGTAGAGGTCGCATGGTTTTGCGACAGGTCGCATGGTTTTGCGACAGGGTTCGGTCACATCCGTGCACTTGTGCACATACAGTGTCCGGACAGTTTACACTAGCGGGCTTTGGTTTATGCCAGATCCTAGTGTACGTATTGGGATTGGTTTTATCCAGTTTGCATCCGTGTTCCTCGAAACGCGGATGCGGGTGTGTATGCACCGTTGACGGAGAGACAGAGGCAGAGGATTCTCATTAGGGTTGTTGACCGTTGACCGTTGACTATTGACTTTTTGCTCAACCCTAATGAGAATATGATATATGATTAACAATTATATTAATTAAGTATTATGATGACATGGTTGTTGAGGGGTTGACTTTGTTGACTTGTTGACTTTGTTGACCGGTTGACTAGGCTTGACTAGTTGACCATCATGATAACAATAGCTATCATTTCATGGCAAAGACTTTTGCTTGCTTGTTCTCTTGTGCAAAATGAGTGCATGAAATGATATGGCTATTGTTGCTTAAACCATCACATAATACTTGATTGCTATGATGTGTTATGATGGCTATGGATTATGAGAGCCAAATGAGAAAAGTCTTCTCTCATTCTATCAATTTCATTCTCTCTCTTGTTCTTGAGCTCTCATCTCCTTCCTCTTTCTCTCCCTCTCTTAGTCTATGGTTCACTTTTCTCATGTGTTGAGAACCAAGAACCATAGAGAAAATCCCAACACACTCTCCTCTACTCACTCTAGTTCACAAGGTTTAGCAAACCGAGTGATCTAGTTTCTTCAAAGACCGAAGAAGAAGCCAAAGGTAGAAGCTTTCAGGTGGACCGATCTTCGACGCAAGGAGACGACGGGATGAAGCCGATCCGGACAACCATCGAGGCTTGAAGACGAAGGAGTTCAAGATAGAAAGGTATAACCCCCTAACCGAGTAGTTAACTACTCCTAGTTAGGTTGTTAGTTAGATGTTTAACCATGATCCGGGTTTTAAGTCCATGTTACCACCTCTAGAAAATTGTTTTTCACCAAATTCCGCATGCCCGAAAGTACCGGGAGAGGTAGCATGGACTTACTGGAAGTATGAGGATATAAATCAACGTGTGTCCCTCGCGATACATCAAAATCATGGAACCTGAGTGTCCATCATCGACACTCGAAAACATCATGAAACCTGTGCCCAACATCGGCATGTAAATCCTCATATATATATAGGACTCCGTCAGTCCGGATCGGCCCACGGGCTCCCGCAGTCCGGATCGGTCCGTATCATCTTTCAACTCCGGTCGGTATCCTCCGGATATCCGCCGAGCTCAAATACAATCACCGGTAGGTATTAGTCCCTCTGCCAGGCTCACCGTCTGTATACACAGCATCCCTTTCTTACCCCGGGGTACCATACCGGGTCCACCATGTACCCGCAATCGGCCTCATCCAGCTCCTCGAATCGGGTTTCACATGTCACACGTCTTAGAACCGAGAAAACGCATGGTGGAGGCACTGAAATACCATATCAAGAGAAACCGGGTTTTTAAACAATGCATACTTTCTTTTAAAATGACCACGGTTCTCAAATCCAGAAATCTCATGAAAACGGTATATCTCAATGCGTAAAATCATAAAGCATGATGTATGCGACATATGATAGAAATGTAAGCATATCCGTATATCATGAAGCATAAAACAGTAATATGCACACATCGAGGGGAAAACCGCTCTTTTAAATGAATCCAGTTTTAAAATATATCTTGCGGTTCCCAAATCTCCAAAATATGCCAGAATCATTTATGTAAGTGCAAATACATATGTATGCAAGTATGGGTGTACAATATGCGTGTACGCAAGTATGAGTGTACAATATGTATGTGCGCCAATATAGATGTACAAGTAGGTATATACGCAAGTATGAGTGTACAATATGTCTGTGCGCCAATATAGATATACAAGTAGGTATATACGCAAGCATAAGTGTACAATATGCCTATGCGCCAATATGGATGTATAAGTAGGTATATACGCAAATATGAGTGTACAATATGTATGTGTGCCAGTATGGATGTACAAGTAGTCGTATCCTAATGCAATAATCCTACTGTGTAGTGACATGGCAATTATCGATGATGAAGTGTGTGAGCCGGCAAGTAGGTGTACGTGGAACATACGCATCATCAATAATGGTGCTGGTGTCCTGACAGCATGGGTTTAATATAACAATAAACACATTTAAATATGCAATGCGATGCGAATAGCAAGAATATGTGGAAATCGAATAATAAACGCAACAGTGAAGAATCTACATCAATATGTAAATGTCATACAGTTTTGCCATTTGAAATAAGACGAATCGGGGTTTTTAGAAAAATAAGGGCTACGGTGTTTTTAAGAAAAGATGCTTCTTTTGAAAATATCCGTAGAATCCCTTAGCATGTCTTTAAAATACTCACGATTCGTTAGTTTTGAAATAGGTCTGACTCGGGTCTAGTATAACATCTACTAACAAGCTAATCGAAAGGGTAAGGAAACCACCTAAATCTGAGTCGATATATATATACACATATAATAGTCGGTGATCCCGCCTCAATAGTATCACATACGATACAATATAATATGACGTTCTCGAGTCAAGAGTGCGGATATATCATCAATATATAGCTCGTACGTAAATCCGTCGTACGGCATCCCAAATCTGGGTACGTGTCGAATCTCACATTTATTTCATCACTTATCTGGTATCCTTATCATCATATCTCCTGAACTGGGGTACTGATCTAAGTCTAGTACAAGCCGATACCATCTATAAATATATATACGTATATGAAACTACACGCCAAAAAGGCCCGCTAAAATCTCATGTCGTATCTCCTAATACGAACCACATCATATCACCGATCTCGTGGCATCATGCCCAAACTCATCGACTCATTTCCAAATATCATCCACTATCCTCACCATCCAAGTGTAGGTATTCGTGTATATATATACATCGTCTCATACCAATATGTGTATATATATATACGTATCCCCAAATACGCACAAGTATAACAAGGTAAACATGTGTGTGCGTGCGGGTGTAAACCTATTCTATGGTTCGCGACTAAGAAGCTATACTAGTTCACTTCTAACAACCCTAATCTAACCATCGAACACCTAATCATATCCTGAATATTCATGTCACACATAAAGCCATCATATATATATAGTATATATATAGCATACTAAATATCAAACTGCAGGGGTGCTATACGCCATCCACCCGACTTCCCCCATAGATATAATCTACTCACCTTGCTCTTCGCTTTCCGTTGCCGACGTCGCCACGTGCTTGCTTGTCATCTCGAAGTCTTCGTGGGGGGTACCTACACATCATAATGTATCGTAATTGCGTATTAAAATCACATCGGAAAACCAAAACAACGCTAAAGGCCTATAGGTTAGAACCTATGGACTACGCTTTCAAAACCATCAACAACCCTCGATATCGTCGTACAAACGTCGAATGATCGAGGTACAACACAGATACAAAATCCAGAATTCAAAATACGCAAAATGAAACCCCGAATCAAAACAGCAACTCTTGAAAATGGTCCCAGATTTTACCCTAGGTCAAATCAGTCAATTTTGCATATGCTAAGGGCCTAGTTTACAGGAGATGGAGCTACATACCAAACACGAACCCATTTGGACCAGGTCTGGCCGCAATTTGTGGCCAGAAGGATTAAATTTGCGGCCATAGACTGGAGTCAGGGGCTGGGATCTTGGGTGGTGCTTCCTAGGTGCCTGCACACTCTTCTGTACTTGCTAAATAATTTTCAGAGGTTCCGGGTGATAGCAGATTTCATTTTACACACACAGAATCCACAATTCTTCCGATATCGGGTTTCTAAATCTGTATTCCGGGGTTCTAGTCTCTGGTTTGGGTCTCCAATCAATCACCACAGGGGTTGTATAGCCTCTAGTAACCTTGATTTCACCTTTGGGTTCAACTAAAACCCTAATCCTCAACTCAAGTTTTCAAAGTTCCCAAAACCACACAATATCGGTTCTAATTTAACATGGATGTAAAAGCAATGGAAATACTAGGCTAATGGTTAAGAGAATAGCTCATTTGGCAACTCAAGAATTTTCTTGAGTTGCCCCAAGTGTCCAAAATGCAAGCTTTCTTGGTCCAATGTGTTGCTAGTGAGCTCATGCACATTTTTAATGAAGTGGGGATTGAGTTTCGAGGTTGTTTTGATGGTGTTTTGTGAGTTTTAAGATGGTGGAGGAGAAGGTGCTGCCTTGGGCTGAAGAAGGAGGGAAAAAATGAAGCAAAAAGATGGAGGAGAGAATGGCCAAGTCAACTAAACCCTCACCCTCTCCCACTCTCTCTCATGCCCATGCCTAATACTATATTCATTTCCATTTTCCATTTCTTTTGTTTTCTTCTTTCCTCAATAGTAAACCCAAAACAAATAACCATACACCCAAAAATCATGTAGGAAATAAAAATGCAACAAGTGTTAAAATGACATGTGCAAGTCATTTGTACAAAACACGTTTAAAGCCCGATTAGCGATATTGAATCGCGATTAGCACTAATTAGCGTATAATTAATCATAAAAACTTTTAATTTGCATAATTCACATAAAACACCCTCTTTTTAGTAATTTCCATAATTTTCCAAAATTTTCCCAATTTATCGGTATTTAATTATACCGCCTTATTAAAATATTCAATATTTTATTATTCAGTTATAAAAATTCCCAAAAATAATATTTTATTTTTTTGAAATGCTACAATCTTCCCTCCTTAAAGAAATTCGGTCCCCGAATTTAAATTTAAATTTAAACCCCTCAATACTAAAACATTTCAGTAAAATGTCCAAGTTGTCGGGGCTCCGAAATCAACAATACATAAAACGCATCATAGCGCAATGCATGCGCATGAACAATGAGCAGGTAACTCAAAATCAAAACTCCGTCAAGCATCCCGCAATCATCGGAGTCATGGTGAAGACACAAATGTCAAATCCAATACGAAAACCAATATGATATACATCAAAACTATACATGTAAACATCAAATTTATTCATGTAAATATCTGAAGGAAATGTATGCCAAACCGTTTTAAATCGCTGTGCGATGCGCATATCGCGGCACAGTGGCGGACGTCCATTATTAGAAAATAACTATATATATATATATACATACCCTTTGTTTAAATATGTACGTCCCGCCATATTGAAAACAATTTAGAAGGGTTTCCTTGTTTTAAACGTTTCGTATCATATCAGACACGTAGGTAAATACGGAGACTATGTGTAACATTTCAAAAAAATAAAATATTATTTTTGGGAATTTTCATAATTCAATATTAATTTTTAATGAATATTTTAATAACCGGTATAATTAAATACCGATAAATGGTGAAAATTCCAGAGAAAATTTTGGAAATTCTAAAATAGGTTATTTTGTGGAAATATGCCATTTATGAGTTTTTATGGTTAAGTATATGCTATTTTAGTGTTAATCGCGATTAAAATTCGCTAATTGGATTTTTGGCTTTTTATGCAAAAATGTGCCCATAACATTATCCACACTTGTCTCATGTTATGGACTCATGGTGGCCTAGGGTTGAACCATGTTTAGATGACCATGGTGGGTTTAAACCATTTGGCTAAGTTAAGTGGGCTAATTAGGGTTTTGGTTTTGTTAATGGTGATTAGGTGGGGGTTGACTTGTGTTATGGGAGGAAGTGAGCCATGATGGCCTTGTGGCTTGAGCAAGCAACATTTTTTGAGAGAGAGAAAGAGGTGGCTCTAGGGTTTTCAAATCTTTTGCTTGCTCTCTCAAACTCCCACTCACTCACATCCCTCTCACACTCACACACACACACACCACATCAGCCCCAACCCATCAGCTGCAGCCACCCTAGCCCTAGCATCAGCTGCAACACCACCAGCCCTAACTCCTTAGCCCAACCCCTACACCCACACATCAGCCACCCTAGCTGCTGCTACAAGCTGCAACACCTACACCCTCACATCTACACACATCAGCCCCAATTCAATCAACATCAACAGCTACATCTCTCGCAACTCACACCACACCATCTTATACCCCCCAATCCATCAGCTGCAGCCACTGCTGCTGTAACAACAACAACACAAACATTAACAACAGCAACAAAAAGAAACAAAGGGATTTGCAAGCTGCAGCTGAAACCAACAGCAACAGCAGCAACACAAGAGATCAGCCACAAGCAGGACCTCAGCAGCAGCAACCCACCCTTCCACCTCATCCTTCTTCCCTTCTCCTTCGATCTAGGACCCCCATGAGGTATAAACTCTTCCTTTTAGCTAAATTTTGGTTCGATGTCGTGTTTTGGTGTTATTCCGCGACATGGATGACCTGCTATGCCCTTTAGACCTTCTGGTAAAATCAAACAGTGTCAGAATGTTGTGCAGGTATCCCTAATAGACCACAAAAAACTCTACCCCTACCCACCGGCACTTGGCCGGCGACCAGTGAAGGAGGGGTCGACGACGCCGGCCCAATAGAGAAGCTAGGGTTTGGTTTCTTTGGAGGAGTTATCTGATGATACTTAGGGTAGTTTGGTCCTACTTAATTTTTGAATACTGACTGTTAATGGAATCTGGGGTTTGTTGTGAGCTTGCTTGACCATGGTAACACGACCCCTGACCTGAACCATGGACTTAAACCAGATGCACTAACTCAGGAATTGACCCACTGTAGTTTAGTGTGACTTTTAGGGTGCTTACCAAGAATCTGGGATGAACTGGAGGAGAAACAAGACAATCAAACAATACCAGAGACCTATTTATGAACCTAGGGACCCCCTGTAGCCAGACCACCCCTAGTGGAGCCAAGGAGGCCGGCGAGGCCGGTTGGGCATGTGTGAGGGATCGGCCACTTTGTGTGGTGTGGAATCTAAGTTTCTGCTGTAGGCTACTGAGACCCTATACATCACTATAGACCTGTTTACTTACCTTGTTTTGACCTAGAATGGAATCTGGAACCAATTTCCTACAGTGTAGTATTACGACATCGACACGACTTAGACTTTGTAACCCAAACCCTGGTTCATGTGTTAGATTTGTAGCCTACCTAGGATCTGGTGTGACCCTAGAGACTTAGTGGAAAAACTAGCAAGACCATTGCCCTGTATTGACTACTAGGAGGTTTCCCTATGAACCGGACACCTTGACTTACCTAAGTGGGCCGGCGAGGCCGGTTTGGCATGAAGAGGGGGCCGGCCACCTTGTATAATTAGGAGCCCAGATTGCCTCCATAGCTCACATGTATCCTATATATGACCCTGGATTTGTTTGCTTAGAAGTGACTGACCTAAATCAGAATCTGGGAACACTTGTGTGGGAATTAGGATATGTTTTCCGTATTTGAATGATGAGTTTTGATATCTGGATTCGTTTTGGGTTGTCGCATGTTTGTACATCGACAACAAGGGTTGTTTGACTTATTTGGTACGTATAAGCTATAGGTTCTAACCTACGAGCTATACGCATGTCGTTTTGGTTTCTGGACTTAATGTTATAGCAAGGGCGATTGTTCATTATATGCAGGTACCCTCGTGAAAACTTGAGGCGACAAGCTAGCGCGTGGAGATATCGACATCGGCAAGTACAGGTGAGTAGATTTATATCTACGGGGAGAAGTCGGGTGGATGGCGTATAGCACCCCCGCAGTCCGTGGTGATGTATACGGATGCGTATACACACCTACAATTATTATATGTTGTTTGGGAAATTATTGATATTTAGGATGGATAATTGGTGGACTTGGATGATTTAGTATTGCGAAAACCTAGAATAGTGGGTGCACTACACATTCATATACACACATACATACTTGCACACATCCTTATTTCATATGTGGTTATGGGATTCTATATTGTTATGTGGTCACATGGGTATGGGACTATGTGTTCACATACGGATTTGAGGATGGTACTTAGGATTGAGATGAGTTGATGATGTTTGATCCGAGATTATGATATCGGTGATATGGTGGGATTCGTATTTGAGATACGTCATGATATGATAGCGGGTCTTGGATGACGATGCCATGTGCATAGTGATTTATACATATAAATGATCGACATGTGATTATGATACGAGATAGGATATGAAATGATATGATATAACAAGGTATTTATGATAGGCCGCCTTGGGCGATGTATACCCCTTGAGTTGATATGTGCTGATGATACGATTCATACGGGATTGTCGATCAATAGTCAGATCATGATTATACTGATGATATTAGCTTTGTACTAGACGTAGGTCAATACCCGGATTATGATATTGATTGAAGAGAATACCAGATGAGTGATATGACGAATGTGATATTGACCCATACCCAGATTTGGGGATGCCGTACGACGGATTTACGTACGAGCTATAATTTGATGTTTGATCCGCCCTCTTGACTTGGGAATAACCGATTATAGAGATATGGTATCGGATGTGATATTATCGAGGCGGGATCACCAACTATATATATATATATATATATGTCTATCGACTCAGAGGTTAGGCGGTTTCCCTTACCTGCGGTTAGCTTATTAGCTCAGCCTTATAGATGGCGTAGCTGTATGACTCTTATGACTTTAGATGCAGTTTAGCTATCACTGTGTTTAGTATTCAACTTCCGTACATTATTGTTGTTGCTCTGTATCGCATATTTATTGTGATTCATATTCCATTTTTGATATCATGCTGTTAGGACACCAGCACCATTACCGATGATGCGTATGTACCACACTTATTTTCCGGCGCACACACATCTTCATCGGTAATTGCCATGTCACGTACACTTAGAGAATATTATTGCTTGATTTAGCTTGTTAGCTAGTAGTGACATGATATTAGTGTACTTGCCATATATGCCAGCTTGACATTGTAGTTATTACTTGTCACTTCATGTACACTGTTGTTCATTATATGCTGCATTCATGGATTCTCATGCTTATATTCATGGTTTACATGCTATTGATGATTCGTATATCCATGATATTTTCTGGATTTGGAGGAAAACCGCAAAACATGTATAAACTGCTTTCTCTCTTTTTAAATAAAAATGCGGTTTTCCCATAATGTATGAGTCGTCCACCATGAGATTTGCTGATGGATTTCGAGACCCGATTCGAGGAGGAGGATGAACCGTTTCGAGTGCATGGTGGGCCCGGTGCGGTACCCCGGGGCAAGAAGATCGCAGGAGATGGCGTTGAGCCTGTGCAGGGGAGCATGACCGACCGGTGATATTGCCCGACACGCCGGATATCCGGAGGATAC
The DNA here is from genome assembly GCA_030015575.1 of Agapanthus africanus. Taxonomy (NCBI): domain Eukaryota; kingdom Viridiplantae; phylum Streptophyta; class Magnoliopsida; order Asparagales; family Amaryllidaceae; genus Agapanthus; species Agapanthus africanus. The sequence continues at coordinate 175,601,102 of CM057347.1, read as the reverse complement.
CGTCGTGGTCATGAGATGGATGGTAGGGGCCAATCTGGACCGACGACGCCCTAGATATTGTGATTGAGACATTGAGATTTCGAGATATTGAGGTACAGAGATTGTGATACAGAGATATCGAGATATTGAGATTTATGTTTTGTGCCGATGCTGGGCACTGTTTTATGCTGATTTCATTATGATACCTCATTTTAAAAATACAGAAATCTCATTAATTTATGAAAGCAGTTTTCTTCAGTACATGCATTCTGTTTCATGCATTCATACATCATCTATATGATACATTGCCACCTGATGCACTGACATGGGCATATGGGATTACACTTGGGTTAGATATGTACCCTAGTCACTGTTGTAGGCTGTTGGTTATATATTTGAGGATTATATATTATGATCGTATGACCTAGGATTTCGTCATTACATGCGATTTTCTGTTCGTAGATCTTTTTCTACTCACGAGTTGGCAACTCACCCCCGTTGTCCCCCAGTTTCTTGCAGGTTCGCCGTACAGGTTTCATTACGGCTTTGCAGGCACTGCATCTTTCGGGTGACTTGCTAGTAGGTGGGTTTATTTGTATCTTACCCATCATTATACATTGTATATTATATTTCAGTTGTATCTAGAAGTTCCATCAACCAAACATGTATTTTATTTGAGATAGAGACCAGTGATGTTTATTCTTTCGACCTTAGAATCGCGCATTATATTTCCTTGGGTTTCTTGCTGTTGAGCTTCCTTTTCTATTGTGATCCTTGCCATTAGGCGTTGTATATTATGTTGCATACTGGTTGTTTCACATATGGTTTTTCCTACACTCTACTATTTTTCTTGGTTTGGATTTCTGGGTTCGGCTTACTTAGAGTACGCACGCCTCGAGACGTTCGTAATCTAAGTGCCGGTCATGTTCCGTACTTTCGGGACGTGACAAAGTTGGTATCAGAGCGTTAGGTTTTACCTTCGGAGCATAGGATGACCCTTGGTTGATGGAATAGGTGACTAAAGTAGAGTGACGTACCATGGGTATGTTCCGCGGCATATTTACGACACGCCACTCCACTTAAGAAGCCTTAGGATGTACATTTCCTTGTTCAGTATCATATTCATTCCTGATCTAGCCTCATCGGTACCAGTTATGGTTTTGCTGCCACGATTACGGGCAGGGAGAGCTACGAATAGAGTTGCGGTCAACATGAGCTCGTCACGAACGAGGACTGACCAGGGCGTGATTCTGGCGACTCACGATTGCAGAGATGTGTCTTTTTATGATGTTTTCGCGCTACGAGCGTTGGATGGGTCGCTGTATGAGATTACTCGGACGTGCCGATCAGCACCAGAGGATTGAGCCACTGACAGAGGCCAGCCAGATTTTGATGACCGTTGATGTATGGCTTATTCATGATGATTGGGGCACTGTTCAGCGTGCAGACGAGTGAGCCAGTTGTTGCTGCGAACGACGAGATATCGCCCCAGATGTTGGAGCTATATAGTACGAGTGGTACTAAGAGGTGATAGAAGGTCGCTAGACACCGAGGATGAATGACTAGGATATGTGGATCGTTCGCTACCCCGATGCGAGGTCATCAGATAGATTGATCCCAGCTAGAGACGACTTCACACGGAGACGTTGAGAGTCGACAGAGACGATCGAATGTCAGAAACCTATTATTCCAAGTTTAAAGTAGTCGGAAAGACATGCAGGCAATTCTATGGTCCCTCTAGAAGAATGAAACCCTAACTCGACATAATGACCGTGTGAAAGCCTTTGAACCTTAGGGTCTGCGGCAGTTCTGCGGCGCCATTAGTGAGGCTTGGGTTTGCTCTTCTATGGCTGGACCACCGATGCTGTGGTACGTACTCGATACTATTATACTGTACCCAAGATGTTGAGCTCTTGGGGGATTATGAGGTTTTGACGAATCGATCGGATGGCTCGACTTAATTCGGATGCTAGGTGGTGAGATGCATTTCTTGGGAGACTCCAGATACGAGGATAGCCGTTGGAGCTCAGTCCATGCAGCCACGACGAGACGAGTCCGAAGCAGTCGACATTTGAGAAAAGTGGAGTAAGAGGTTCATACCAGATCTAGATGAGATGACGTTACACTCCGCCGACATCAGAGATGCGATGCGAATGCCGAGGCATTGTACTTGGATATACCTTCCAGAAGGAGTCGCGGGGAGTATGCAGCCGCTCCGGAACAAAAAGCAGATATAGTAAGGGACGATGACTTCCGAACAGTTAGGCAGAGATGAGACTTGGAAGAGACCTTGAGCAGGATTCCTTCCAGGACACTGCTGCAATGATATTTGCACCCAGGATCAGATGTGTCACATGTATTCAAAGAGCCAGAGGCCGACGCCAGTGACATGCTGCTTTACGAGTGGTCACGATGATTGACCGAGAGATGACCAGAGAAGTGCTAAAACGGAATCGTCCCCATTAGCACACCTGACAGGGCCGATGAGCCGATAGATCGCGAGATTTGGTAATCCACAAAGAAGACCTGGACCCAGGAGTGGTCATGTTGCGCACACCAGCAGGCCAGAGTTCAGGATCGTCGACGAGACATGCTATGAGTGAGCACGACAGTTGGCCAGAGATTCTTGGAGGATGCGCTTGAGCAGGGCTATCCCGCCATTCTTGATTTCGGTATTTTGAGCAATTTATTCGCACGATTTGGTTTTGATGATTGAGTTGCATGATATTTGCTTCTATGCACCATGGTTGCACTTACTGAGTATTTACGATTTTCGCCCATTTGTTGTACTTGATATCGTTTTCGTGTCTTGGTTTCACATGCTTATGATTTCATGGGTTTCATACATTTGAGTTGATTTCGTGCGTATGCACGCACACGATTTGGTTTTTGCACTCGGTATAGTTCACATATGCTTGCAGTGTAGTGTTTCGTATTTTGTGCACTTGGATGCACTGGACTTCGATTTCGATGGTGATGCTCGGTATTTGTTTTGTGCATTTTATGCACCCGATTGGATTTTGCGCGTGTTCGACGCTTGATATTGGATTTCATGATTTCGTGCATGATGGATGCACCGGATTTGAATTGTTAGCGCAAGTTGGGCGCATGTTATGAGATGCGATTTGGTGCACACCAGATGCACTAAATCGAGATTTTTCATGCATGTCAGATGCACATGATTTTGCTGACAGGCACACACGCTGCCTATGACCGTTGTTGTGTGCACACCCGTTGCACCTTGATGTCATTTTTTGCACCTACTTTGCACATGTATGGATTTTGATTTCTGTGCGCACCGGGTGCACAGGGTTTTCATATGCACTTTTGGGATTGATTTCTTATGGAGCAGTACTTTTTTATGATATTGCGATTTGTTTTTGCACTGAGCAGGACTAGTCAGAGGACAGTGCCTGGATATATTTGGCATGCATAGATAGTTATTGAAGGGATTTCCAAAAGTGAGCTATAGTCTCATTATTTATATACGTGTCCGATATGACACGAAACATTTAAAACATGGAACCCTTCTAAATTGTTTTCAAAATGGCGGATCATGCATACTAAAAACAAAAGATATATACGTATATGGCTATTTTCCTATAGAGACGTCCGCCACTGTGCAGTGTTATGCGCATTGCACATCGACTTTAAAGAATTTGGCATGCATTTCCTTCAGATATTTACATGTATAGTTCCGATTTCTAGCACATCGGTTTTGCCTTGGATTTGGCATTCGTGTTTTCACCTTGACTCCGATGATTGTGGAATGCTTGATAGAGTTTTGATTTCGAGTTATCTGCTCGTTACTCATGCGCATGTATTGCGATACGATGTGTTTTATGTATTGATGATTTCGGAGCCCCGTTGACTTGGACATTTTATTGAAATGTTTTAGAATTTGGGGGTTTAAATTTAAATTCGGGGACCGAATTTCTTCAAGGGGGGAAGACTGTAACATTTCAAAAAAATAAAATATTATTTTTGGGAATTTTCATAATTTAATATTAATTTTTAATGAATATTTTAATAGTCGGTATAATTAAATACCGATAAATGGTGAAAATTCCAGAGAAAATTTTGGAAATTCTAAATAGGTTATTTTGTGGAAATATGCCATTTATGAGTTTTTATGGTTAAGTATATGCTATTTTAGTGTTAATCGCGATTAAAAATCGCTAATTGGATTTTTGGCTTTTTGTGCAAAAATGTGCCCATAACATTATCCACACTTGTCTCATGTTATGGACTCATGGTGGCCTAGGGTTGAACCATGTTTAGATGACCATGGTGGGTTTAAACCATTTGGCTAAGTTAAGTGGGTTACTTAGGGTTTTGGTTTTGTTAATGGTGATTAGGTGGGGGTTGACTTGTGTTATGGGAGGAAGTGAGCCATGATGGCCTTGTGGCTTGAGCAAGCAACATTTTTTGAGAGAGAGAAAGAGGTGGCTCTAGGGTTTTCAAATCTTTTGCTTGCTCTCTCAAACTCCCTTTGACTCACATCCCTCTCACACTCACACACACACACCACATCAGCCCCAACCCATCAGCTGCAGCCACCCTAGCCCTAGCATCAGCTGCAACACCACCAGCCCTAGCACCTTAGCCCAACCCCTACACCCACACATCAGCCACCCAAGTTGCTGCTACAAGCTGCAACACCTACACCCTCACATCTACACACATCAGCCCCAATTCAATCAACATCAACAGCTACATCTCTCACAACTCACACCACACCATCTTATACCCCCCAATCCATCAGCTGCAGCCACTGCTGCTGTAACAACAACAACACAAACATTAACAACAGCAACAAAAAGAAACAAAGGGATTTGCAAGCTGCAGCTGAAACCAACAGCAACAGCAGCAACACAAGAGATCAGCCACAAGCAGGACCTCAGCAGCAGCAACCTACCCTTCCACCTCATCCTTCTTCCCTTCTCCTTCGATCTAGGAGCCCCATGAGGTATAAACTCTTCCTTTTAGCTAAATTTTAGTTCGATGTCGTGTTTTGGTGTTATTCTGCGACATGGATGACCTGCTATGCCCTCGAGACCTTCTGGTAAAATCAAACAGTGTTAGAATGTTGTGCAGGTATCCCTAATAGACCACCAAAAACCCTACCCCTACCCACCGGCACTTGGCCGGTGACCAGTGAAGGAGGGGCCGGCGACGCCGGCCCAATAGAGAAGCTAGGGTTTGGTTTCTTTGGAGGAGTTATCTGATGATACTTAGGGTAGTTTGGTCCTACTTGATTTTTGAATACTGACTGTTAATGGAATCTGGGGTTTGTTGTGAGCTTGCTTGACCATGGTAACACGACCCCTGACCTGAACCATGGACTTAAACCAGATGCACCAACTCAGGAATTGACCCACTGTAGTTTAGTGTGACTTTTAGGGTGCTTACCAAGAATCTGGGTTGAACTGGAGGAGAAACAAGACAATCAAACAATACCAGAGACCTATTTATGAACCTAGGGACCCCCTGTAGCCAGACCACCCCCAGTGGAGCCAAGGGGGCCGGTGAGGCCGGTTGGGCATGTGTGAGGGATCGGCCACTTTGTGTGGTGTGGAATCCAAGTTTCTGCTGTAGGCTACTGAGACCCTATACATCACTATAGACCTGTTTACTTACCATGTTTTGACCTAGAATGGAATCTGGAACCAATTTCCTACAGTGTAGTATTATGACATCGACACGACTTAGACTTTGTAACCCAAACCCTGGTTCATGTGTTAGATTTGTAGCCTACCTAGGATCTGGTGTGACCCTAGAGACTTAGTGGAAAAACTAGCAAGACCATTACCCTGTATTGACTACTAGGAGGTTTCCCTATGAACCGGACACCCTGACTTACCTAAGTGGGCCGGTGAGGCCGGTTTGGCATGAAGAGGGGGCCGCCACCTTGTATAATTAGGAGCCCAGATTGCCTCCATAGCTCACATGCATCCTATATATGACCCTGGACTTGTTTGCTTAGAAGTGACTGACCTAAATCAGAATCTGGGAACACTTGTGTGGGAATTAGGATATGTTTTCCGTATTTGAATGATGAGTTTTGATATCTGGATTCGTTTTGGGTTGTCGCATGTTTGTACATCGACAACAAGGGTTGTTTGACTTATTTGGTATGTATAAGCTATAGGTTCTAACCTACGAGCTATACGCATGTCGTTTTGGTTTCTGGACTTAATGTTATAGCAAGGGCGATTGTTCATTATATGCAGGTACCCTCATGATGACTTGAGGCGACAAGCTAGCGCGTGGAGATATCGACATCGGCAAGTACAGGTGAGTAGATTTATATCTATAGGGAGAAGTCGGGTGGATGGCGTATAGCACCCCCGCAGTCCGTGGTGATGTATACGGATGCGTATACACACCTACAATTATTATATGTTGTTTGGGAAATTATTGATATTTAGGATGGATAATTGGTGGACTTGGATGATTTAGTGTCGTGAAAACCTAGAATAGTGGCTGCACCACACATTCATATACACACATACATACTTGCACACATCCTTATTTCATATGTGGTTATGGGATTCTATATTGTTATGTGGTCACATGGGTATGGGACTATGTGTTCACATACGGATTTGAGGATGGTACTTGGGATTGAGATGAGTTGATGATGTTTGATCCGAGATTATGATATCGGTGATATGGTGGGATTCGTATTTGAGGTACGTCATGATATGATAGCGGGTCTTGGATGACGATGCCATGTGCATAGTGATTTATACATATAAATGATCGACATGTGATTATGATACGAGATAGGATATGAAATGATATGATATAACAAGGTATTTATGATAGGCCGTCTTGGGCGATGTAAACCCCTTGAGTTGATATGTGCTGATGATATCGATTCATACAGGATTGTCGATCAGTAGTCAGATCATGATTATACTGATGATATTAGCTTTGTACTAGACGTAGGTCAGTACCCGGATTATGATATTGATTGAAGAGAATACCAGATGAGTGATATGACGAATGTGATATTGACCCGTACCCAGATTTGGGGATGCCGTACGACGGATTTACGTACGAGCTATAATTTGATGTTTGATCCGCCCTCTTGACTTGGGAATAACCGATTATAGAGATATGGTATCGGATGTGATATTATCGAGGCGGGATCACCGACTATATATATATATATATATATATGTCTATCGACTCAGAGGTTAGGCGGTTTCCCTTACCTGCGGTTAGCTTATTAGCTCAGCCTTATAGTTGGCGTAGCTGTATGACTCTTATGACTTTAGATGCAGTTTAGCTATCACTGTATTTAGTATTCAGCTTCCGTACATTATTATTGTTGCTCTGTATCGCATACTTATTGTGATTCATATTCCATTTTTGATATCATGCTGTTAGGACACCAGCACCATTACCGATGATGCGTATGTACCACGTACACTTATTTGCCGGCGCACACACATCTTCATCGGTAATTGCCATGCAACGTACACTTAGAGAATATTTTTGCTTGATTTAGCTTGTTAGCTAGTAGTGACATGATATTAGTGTACTTGCCATATATGCCAGCTTGACATTGTAGTTATTACTTGTCACTTCATGTACACTGTTGTTCATTATATGCTGCATTCATGGATTCTCATGCTTATATTCATGGTTTACATGCTATTGATGATTCGGATTTCCATGATATTTTCTGGATTTGGAGGAAAACAGCAAAACATGTATAAACTGCTTTCTCTCTTTTTAAATAAAAAATACGGTTTTCCCATAATGTATGAGTCGTCCACCATGAGATTTGCTGATGGATTTCGAGACCCGATTCGAGGAGGCAGATGAACCGTTTCGGGTGCATGGTGGGCCCGGTGCGGTACCCCGGGGTAAGAAGATCGCAGGAGATGGCGTTGAGCCTGTGCAGGGGAGCACGACCGACCGGTGATATTACCCGACACGTCGGATATCCGGAGGATACCGTCGTGGTCATGAGATGGATGGTAGGGGCCGATCTGGGCTGACGGCCCCCTAAATATTGTGATTGAGACATTGAGATTTCGAGATATTGAGGTATAGAGATTGTGATACAGAGATATCGAGATATTGAGATTTATGTTTTTTGCCGATGCTGGGCACTGTTTTATGCTGATTTCATTATGATACCTCATTTTAAAAATATAGAAATCTCATTAATTTATGAAAGCAGTTTTCGTCAGTACATGCATTCTGTTTCATGCATTCATACATCATCTATATGATACATTGCCACCTGATGCACTGACATGGGCACATGGGATTACACTTGAGTTAGATATGTACCCTAGTCACTGTTGTAGGCTGTTGGTTATATATTTGAGGATTATATATTATGATCGTATGACCTAGGATTGCGTCATACATGCGATTTTCTGTTCGTAGATCTTTTTCTACTCACGAGTTGGCAACTCACCCCCGTTGTGCCCCAGTTTCTTGCAGGTTCGCCGTACAGGTTTCATTACGGCTTTGCAGGCACTGCATCTTTCGGGTGACTTGCTAGTAGGTGGGTTTATTTGTATCTTACCCATCATTATACATTGTATATTATATTTCAGTTGTATCTAATGTTAGTTATATGTATGCCCTAGAGGCCATTACTATACATAGGATGTATATTGTAGTGGATGCTTGGACATATATAGGGAGGACTTTCTTGCTCGACATGATAGTATGCTATCTGGTTGCTCTTTATTTTAACGTGTACACTGATTGTCTCTCTGTTACATGTTGGTAAAGCCCTTAGGATGTGTACGTGACTACCTGGACTATGATGCGGATCATACTAGTGGGGACATGGTAGTCCATAAGTACATCCTTCAAGGTCCCTAGTCGTGGGTGTATCGAGACGGGGCATCGATATACCAGAGTAGACTAGCGTATACCTTCTCGACCCATACAGATGGGCGATGGATGATCCCATATCCATTGGTGTTTGACATCAGAGATGATATACGGGTGTCCAGTGGAGACTGGATACACTGGACGGACTCATCGAGAACTCCCAGATGGTATTATACCTTACGTCAGATGGCAGTTCTCTGGTGACACTGGTACAGAGTAGTCTGTTGACCCGAGATCTTCATAGAGTCTTGTGTGGTTCACACTGTGCTTTGATTTCCACCTTACCACGTCCAAGAGGGCGTGCAAAACGGTGGTTTTTGGGTACAGTCCTGAATCACATGGAGGCAATGAGCGATAGGAGGGGATTCGTCTCTCCCGATATAGGTGGTTGATGTTGCGCTGTGTTCGATTGGCTATAACCGGAAATCCCTGGCCAGGGTTGCTGAGATTTACTGGTAAGTGTTACCAGCAGTTTCTCGAAGTGTTATAGACCTCATATCGACACGACTTATCGAGCTATTGGGGTCTGACGTTTACCACCCCTAGACGAGATATGCGACATATCAGACGACGAGACCGGACTGTACGGTAAGTGTTACTGGTTGGATTCACAGGAGTGTGAGCGGGCTTGCTCATCGATCTTCTGATCGCTCAATACCCGGGTGGCCGTTAGGTTTAGCAGACCGCTTGCGGCTTTTGGGTGTTTGATATGATCATCACCTGCTGCCGGCGTATTGACGAGTCTTTAGAGTCCTAAACAGAGGTTTCCTGGCTCAAGCGAAACGAAATAGGAGCGTATATGAGATATGTGCGGGACCGAGAATAATGCGTGTATGTGATACCGTATTCTATTCTCGCGATTTTTATCATCGGCAAGTTATATTTGATATAGCCGGGTTACCGAATCAAGTGTTGATTCGATACATTGATACACTTGATACTAGTCGGTTATATGCGATATGACCGGATCATTAAATCAAGTGTTGATTTAATGATTTAATGTTTAATTATATATATTTGATATATTACTTAGCATTAACTAGTATTGGTTCACATTAAATGGATTTTCTCACTCGAATGTGCACATTGTATATATGATAAAGTTTTGTGCACTTGTTTGTATCATGTTTGATGATACATGCAAACTTGGATTTGTGTAAAGACTTAAACCATGTTTAGTGAATGGTTAGGGTTTCATTTCACTTATTTATTTATCTATTCATTTTTGAGAAAAAGAGAAAAGAAAACAAAATGGTTGCTTTCTTACATGAAGCTTCTTGATGCTTCATGTAACTTTGACTAAGTGACCATTCTTGTCTTCTTCTCCTAACCCTAACCATTCATCTAACCTTGGTTTATTCTCTACAACCAACTATGGTTGCAAGATGATAAGTATCTTTTTATTTTATATTTTACATAATACTTATGATATTATCATCTTCTTCTTCTTCTTCTTCAAGAAGAAAAAGCTTGATAGCTTCAATGGCAACTTGAGAAAAAAAGTGAGAAATCCAATTCTAAAGTGAACCCACTTCCTATTTCTTCATCCTCTACCACTTGCCAAGTAGTATAGGGTGTTTTCTTCACAAGTTTCATGGCTTGGTGAAGTTGGAGCTTGATCTTGTGTTGCCTCGACGTAGATCATCTTCGGCATCGAAGTCGGCGACCTAGCCCGATCATTTCTCCGATGAAGCCGACGCTAGAGTCCGGGATTTGATGATCGCAGTGAGGGGACGTCATTACGGAGGAGCTATGGAGGTGGAGGACCGGATCTACAAAGGTTGTAGTCTCTTTCATTTAGTTAAGTTGTTAACTAGTTGCATGTTTCGCTTAAAATTCTAGTTAACGATCCGTATTAGGGTTTCTCGGCATATGAAAAATTTGAAATTGGCATGGTTGATGCCTTGTGAGACCTTATTAGTGTGCCTAGGAACCCTACAGTGGTATCAGAGCCTAGCTGGAGCCTTAGGCGATGCGTAGACGATGTTAGAAACCCGATCGAACCCGAAACCCCAATTTTTCACCCTCTCTGGACATTTTTAAAAAACTGGGTTTTTTCCAGATTAAAAATTCTTAAAAAATTCAGCTGGAAATTCTAAGAATTACGGTGCAAAATTGACCAAGTGATGTTGCTAAAGCGCGGCGGAACCGCGGCAGAAGCTTGGCTTCTGCGGCGGTTCCGCGGCCAAATTATGAGATCACTCTTAAGTTTTTGCACAGTAATTTGTTTCTTGAGGTGCTGAGTTTTCTGGGAATTTTTAATTTGTACTCAAGAGTTGAGTTTTCTGGGTTGTATTGGGGACTCGGTGTTTCGATCGGGAAGTTTAATTTCGTCTGTGTTTTCCGGATATTTAGAATATGTTATAAGGTTCGACCAGATAAAAATACCCACTTTTTCCCCTGTCGGGAAATTTCCAAGTGTTGGATCTTTCCGAAGTTTAATGACGTTCTAAGTAGTGCAAGTAACGCGATGGTCCCTCTAGAAGACAACAAACCTTAACTCGATTATGTGACCGTCTTGAACTGCCCTTTGAACCTTAGGGTTTGGGGCAGTACGGCATGCCACATGTGAGGCGTTAGCTGACCCTTCTACGGTTGGACCGTTGGTACTGAGGCATGAACTGGATGTTTTTAAACCTATTTCATGTGTTGAGCTGTATCGGGAAAACTTGGGTGTTTGGTTGTTCGATCGGAAAGTTTAACATTTTCTATTTATCCGGAATGTGATACAATATTTGGAATCCACAAGCAGTTATGAGATAACTGATTTGAATGTTATAAACTGAGCACTTTAGTCTCATTTGATCGGTTGCCACGGAAGTTTGATGCGATCAAAAGTCCGTCGCAATCACGTAGCGTACGCGGATACTCGCCAAGAAACTTAATAGACAGCCATGCCCCATAACCCCGACCAAGTGACTGTAGGAGAACCCCGTCGCCGAAAGCATCCGTTTGGGTACTCGCGGCAGCGGTGTTCCGCTTTATTGCACTTCATCGACGGTATTAGGGGTGCGTCCGCCTACTAAAGTTTGCGCCGAGCATTCGATCAGGATGTCGGGAATCTTGTTGAATTGCCTGACTTGATATTGAAAAGAGTTTTCGATAATGAGACTAAAATGCGGGGTTTATAATTGTTAGGCATGCGATGTCTAAGGAATTCATTTGATTAGGCATGCGATGTCTATGCAGGTTGCGGATTCCAACTGTTGTAGTTTTACACTTTCTTTTCTGTGACCGTAAGTATAATATGTGATATCGCCTGTTTCGTTGCTATATGTCAACGACAATTGGGATGGGCATATTTACTTACGTTGATGACATGTGATGTTATATGTTGCTGGATATGTTATATTGGATCATCGTGTTTGAATAGCCGGTTTTTTTTATGTGAGATGAGTGTTTTTCATTTTCATTCATGTAAAAACTTGTATGTAATATTCTTTTATTGGGGCACTTCCAGGTTGCGGAAGATGTCACCATTTGTATATTATTTACTTTTCCGCACTAGGATAGACCCAAGGAGGGGAGCACAAGTAACCGGGTTCTGGAGTCCAGTGGGAGACCAACTCGAGGAGTCGAGTCCGGGTCTCCTAACTCTAGAATTGGTAGGGTTGCTTGCCGCTCTCGTAGGGGTCTAGGGGTGTGGGTTTGGCTATTCATCGCGACCGTGGAATCCGTGTTTTATACTGGCTCGTATTGAAAATACGGACGTCCTAGTATATCCAATATTTCATATGTTTCTTCTGCTGCGATATCTGTGATGTGATCATGTGATGTTCTGTGATAGATACAATATATAGTATATATGATATATTATATAGACGTTACTTATGTTTTACACCCACGCTCCTAACTTAACGGTGCACGAGGGGACATCGAGGTGAATGCGGATGGCATAAGTGTACGTCGTATTTATCTGTGATGTTTAGGTAATTTAAATGATGGGACTTCATTAATGAGATTAATGAAATAAAAGAAACCTAAAGATATTGTGGAATCGAATTTCAAAATAAAATAGGTAGCTACAGTTCTTGCTTTGCAACGCGGTGTTCCTTGTAGAACATCCTGCACCTTATTCGATAAGGAAAGGACCGAGATCCCTTCACCGGGAGTGACTCCTTTAGCAATAACTGGCAGATGCTACAACTCTCGGTTTGTCTTTTGATTGCTTCTATAGTTTCTGCTTTGCAAAGTGATATATATGATATATCCTGCACCTCATTCGATGAGGAAAGGACCGACGATCCCTTCACCGGGAGTGACTCCTTTAACAAAACTAGAAAAGCCTAAAAAACACTCCAGTTTAAAATCATTTGATTCTACAACGATATCAAGTTCATTATGCAATAGGTTTTCAGAAAAACCTGTCGTAGCCCTCCGTCATTTCAGATAAGTGGTAGTTAGTATTCGTGCTACGTTTGTTGGCCTGCGTCAAGGCGTAGTGTGCGGTAGCTAACTAGTATTTATCTGCTTATGCATATGATGTAGATTGGATTAGGGTAGTCGTGCGACTTTGTTGGCCTGCGTCAAGGGTCGTGCGGGTGGGTTTAATTCAATCAGGAAATGACGGGTTGAACTTGACTAGCGCACTATGGTTTGTTGGCCTGCGTCAAGGTCATAGGACGCTAGGGGCAAAATTATCGGGAATTTCAAGTGTTGAAATTTGCAATGAGATTGCATACCTTCTATGAGATAGTTGGATCCCGATACCCACTGTGAGTAATTGTTACTCCTGGGAGAGTTTTACACATTACAATTAGCCGATCAAGTAGGTGTCTAGAAAGGTGTTAACGAGGTTACGCCTCTGGGAAAACGGGGTTTACATTAATTAGGTTCGTGCGAAAGCACGGGGGACCTCCCTCAAAGTACCGACACTGGCCTGGCTGAAAGATTGGCGAACTTGTAATGTGTAATTAATCCCGGCTAGTCTTTCCTTTTAGGGTTTGAAGGAAGATTTGATAAAAACAGTGGGAGCCATCCTGATTAGATAAAATAATAACCAATCTGATCTTGCAAGAGCGCACGCTGAGTGTTTTCTTCTCTCTCTCCAGGTAGCGACCATATCATGCCTTAATCAAGATAATAATACGGAATATTGACCGAACCCGCTTGTTATACTGAGCTGGGGAACGTTGGTCCCGCTCCAACTTATAATTTTTATAAGACAGAGCAGGAAATTGGGGAATACCAGATTTCTCGTGCCGCCCAAACGAAGAAAGTGCATACTGATGCATCATCTTCGGGTGTGTTCATTATACAGAACTGTTTCTCAATATTCTTTGCGTCCTGGATATTTGATACCAGATCAGGATCCCAGATATGTAATCTGTTACATAGGGCTACAGAAAGATAGAGAACTGAGAACGGGTGATAAGTTTCATGAGGCAGAAAACGGGGCAAGTGTTGCAACCAAGTCTGTTGGTCACTGTCACCCTGTATTCCAAATACATTGATTCTGAATGAATGTTATTAGATACCGAACCTGATATACAAAATCATATCAGTCTCTTTATTAGTAAAGAAATGATAAAATTTTGTATTGTTGGATAATGTTTTGAACATTTCCTATATCAAAAGTTGATCGGTTCAGGCACGCTATCTAAAAGCATGGATGTTCTAAATCTACAGTTCTTAGTATACAGAACACACACAAGAGGATGAGTTCAGAAATGAACGAATCCTTCTTGAGGCATTGTAGACTAGGTCATATCAATGCGACCCGACTGGCTGAAGTTACATTTAGATGCATATTTAAATTAGTTTGAATTTACATCTTGTGAAACTTGCCAGTCATGTTACAAAGATACGATGTCCATAACTCTGTTTACTGGAAACAGAGAAAGAGTTAGTGAACTCTTGGGATGATACATGTTGATGTATGTAGGTCCCCTGTCTACATATGCCAAGACTGGTTCTTTGTATTTCATTACATTCTCTGATAATCTCTTAAGATTCAGACATATGTTCCTGTTGAAACACAAGTCCGAACCTTTTGAGATATTCACAGAATATAAGTTAGAAGTGTTAGTTATATGTATGACCTAGAGGCCATTATTATACATAGGATGTATATTGTAGTGGGTGCTTGGACATATATAGGGAGGACTTTCTTGCTCGACATGATAGTATGCTATCTGGTTGATCTTTACCTTAACGTGTACACTGATTGTCTCTCTGTTACATGTTGGTAAAGCCCTTAGGATGTGTACTTGACTACCTGGACTATGATGCGGATCATACTAGTGGGGACATGGTAGTCTATAAGTACATCCTTCAAAGTCCCTAGTCGTGGGTATATCGAGACGGGGCATCGATATACCAGAGTAGACTAGCGTATACCTTCTCGACCCATACAGATGGGCGATGGATGATCCCATATCCATTGGTGTTTGACATCAAAGATGATATACGGGTGCTCAGTGGAGACTGGATACACTGGAAGGACTCGCCGAGAACTCCCAGATGGTATTATACCTTACGTCAGATGGCAGTTCTCTGGTGACACTGGTACAGAGTAGTTTGTTGACCCGAGATCGTCATAGAGTCTTGTGTGGTTCCCACTGTGCTTTGATTTCCATCTTACCACGTCCAAGAGGGCGTGCAAAACGGTGGTTTTTTGGGTACAGTCCTGAGTCACATGGAGGCAATGAGCGATAGGAGGGGATTCGTCTCTCCCGGTATATGGAGTTGATGTTGCGCTGTGTTCGATTGGCTATAACCGGAAATCCCTGGCCAGGGTTGCTGAGATTTACTGGTAAGTGTTACCAGTAGTTTCTCAAACTGTTATAGACCTCATATCGACACGACTTATCGAGCTATTGGGGTCTGACGTTTACCACCCCTAGGCGAGATATGCGACATATCAGACGACGAGACCGGACTGTACGGTAAGTGTTACTGGTTGGATTCACAGGAGTGTGAGCGGGCTTGCTCGTCGATCTTCTGATCGCTCAATACCCGGGTGGCCGTTACGTTTAGCAGACCGCTTGCGGCTTGTGGGTGTTTGATATGATCATCAACTGCTGCCGGCGTATTGACGAGTCTTTAGAATCCTACACAGAGGTTTCCTGGCTCAAGCGAAACGAAATAGGAGCGCATATGAGATATGTGCGGGACTGAGAATAATGCGTGTATGTGATACCGTATTTCATTCTCGCGATGAATGTATCGAATGGTTGTATGCGATATAACCTAGTTATCGAATCAAGGATTGATTCGATAAGTCGATACATTGGATATTAGTCGGTTATATGCGATACGACCGGATCGTTAAATCAAGTGTTGATTTAATGATTTAATGCATAATTATATATTTGATGTATTACTTTGCATTAACTAGTATTGGTTCACTTTAAATGGATTTCTCACTTCCATTGCACAAGTTGTATATGTGATATACTTTTGTGCACTTGTTTGTATCATGTTTGATGATGCATGTTTACTTGGGTTTGTGTAAAGATTAAACCATGGTTATATGAATGGTTAGGGTTTTCTTTTCTTATTCATTTATTTATTTGTTTATTCATTTTGGAAAAGCATAAAGAGAAAATGGTTTCTTCTTTGTTTCTTTCTTGAAGCTTCTTGAAGACTTTGACCAAGTGACCATTTTGTCTCATACTTAACCCTAACCATTCCACTTAACCATGATTGATTCTCTACACTTGACCATGGTTTGATTATGATAAGTATTCTTTTTTCTTTTCAATTTAAAAGGAACTTATCATATTCATTCTTTCTTCTTCTTCTTCTTCATCACATAAAGAAAGCTTGCTACAACAATGGCAACTTGAGAAAACAAGTGAGAAATCCAATTCTAAAGTGAACCCACTTCCTATTTCTTCATCCTCTACCTCTTGCCAAGTAGTATAGGGTGTTTTCTTCACAAGTTTTCATGACTTGGTGAAGTGGGAGCTTGATCTAGCGATGCCTCGACGTAGATCATCTTCGGCACGAAGCCGACGACCTTGCCCGCCCATTTCTCCGATGAAGCCGACGCTAGAGCCCGGGTTTCCATTTGGACAGCGAGGAGACTTCATTGCGGAGCTATGGAGGTGGAGGACCGAATCTACAAAGGTTGTATTTTCGTTCTTTTAGTTAATTTGTTAACTAGTTGCTTTTGTCGCCTATATATCTAGTTAACGATCCGTATTAGGGTTTCTCGGCACCCGTAAAATTTGAAATTGGCATGGTTGATGCCTTGTGAGACCTCCTTAGTGTGCCTAGGAACCCTACAGTGGTATCAGAGCCTAGCTAGAGCCTTAGGCGATGCGTAGACGGAGTTAGAAATCCGATCGAACCGAAACCCCATTGCAAAATCGCTCTCTGTACATTTTTCAAAACTGTTGAATTTTGTGAATTAAAAATATGCAAAAAAATAATCAGGAAAAACTAAGAACTACTGTGAAGTTTGGGCTCCTAATTCCATAATTCGACCGCGGAACCGCGGCCAAACCAGGGGTTTGGCGGCGCTTCCGCGGCCCAAATTTGGACTTAGTCCCTCAAATTTCATATATTTATTCTTAGGTCCTTTCTTGGCAATTTTTTATGTGAATTTTTTAATTCCACTCAAGTGTTGAGTTTTCTTGGGTTTTATTGGGGATTCGTTAATTTGATCGGATAATTTAACTTCGTTTATGTTTTTCCGGATATTTTAGAAACTGTTAAAATGTTCGACTGGATATAAATACCCACTTTTTCCCCTGCCGGGAAATTTCCAAGTGTTGGATTTTTCCGTAGTTTAATAACGTTCTAAGTAGTGCAAGTAAAGCGATGGTCCCTCTAGAAGATAACAAACCTTAACTCGATTATGTGACCGTCTTGAACTGCCCTTTGAACCTTAGGGTTTGGGGCGGTACGGCGTGCCCCATGTGAGGCGTTGGCTTGACCCTTCTACGGCTGGACCGTTGGTACTGAGGCATGAACTGGATGTTTTTAAACTTATTTCATGTGTTGATCTATTTCGGAAAACTTGGGTGTTTGAATGTTCGATCGGAAAGTTTAACATTTTCTATTTATCTGGAATGGGATACAATAATTGGAATTCACAAGAAGTTATGAGATAACTAAATGAATGTTATAAATCAAGCACTTTAGTCTCACTTGATCGGTTGCCACGGAATTTTGATGTGATCAAAAGTCCGTCGCAATCACGTAGTGTACGCGGATACTCGCCGGGTAAACTTAATAGATAGCCTCACCCCATAGCCCCGACCAAGTGACTGTAGGAGAACCCCGTCGCCGAAGGCATCCGTTCGGGTGCTCGCGGCAGCGGTGTTCCTCCATGGTGCACTTCGTCGACGGCATCGGGGGTGCGGCCGCCTACTAAAGTTTGCGACGAGCATTCGATCAGGATATCGGGAATCTTGTTGAATTGCCTGACTTGATATTGAAAAGTGTTTTCAATGATGAGACTAAAATGCGGGGTTTATAATTGTTAGGCATGCGATGTCTAAGGAATTCATTTGGCTTGGCATGCGATGTCTAAAGAGTTTGCGGATTCCAACTGTTGTAGTTTTACACTTTCTTTTCTGTGACCGTAAGTGTAATATGTGATATCGCCGGTTTCGTTGCTATATGTCAACGACAATTGGGATGCGCATATTTACTTACATTGATGACATGTGATGTTCTGTGTTGCTGGATATGTTATATTGGATCGTCGTGTTTGAATAGCCGGGGGGTTTTTATGTAAGATGAGTGTTTTTCATTTTCATTCATGTAAAAACTTGTATGTAATATTCTTTTATTGGGGCACTTTCAGGTTGCGGAAGATGTCACCTTTTGTATATTATTTACTTTTCCGCACTAGGATAGACCCAAGTAGGAGAGCATAAGTAACCGGGTTCTGGAGTCCAGTGGGAGACCAACTCGAGGAGTCGAGTCCGGGTCTCCTAACTCTAGAATTGGTAGGGTTGCTTGCCGCTCTCATAGGGGTCTAGGGGTGTGGGTTTGGCTATTCATCACGACCGTGGAATCCGTGTTCTATACTGGCTCGTATTGAAAACACGGACGTCCTAGTATATCCAATATTTCATATGTTTCTTCTGCTGCGATATCTGTGATGTGATCATGTGATATGTTCTGTGATGGATACTTTATATAGTATATATGATATATTATATAGGCGTTACTTATGTTTTACACCTGCGCTGGCCCTGCCCCGCTCTGCCGTTAGTTACCTAACCTAACGGTGCACGAGGGGACATCGAGGCGAATGCGGATGGCATAAGTGTACGTCGTATTTATCTGTGATGTTTAGGTACTTAAATGATGGGACTTCATTAATATGATTAATGAAAGAAAAAGAAACCTAAAGATGTTGTAGAATCGAATTTCAAAAACAAAACAGGTAGCTACAGTTCTTGCTTTGCACAGAGGTATATGTGATATATCCTGCACCTTATTCGATGAGGAAAGGACCGAGATCCCTTCACCGGGAGTGACTCCTTTAGCAATAACTTGCAGATGCTACACACTCGGTTTGTCTTTTGATTGCTTTTAAGAGTTTTTGCTTTGCACAGTGATATATATGATATATCCCGCACCTCATTCGACGAGGAAAGGACCGACGATCCCTTCACCGGGAGTGACTCCTTTAGCAAAACTAGAAAAGCCTAAAAAACACTCCATTTTAAAATCATTTGATTCTACAACGATATCAAGTTCATTACGCAAAAGGTTTTCTTAAAAATCTGTCGTAGCCCTCCGTCATTTCAGATAAGTACTGGTTAGTATTCGTGCTGCGTTTGTTGACCTCTGTCAAGGCGTAGTGTGCGGTAGCTGATTAGTGCTTATCTATATAAGCATATGATGTGATTGATTTAGGGTAGTCGTGCGACCTTGTTGACCTCTGTCAAGGGTCGTGCGGGTGGGTTTACTTCAATCAGGAAATGACGGGTTGGACTTGACTAGCAGCCTATGGTTTGTTGACCTCTGTCAAGGTCATAGGACGCTTGGGGCAAAATATTATCGGGAATTTCAAGTGTTGAAATTTGCAATGAGATTGCATACCTTCTATGAGATAGTTGGATCCCGATACCCGCTGCGAGTAATTGTTACTCCTGGGAGAGTTTTACACATTACAATTAGACGATCAAGTTGGTGTCTAAAAAGCTGTCAACGGGGTTACGCCTCTGGGAAAACGAGGTTTACATTAATTAGGTTCGTGCGAAAGCACGGGGGACCTCCCTCAAAGTACCGACACTGGCCTGGCTGAAAGATTGGCGAACTTGTAGTGTGTAATTAATCCCGGCTAGTCTTTCCTTTTAGGGTTTGAAGGAAGATTTGATAAAAAGCAGTGGGAGTCATCCTGATTAGATAAAATAATAACCAATCTATTCTTGCAAGAGCGCACGCTGAGTGTTTTCCTCTCTCTCTCTCCTGGTAGCGACCATATCACGCCTTAATCAAGATAATAATATGGATATTTGACCGAACCCGCTTGTTATACTGAGCTGGGGAACGTTGGTCCCGCTCCAACTTATAATTGTTATAAGACAGAGCAGGAAATTGGGGATTACCAGAATTTCCATGCCGCCCAAACGAAGAGAGTGGATGCTGATGCATCATCTTCGGGTGTGTTCATTACAAAGAACTGTTTCTCCGTATCCTCTACGTCCTGGGTATGTGATACCAGATCAGGATCCCAAATATATAATCTGTTACATAGGGCTACAGAAAGATAGAGAACTGAGAACGGGTGATAAGTTTCATGAGGCAGAAAACGGGGCAAGTGTTGCAGCCAAGTCTGTTGGTCACTGTCACCCTGTATTCCAAATACATTGATTCTGAACGAATGTTATTAGATACCGAACCTGATATACAAAATCATATCAGTCTCTTTATTAGTAAAGAAAGGATATAATTTTGTATTGCTGGATAATGTTTTGAACATTTCCTATATCAAAAGTTGATCGGTTCAGGCACGTTATCTAAAAGCATTTATGTTCTAAATCAAACTACAGTTCTTAGTATACGGAACACACACAAGAGGAAGAGTTCAGAAATGAACGGATCCTTCTTGAGGTATTATAGACTAGGTCATATCAATGCGACACGACTAGCTGAAGTTACATGTAGATGCATATTTAAATTAGTTTGAATTTACATCTTCTGAAACTTGCCAGTCATGTCACAAAGATATAATGACACCAGCTCTGTTTATTGAAAACAGAGAAAGAGATAGCGAACTCTTGGGATGATACATGTTGATGTATGTAGGTCCCCTGTCTACACATGCCAAGACCGGTTCTTCATACTTCATTACGTTCTCTGATAATCTCTCAAGATTCAGACATATGTTCCTGTTGAAACACAAGTCCGAACCTTTTGAGATATTCACAGAATATAAGTTAGAAGTAGAGAACCAATACGGGTATAAGTATTATGTCCTTTGATGTGATCAAGGAGGAGAATACTTGAGCACGGAAATCCTGGACTATTCTAAAGGAGAATAAGATTCTCTCTCAGCATTACTCCTCCGTATGCACCATAGCACGATGGTATATCTGGGCGGAGCAATCACACCCTATATGATAAGGTGTGCTCTATGATGAGTACTACTGAGTTACCTGTTTCCTTTTTGGGAGTTATGCGCTTGAGAAGCTGCATACCTATTGAATAGGGTTCGAATCAAATCAGTTGCCTACCACTTCATATGTGATATGGAATGGAAAGAGCCCATCTCTTAAGCTAGTTAAGATTTGGGGTTGTCCGGCCTATGTCTAAAAGCAAAATCGGGACAAGCTCGAGGCAAGATCTGTTATGTATAACTGGAAATGTTCCAGCTATACAAAATACAGCAGATGATTTGATAAAACCAAAGGATTCAATAGTTACCAATGAACCTCAGCCTCTCCGCCGATCTAGTAGGGTTCCTCACCCACCTGAGAGATACTTCGGTTTCTCTATGACAGTGGGAGCGAGGATTGCATCATGAGATGATAACCCAACTAGTTTCGAGCTGGCCATCGGGAGTGGGACTCTATAAGAAAGGCTGGATGCTTAGCGATCTGAGATGGAATCCATGTACACCAACAAAGTATAGACTTTGGTTGCTATATCTGAAGGGTTAAATCCCCATCAGGAGCAAGTATATCTTGAGAATATTACTTGGTATAGATGGAAAAGTTGAGACTTTCAAAGCTAGACTTGTTAAAGCTTTTCTTCATCGACCAGGCGTGGATAATGATGAAACCTTTTCAAGTGGCTATGCTTAAGTCCATCCAGATCCTACTTGCCACGGCTACATACCATGACTACGATATCTGGCGGTTGGGTGCCATGACTGCTTTTCTAAATGATGTTTTAGAAAAGGGCGTCTATAAGTACACAGCCAGAGGGCTTCGTAGACAGTGGGAGCAGCGGAAACGTGTAAAAGTTGCTTTATAGGATAAAGCAGGCATCGCGGAGTTGGAACATCTGTTTTGATGTACTAGTCAAATAGTTTGACATCATCAAAATGGTAGATGAACCTTGTATATACAAGAAGGTAGTAGGGAGTATGGTAGTGATCCTCGTAGAGTACGTGGATGACATACTCTTGATAGGGAAGGAGTTTCCTATGCTACGCTCGGTCAATCTCCGCTTATCACAATGATTCTCCACATAGGATCAAGATGATACCTCCTAAATCCTAAGCTTTGGATCTATGAGATAGATCTAATTGGATGTTAGGATACTCACTAGTTGTAGTGAAATGGTATCAATCGATCCTGGGGAGAATCACTGGAAGGGTTCCAGGGTGATAAAGACGACTGAATGTCAGTCACAGGCATTGTCTTTACCCTCAGTAAAGGGATGGTATGTTGGAAGAGTTCCAAGCTAAATACCGTGGCATACTAGACGATAAAGGCAGGATGCATCGCTACTTAAGATGCTACCAAAGAGGCAGTCTGGATGTATATTGGTTCATGAGATGAACTATGTTCCAACCATTGTGAGACAATGGAGTTGTGGCTTATGCCAAGGAACGTCCGTCCCATCTGTGATCCAGACATATTCTAAGGCAGTGTTACCTGATCATGGAGAAGATTGATCTCCAGGGTGATCGAGGTTAGGAGAGTAGACTCAGAGGACAACACGGCGGATCCACTCACGAAGGCCTTTTCCCAGAGAGAGACTTTTATGGGATGGTTGAGTATGAGATACTACAACCACTGCTATCATATGGCCCTAGTGCAAGTGGGAGATTGTTAGTTATATGTATGCCCTAGAGGCCATTATTATACAAAAGATGTATATTGTAGTGGGTGCTTGAACATATATAGGGAGGACTTTCTTGCTTGACATGATAGTATGCTATCTGGTTGATCTTTACCTTAACGTGTACACTGATTGTCTCTCTGTTACATGTTGGTAAAGCCCTTAGGATGTGTACTTGACTACCTGGACTATGATGCGGATCATATTAATGGGGACATGGTAGTCTATAAGTACATCCTTCAAAGTCCCTAGTCGTGGGTATATCGAGACGGGGCATCGATATACCAGAGTAGACTAGCGTATACCTTCTCGACCCATACAGATGGGCGATGGATGATCCCATATCCATTGGTGTTTGACATCAGAGATGATATACGGGTGCTCAGTGGAGACAGGGTACACTGGACGGACTCGCCGAGAACTCCCAGATGGTATTATACCTTACGTCAGATGGCAGTTCTCTGGTGACACTGGTACAGAGTAGTCTGTTGACCCGAGATCGTCATAGAGTCTTGTGTGGTTCCCACTGTGCTTTGATTTCCATCTTTCCATGTCCAAGAGGGCGTGCAAAACGGTGGTTTTTTGGGTACAGTCCCGAGTCACATGGAGGCAATGAGCGATAGGAGGGGATTCGTCTCTCCCGGTATAGGGAGTTGATGTTGCGCTGTGTTCGATTGG
Source organism: Agapanthus africanus (assembly GCA_030015575.1). NCBI lineage: Eukaryota > Viridiplantae > Streptophyta > Magnoliopsida > Asparagales > Amaryllidaceae > Agapanthus > Agapanthus africanus. The sequence goes on along the minus strand of CM057347.1, from coordinate 175,577,372 downwards.
CTATAACCGGAAATCCCTGGCCAGGGTTGCTGAGATTTACTGGTAAGTGTTACCAGTAGTTTCTCGAACTGTTATAGACCTCATATCGACACGACTTATCGAGCTATTGGGGTCTGACGTTTACCACTCCTAGGCGAGATATGCGACATATCAGACGACGAGACCGGACTGTACGGTAAGTGTTACTGGTTGGATTCACAGGAGTGTGAGCGGGCTTGCTCGTCGATCTTCTGATCGCTCAATACCCGGGTGGCCGTTACGTTTAGCAGACCGCTTGCGGCTTGTGGGTGTTTGATATGATCATCACATGCTGCCGGCGTATTGACGAGTCTTTAGAGTCCTACACAGAGGTTTCCTGGCTCAAGCGAAACGAAATAGGAGCGCATATGAGATATGTGCGGGACTGAGAATAATGCGTGTATGTGATACCGTATTTCATTCTCACGATGAATGTATCGAATGATTGTATGCGATATAACCTAGTTATCGAATCAAGGATTGATTCGATAAGTCGATACATTGGATATTAGTCGGTTATATGCGATATGACCGGATTGTTAAATCAAGTGTTGATTTAATGATTTAATGCATAATTATATATTTGATGTATTACTTTGCATTAACTAGTATTGGTTCACTTTAAATGGATTTCTCACTTGCATTGCACAAGTTGTATATGTGATATACTTTTGTGCACTTGTTTGTATCATGTTTGATGATGCATGTTTACTTGGGTTTGTGTAAAGATTAAACCATGGTTATATGAATGGTTAGGGTTTTCTTTTCTTATTCATTTATTTATTTGTTTATTCATTTTGGAAAAGCATAAAGAGAAAATGGTTTCTTCTTTGTTTCTTTCTTGAAGCTTCTTGAAGACTTTGACCAAGTGACCATTTTGTCTCATACTTAACCCTAACCATTCCACTTAACCATGATTGATTCTCTACACTTGACCATGGTTTGATTATGATAAGTATTCTTTTTTCTTTTCAATTTAAAAGGAACTTATCATATTCATTCTTTCTTCTTCTTCTTCTTCATCACATAAAGAAAGCTTGCTACAATAATGGCAACTTGAGAAAACAAGTGAGAAATCCAATTCTAAAGTGAACCCACTTCCTATTTCTTCATCCTCTACCTCTTGCCAAGTAGTATAGGGTGTTTTCTTCACAAGTTTTCATGACTTGGTGAAGTGGGAGCTTGATCTAGCGATGCCTCGACGTAGATCATCTTCGACACGAAGCCGACGACCTTGCCCGCCCATTTCTCCGATGAAGCCGACGCTAGAGCCCGGGTTTCCATTTGGACTGCGAGGAGAATTCATTGCGGAGCTATGGAGGTAGAGGACCGGATCTACAAAGGTTGTATTTCCGTTCTTTTAGTTAATGTGTTAACTAGTTGCTTTTGTCGCCTATATATCTAGTTAACGATCCGTATTAGGGTTTCTCGGCACCCGTAAAATTTGAAATTGGCATGGTTGATGCCTTGTGAGACCTCCTTAGTGTGCCTAGGAACCCTACAAGAAGTAGAGAACCATAACGGGTATAAGTATTATGTCCTTTGATGTGATCAAGGAGGAGAATACTTGAGCACGGAATTCTTGGACTTTTCTGAAGGAGAATGAGATTCTCTCTCAGCATCACTCCTTCGTATACACCATAGCACGATGGTATATCGGGGCGGAGCAATCACACCCTATATGATAAGGTGTGCTCTATGATGAGTACTACTGAGTTACCTAATTCTTTTTAGGAGTTATGCACTTGAGAAGCTGCATACCTATTGAATAGGGTTCAAATCAAATCAGTTGCCTACCACTTCATATGTGATATGGAAAGGGAAGAGCCCATATCTTAAGTTAGTTAAGATTTGGGGTTGTCCGGCCTATGTTTAAAAGCAAAATCCGGATAAGCTCGAGGCAAGGTCAGTTATATAGAACTGGAAAGGTTCCAGCTATACAAACCACAGCAGATGATTTGGTAGAACCAAAGGATTCAGAAGAGACCAACGAACCTCAGCCTCTCCGTCGATCTAGTAGGGTTCCTCACCCACCTGAGAGATATTTCGGTTTCTCGATGACAGTGGGAGCGAGGATTGCATCATGAGATGATGACCCAACTAGTTTCGAGCTGGCCATCAGGAGTGTGACTCTGTTAGAATGGCTGGATGCTTAGCGATCTGAGATAGAATCCTTATACACCAACAAAGTATGGACTTTGGTTGCTATATCTGAAGGGTTAAATCCCCATCAGGAGCAAGTATATCTTGAGAAGATTACTTGGTGTAGATGGAAAAGTTGAGACTTTCAAAGCTAGACATGTTAATGGTTTTCATCATCGACCAGGCGTGGATAATGATGAAACCTTTTTCAGTGGCTATGCTTAAGTCCATCCAGATCCTACTTGCCACGGCTACATACCATGACTACGATATCTGGCGGTTGGGTGTCATGACTGCTTTTCTAAAATGATGTTTTAGAAGAGAGCGTCTGTAAGTACACAGCCAGAGGGCTTCGTAGACAGTGGGAGCAGCGGAAACGTGTACAAGATGCTTTATGTGATACAGCAGGCATCGCGGAGTTGGAACATCTATTTTGATGGATTAGTCAAAGAGTTTGACATCATCAAAATGGTAGATGAACCTAGTATAAACAAAAAGGTACTATGGAGTATGGTGGCGATCCTCGTAGAGTACGTGGAAGACATACTCTTGATAGGGAAGAAGTTTCCTATGCTACGCTCGATCAATCTCCGCTTATCACAATGATTCTCCACATAGGATCAAAGTGATACCTACTAAATCCTGGGTTTTGGATCTATGAGATAGATCTAAATGGATGTTAGGATTCTCACTAGTTGGAGTGAGATGGTATCAATTGATCCAGAGGAGAATCACTGGAAGTGTTCCAGGGTGATAAGGACGACTGAATGTCAGTCACAGGCGTTGTCTTTACCCTTAGTAAAGGGACAGTATGTTGGAAGAGTTCCAAGCTAGATACCGTGGCATACTAGACGATAAAGGCTGGATAAATCGCTACTTAAGATGCTACCAAAGAGGCAGTCTGGGTGTATATTAGTTCATGAGATGAACTTGGTTCCTACCAGTGTGAGACAATGGAGTTGTGGCTTATGCCAAGGAACGTCCGTCCCATCAGTGATCCAGACATATTCTAAGGCAGTGTCACCTGATCATGGAGATGGTTGATCTCCAGGGCGATCGAGGTAAGGAGAGTTGACTCAGAGGACAACACGGCGGATCCACTCACAAAGGCATTTTCCCAGAGAGAGACTTTTATGGGATGGTTGAGTATGAGATACTACAACCACTGCTACAGATGGCCCTAGTGCAAGTGGGAGATTGTTAGTTATATGTATGCCCTAGAGGCCATTACTATACATAGGATGTATATTGTAGTGGATGCTTGGACATATATAGGGAGGACTTTCTTGCTCGACATGATAGTATGCTATCTGGTTGCTCTTTATCTTAACGTGTACACTGATTGTCTCTCTGTTACATGTTGGTAAAGCCCTTAGGATGTGTAGTTGACTACCTGGACTATGATGCGGATCATACTAGTGGGGACATGTTAGTCCATAAGTACATCCTTCAAGGTCCCTAGTCGTGGGTGTATCGAGACGGGGCATCGATATACCAGAGTAGACTAGCGTATACCTTCTCAACCCATACAGATGGGCGATGGATGATCCCATATCCATTGGTGTTTGACATCAGAGATTATATACGGGTGGCCAGCGGAGACTGGGTACACTGGACGGACTCGCCGAGAACTCCCAGATGGTATTATACCTTACGTCAGATGGCAGTTCTCTGGTGACACTGGTACAGAGTAGTCTGTTGACCCGAGATCGTCATAGAGTCTTGTGTGGTTCTCACTGTGCTTTGATTTCCACCTTACCACGTCCAAGAGGGCGTGCAAAACGGTGGTTTTTGGGTATAGTCCCGAATCACATGGAGGCAATGAGCGATAGGAGGGGATTCGTCTCTCCCGGTATAGGGAGTTGATGTTGCGCTTTGTTCGATTGGCTATAACCGGAAATCCCTGGCCAGGGTTGCTGAGATTTACTGGTAAGTGTTACCAGTAGTTTCTCGAAGTGTTATAGACCTCAAATCGACACGACTTATTGTGCTATTGGGGTCTGACGTTTACCACCCCTAGGCGAGATATGCGACATATCAGACGACGAGACCGGACTGTACGGTAAGTGTTACTGGTTGGATTCACAGGAGTGTGAGCGGGCTTGCTCGTCGATCTTCTGATCGCTCAATACCCGGGTGGCCGTTACATTTAGCAGACCGCTTGCGGCTTGTGGGTGTTTGATATGATCATCACCTGCTGCCGGCGTATTGACGAGTCTTTAGAGTCCTACACAGTGGTTTCCTGGCTCAAGCGAAATGAAATAGGAGTGCATATGAGATATGTGCGGGGCCGAGAATAATGTGTGTATGTGATACCGTATTCTATTCTCGCGATTTGTATCATCGGCAGGTTATATTTGATATAGCCGGGTTACCGAATCAAGTGTTGATTCGATACATTGATACACTTGATACTAGTCGGTTATATGCGATATGACCGGATCATTAAATTAAGTGTTGATTTAATGATTTAATGTTTAATTATATATATTTGATATATTACTTAGCATTAACTAGTATTGGTTCACATTAAATGGATTTTCTCACTCGAATGTGCACATTGTATATATAATATACTTTTGTGCACTTGTTTGTATCATGTTTGATGATACATGCAAACTTGGATTTGTGTAAAGACTTAAACCATGTTTAGTGAATGGTTAGGGTTTCATTTCACTTATTTATTTATCTATTCATTTTTGAGAAAAAGAGAAAAGAAAACAAAATGGTTGCTTTCTTACATGAAGCTTCTTGATGCTTCATGTAACTTTGACTAAGTGACCATTCTTGTCTTCTTCTCCTAACCCTAACCATTCATCTAACCTTGGTTTATTCTCTACAACTAACTATGATTGCAAGATGACAAGTATCTTTTTATTTTATATTTTACATAATACTTATGATATTATCATCTTCTTCTTCTTTTTCTTCAAGAAGAAAAAGCTTGATAGCTTCAATGGCAACTTGAGAAAAAGAGTGAGAAATCCAATTCTAAAGTGAACCCACTTCCTATTTCTTCATCCTCTACCACTTGCCAAGTAGTATAGGGTGTTTTCTTCACAAGTTTCATGGCTTGGTGAAGTTGGAGCTTGATCTTGTGTTGCCTCGACGTAGATCATCTTCGGCATCGAAGTCGACGACCTAGCCCGATCATTTCTCCGATGAAGCCGACGCTAGAGTCCGGGATTTGATGATCGCAGCGAGGGGACATCGTTATGGAGGAGCTATGGAGGTGGAGGACCGAATCTACAAAGGTTGTAGTCTCTTTCATTTAGTTAAGTTGTTAACTAGTTGCATGTTTCGCTTAAAATTCTAGTTAACGATCCGTATTAGGGTTTCTCGGCACATGAAAAATTTGAAATTGGCATGGTTGATGCCTTATGAGACCTCATTAGTGTGCCTAGGAACCCTACATCTAGAAGTTCCTTCAACCAAACATGTATTTTATTTGAGATAGAGACCAGTGATGTTTATTCTTTCGACCATAGAATCGCGCATTATATTTCCTTGGGTTTCTTGCTGTTGAGCTTCCTTTTCTATTGTGATCCTCGCCTTTAGGCGTTGTATATTATGTTGCATACTGGTTATTTCACATATGGTTTTTCCTACACTCTACTATTTTTCTTGGTTTGGATTTCTGGGTTCGGCTTACTTAGAGTACGCACGACTCGAGACGTTCGTAATCTAAGTGCCGGTCATGTTCCGTACTTTCGGGACGTGACACTATAGCTCCCCTTTTTGGAAATCCCTTCGATAACTATCAATGCATGCAAAATATATCCAGGTACTGTCCTCTGACTAGTCCTTCTCAGTACGAAAACAATTAGTAAATATAATAAAAACGTACCGCTCCATAAGAAATCAATCCCAAAATGTGCATATGAATGATACATGCGTCTGTTGCGCACGGAAATCAAAATCCATATATGTGCCACACATGTGCATAGAAATAATATCTAAGTGCAATGGGTGTGCACAAAACACCTGTCAGAGGCAACGTGTGTGCTGTAAGTGCACGGCGGTGCCCCGGCCTCCATCCCGAGGCCAAATGCGGAAGTGAAGGTTAACTTTAATTTTTCTTGAACCGGCACCACCGCGCACTAAAACCCGGATCGAATCATTAACTGGTCCTAGCTAACATCAAGATGGGGAAGAGAGATATACCGACTGATCCGTGTCCTCCGGTCTTCTCGTCGTCGTCCCGATCTCCCGCGGAAGCTCCGGTCTCCACCTCGTCGCCGGAAGGGCACCACGTCGCCTGCTTCTTTTACGGGCTCCCACCTCTATACCGAGGCAACTCGGGCACGAAGTTGGCGAGCCGACGTGCCCAAAGTTTGCTGTAGAATGTGTGTAGAACCATGTCTCATTTTGGGATTCATGGATGTGTTAGTGTATATGCCCTAGAGGCCATTACTGTATCATACTAGTTTGTATATTACTTAATGGAAGCTTGGGATATTCACCTTGTATAAACAATCTTGCTCAATATAGTAGTATGCTACTTGGTTTGTTTCTACTTCAATGTGTACATGTGTTTATTTTGCGATATCACCTATACGCATTAGTGGAGCCCTTAGGATCTTTTCTTGATTACCAGCGTTGTGATGGCAGTCACACTAGTGGGGGCTGGGTAATCTATAAGCACATCCTTATACAGGTCCCTAGTCGCAGGACTATCGAGACAGGGCATCGATACTCCAGAGTAGACTAGCGTATGCGCTTCTCATCCCAGTGTGGGAGATGGTCTGTCCCACAGCCATCAGTACGTCGTACTGGAGATAGTATACGGGTGCTCGTTAGGTTACGAGTACACTGGACATGACTCGTCGGGAACTGACAGGTTGGTATTATACCTATCGTCAGTTATCAGTTCCCAGGTGACATGAGTACAGCTTAGTCCGCTGACTTGACACTGGCACTTCGCCTCGAGTGTGTTTCCACTGCACTTTGATCACTACCCTACCACGGCTCAAAGGAGTCGTGCAAACAGGTAGTGGTTGGGTGCAGTCCCGAAGCACTTGGAGGCAGTGACGGTTAGACAGGATTCGTCTCTCCCGGTATTGGGGGTTGACATCGCGCTGTGTCTAGGAGAGCCATTACACAAGTAGTCCCTGGCCAGGGCAAGCGAGATATACTGGTAGGCTTCCAGTGTTATCTCAGGGTGTTTTGGGCTTCACTCCGACATGACTTGTACCGCTATTGGGGGACTAACGTTTTACCGCCCCCTAGGCCCGACATGCGATGTATCAGACGAACAGACCGGACAGTACAGAGAATGTCACATTCAGACTCAGTAGGAGTTCAGATGGGGTTCACCTCGTCAGCCTTCTTGTCGGCATCTACCTGGGGACCGTTACGCACAGCTAGTGCCGCTTGCGGTCTGTGGTTAAACCCACTGCCAGCGTAGTGTCGAGTCTTTAGAGTCCCACACAGAGGGTATTCGCCTCTGGGAAAAACAGAGTAGAGTTCGCATGGTTTTGCGACAGGGTTCGTTCTCATCCGCGCACTTGTGCACGTTTTGGAGTCCGGACGGATTATACTGGCAGGCTCTGGTTTGAGCCAGATACAGGTATATGTTTTGGGGTTGCTTTTATATCTCGGTATTCTTGTTCCTCGGAACGAGAATGCAGGTGTGTATGCACAGTTGCTTGAGGCGGAGGATGAGGTTTTTCATTAGGGTTTCGGAACGGGTGCGTTTGCACAGTTGACAGTCGTCATTTTCCAAACCCTAATGAATTAGTGAGATATCTATTAATAATAGTAATTAAATGAAATTATGTTATGGTAGGTTTTGTTGACTTGTTGACCATGGTTGACTTGTTGACCATGGTTGAATGTTGACCACCATCATGCTTTGAAAGATACTCCTTGATTCATGCTTACATTCATTTAATGAAGCATGATAGTGGTCATTCCAAAACTACCATCAACTATTCTCATTTTGAATTATTATTATTAAGATAATTCTTTTTCTTTTTGATATGGTTGCAAAAAGAAAAAGAGAGCTCATTCTATCATAATCATTCTCTCTCCTCACTTCATCTTCTTCTTCCTCTAGCCAAAGGAGAATCCTTCTCATGTGTTGAGAATCCCTCTCCTTAAAAGAAAAGCACCCCTTAGACACTCTCTACTCACTCTAGGATCAAGGGTTTAGCAAGCCGGAGATTCTAGTTCACTCAAAGTTCGAGAAAGAGCCCGAAGGTTGAACCCTCAGGTGGATCCATCTTCGACGGAAGAAGGCGACGAGAAGAGAACCATCAACCTCTACAAGGTTTCAAGAAGAAGGAGTTCAAGTTTAGGTATAACCATATTTCCGAGTAGCTAACTCTCTTTAGCAAGTTTGCTAGTTTAGTTTAGAAAAGATCCCGACTTTGCTTAGTCCATGTTGCCCCATGCGCCAAAATTTGATTTTTTTATACCGTTTCCGCCTCCCCGTAAGAACCGGGGGTCGCAACGTGGACTTACAGTGGTATCAGAGCCTAACTAAACTTAAACTAGTTTGGTAGTGAAGTGTAACGAAGTTCGGAAACGAAAAATCGCAAAACCGGAAAAACCAAAACCCTAAGTTTCTGTTAAAATTTTTTCTGGTCAAAACAAGATTTGTTATACACCTAAATTCGGCTCAGGGTTTTGTGTGAACACCCAAGAAAAACGATCCCCTGATTCATTCGAACCGCCGCGGTTCCGCGGCATGAGGTAGGTATTTACCGCGGAACCGCCGCCGTTTGTTGTCCTCTCGTCATCGTTTTTCGTGCAGTGTGTCTCTGTGTTGGTTTTGGTATTTTTAAGATATATTATATGTGCCCAGATTTTCCAGAACAGAAATTTACTTTTGGGGTCCTATAATTCCATATTTTTTCCGAACTTCACTGCACTTTGACTATGTTGGTTATATCTGTGATGTTTGCATGTATTGAACGTCGGCTAATCGCTATAAGTCGATTGGTCGGGGTTATACATGATCTGTGTTTGATATTGGATTGTGTATATGAATCTGTTGGACTGTCGCGGGTGAATAGCCGGGGTGGATGTGAGATGAGCTTTTTGTTTTTCTTCCATTCATTTGTAAATGTAAATTGATGTAATATTATTATTTGTATGGCCGCACAACCGGGTCGGGGTTGTAGCCGTCATTGTATAATTCTTTTTACTGTTTTTGCTCCTAGGATAGACCCATGGAGGGGTGCACAAACTGCCAAGTACTTGGCGGGTAGTTTGCCGCACCCGTAGGGGTCTTGGGTGGGGTATTTGGCTATTCACCGCGACCGTGTAATCCGCTTTTCGTTGCAGGCTCGAAAGGATTGCGGATTGCTAGTATATCCAATGTATTCATCTGTGATCTGTAATGTCTATCATTGCTTTCTATTTAGGCGTTGCTTATGTTTTACAGCCGCGCTAGCCCAGCCCCCGCTCTGTCGTTAGTTAAGTAACCTAACGAGTGATGACGGGACCCCGTGGCGAATGCGAATGGCATAAGCGTACGCCATATTTTGGTTGTTTTCTGCAATGGTAGGATTAAATGATGGGATGCATTAAAAGAACTAATGCAAGAATATCACACATTAAAAGAACTAATGCAAGATAATAAACCAAGTTAAAGTCGTTGGAACACTTTCGAAAAACCACTCGGTTCTTTTCAAAACTAACTTTTAAATGCGGAGCTTGAGCCACTCCTTCTAAAAGCTATCTCGTTCCATCGATTATATCAAGTTCACTACGTTCACGGTTTTACCAAAACCATTCGTAGCCCTCCGTCGTTTCACAGAAATAGTCAATAGTATTCAAGCTGTGTTTGTTGGCCAAAGTCAAGGCATAGTGATTGGTAGCTATTGGATATTCATGTGCAGCATAGATAGATGCGTTGATTTGGAACAGTCGTACTGCCTTGTTGGCCAAAGTCAAGGGTATGTACGGGTGGATTCAAATTAACCTGGAGAACGACGGGAAGAACTTGACATGTGACTTATGATTTGTTGGCCAAAGTCAAGATCATAAGAGCATGGGGCAAAAATCCACATCGGGAGTTTCATAAGTACTGAAACTTGCTAGATTTGCATACCATTTGGAGTGTGATGATTATGGTAGGATTCCTTCATTTTCGTCACGCGATGATATTTGGATCCCGATCCTACTGTGAGTATATGCTACTCCTCGGGAAATTTCTCACTAAACGATCAATACTATAAACCTAGTAGGTGCCTAGAAAGGTGTTAGCGGGGCTACGCCCCCAGGGAAAAGAGGTTCTTAAATTAAGGAACTTCACAAAAGCGTTGGAAAACCTCCCTCGAAGTACCGACACTGGCCTGGCTGAACGGTTAAGCAATTATTGTACGGTGGGATTGATCCCGACTAATTCTTCCTTTGTGGTTTGAGGAGGGATTCGAGAGACAGTGGGAGCCATCCTGTTTAGACAAATTAAAAACCATTCTAAACTTGCAAGAGCATCGTGCTAAGTGTTTCTTCTCTCCCCCTGCAGCGACCAAATCGAAATGACTGGACTTAAGTTACTTCTAGATAAAAACATACTGACAGGGCCAAACTACAAAGATTGTCTCAGGAATGTCAAATTGGCAATCACTTACGACAAGCTGGGGTATCTTCTTACCACCAAAGCTCCCCCCGTCCCAGGTCCCACCTCCAGCGTCGCGGATAAGGAAATCCGTAAGACTTGGGAGATTGATTGCGCGAAGGCCAGGTGCCTCGTGCTTGCCTCTATGGACAACGAACATCAGAGGAGGCATGAGAATATGGACCTCGAGTCCATATTTCTCCATACAAAAGAACTGTATGGAGAGCAGTCTCGTATCGCAAGATACGAAGTGTCGAAGAAGTTATTTTCGACAAAGTTGGCCGTCGGATCATCGGTAGCGGACCACGTGCTTAAGATGATTGGCTACACTGAGGAGCTCGCGGAACTTGGGACCACGTTGGACAGTGAACTCTATACAGATTTAATTCTCCAGTCCCTTCCATCCACTTACGCCCAGTTTATACTGAACTTCAACTTACAAGAAAAGGAAGTTGAACTTTCAGAACTCCTCAACCTGCTGAGGAGCGCAGAGGGCACCCTACAGAAGGGTAGGGAAACACCCGCTTTGTTTGTAGGAGGATCTTCTTCCTTTAGGTCCAAGGCGAAACCCAAGGCAAAGAGGAAGAAAGCCCCCGCCAAACCAAGAGGCGGTGTTAGTAAAGTGGGTACGAAGGGAAAGGAAAAGGCAACAAAGATTGCGGGGAAGCTTGTTGGAAAGGAAGAGTGCTTCTATTGTCATAAGAGTGGACACTGGAAGAAAGATTGCAGGGCTTGGAAAGCCAGGACACAGGAACTGAAGCAGGTTGCGGCTTCAGCTTCAGGTGTGTATGTTATTGAAAACTGTCTTTCTATAAACTCTACTTCCTGGGTATTGGATACCGGATCAGGATCTCATATCTGTAATTCTTTGCAGGCGTTGAGAAACCGTAGGGTTTTGAAGGCAGGTGACATGACCCTCAGAGTTACGAACGGAGCTAGCATGGATGCTAAAGCCGTGGGGGACTATCACCTGGGAATGTCAGATGGGCATGTTTTGGTTTTGCGTAATTGCTTTTTTGTACCCAACGCAACTTGTAATATCATTTCTGTATCTTTGGTTTCTAAAGAAGGTTATGAATTTGCGTTTGTAAGTAAAGTTGTAAACATTCACCTTAATCAAGTTCTGATTGGGTCAAGTACACTGAGCAATGGTATATACGTATTAAACCAACCACAGATTTTCAATGTCCAGAATACACACAAAAGAAAGTCTCCAGATATCAATCAGACTTTCTTATGGCATTGTAGACTGGGTCACATCAATGAGAGAAGGTTGACTAAGTTACATACAGAAGGATATTTGGATCCGTTCGAATATCAATCATATGCCACTTGTCAATCCTGTCTCAAAGGAAAGATGACAAAGACTCCGTTCACTGGACACGGAGTAAGAGCGAGCTCGCTCTTGGGACTCGTACACAGTAACGTGTGCGGTCCAATGTCTACACATGCGCGAAGCGGTTATTCTTACTTCATTACTTTTACGGATGATTTTTCAAGATACGGTTATGTCTTCTTAATGAAACATAAGTCCGAAGCTTTTGAAAAATTCCAGGAATTTAAGAATGAAGTAGAAAAACAAACCGGCAAAAGTATCAAGATTCTAAGATCGGATCGAGGTGGAGAATACTTAAGTGCCGAGTTCCTGAATTATTTAAAAGAGAACGGGATTCTCTCTCAGCTCACTCCTCCATACACTCCGCAGCACAACGGTGTATCGGAGCGACAGAACCGAACCTTATTGGATATGGTACGGTCCATGATGAGTAACGCTGAGTTACCGCGATCATTCTGGGGGTATGCACTAGAATCAGCTGCGTACCTATTGAACCGAGTTCCTACTAAAACTGTGCCTACTACACCATATGAGATGTGGTGTGGGAAGAGGCCCCATCTCAGTCATATTAAGACTTGGGGATGTCCAGCTTTTGTTAAAAAGCAGCATGCGGACAAGCTCGAGGCACGCTCAGTACAGTGTAAGTTCGTGGGATATCCAAAGAACTCCAAGGGATATTTCTTCTACTGTGAAGAGGAACAAAAAGTTCTTGTTTCTCGTCATGCCTACTTCTTGGAAACTGAGTTTTTGGAAAACCAGATAAGTGGGAGCACAGTAGAACTGGAAGAAATTCCAGAACCACGGGCTATTACTGAAAACTTAGTGGAACCAGAGGGTTCAAATGAACAGGACATTCCTACGCCGCTCCGCAGAAGTAGTAGGCAGTCTCATCCGCCCGAGTGATACTACGGTTTTCTCATAGACGGGGATAGAGAGGATTGCGTCATAGATTATGATGAGCCTACTAGCTTCCAACAGGCCGTTCAGAGCGTTGACTCGGTAAAATGGCTGGATGCAATGCGGACCGAAATGGAGTCCATGTACACCAACAAAGTATGGACGTTGGACATTGCTCCAGACGGGGTAAAACCCGCAGGATGCAAGTGGATCTTCAAAAGGAAGATTGGTGTAGATGGACAGGTTGAGACCTACAAAGCTAGACTTGTAGCAAAGGGTTTCCATCAAAGACCTGGCTTGGACTATGACGAAACCTTTTCTCCAGTGGCTATGCTGAAATCCATTCGGATCCTTCTTGCCATTGCTGCCTTCCACGATTATGAGATTTGGCAGATGGACGTAAAAACCGCTTTTCTAAATGGAAATTTAGAGGAGTGTGTCTATATGGATCAGCCAGAGGGTTTCATTCAGAGTGGGAGAAGCGGAAAGGTGTGCAAGTTGCATAAGTCCATCTATGGACTAAAGCAGGCATCGCGGAGTTGGAACATCTGTTTTGATGAGACGGTCAAGGAATTTGGCTTTATCAAAAATCCAGATGAACCATGCATCTATAGTAGATTTGTAGAGAGAACTGTAGTATTCCTCGTTTTATACGTGGATGACATTCTCTTAATAGGAAATGACATTCCTATGCTACAATCTGTCAAGGGTTTCTTGTCACAAAGCTTCTCCATGAAAGACCTGGGTGATGCCTCATACATCCTGGGGATCCGGATCCATCGTGATAGATCCAAGAGGATATTAGGACTTTCACAGTCCAGGTACATCGACACCGTACTGAAAAGATTCAGTATAGAAGATTCCAAGCGCGGTAACCTACCGGCTTGTCACGGGATCACCCTCTCTAAAGAGATGTCTCCCAAGACTGATTTGGAGAGGGATCGCATGTCTATTATACCCTACGTTTCTGCGGTAGGCTCTATAATGTATGCGATGTTGTGTACCAGACCGGATGTAGCTTATGCACTAAGTGTGGTAAGCAGGTATCAGTCAAACCCTGGGGAGAAACACAGGATAGCAGTAAAGAACATTCTCAAGTACCTGAGAAGGACTAAGGAGATGTTCTTGGTGTATGGCGGAAAAGACCTCCAGATCGAGGCCTTTGCTGACTCCAGCTTCCAGAGTGACAAGGATGATTCCAAGTCCATGTCGGGTTTTGTCTTTACCCTAAATGGAGGGGCGGTGTGTTGGAAGAGTTCCAAACAGGAAACCGTTGCAGACTCGACTATGGAAGCGGAATACATCGCTGCATCTGATGCCGCAAAAGAAGCTGTCTGGATGAGGAAGTTCTTGAAAGAACTTCAGGTGGTTCCGTCCATTGTTGACCCAATACCTCTGTATTGCGACAACAACGGGGCTATAGCTTTAGCAAAGGAACCCAGGTCCCATCAGAGATCCAGGCACATCTTGAGGCGGTATCACCTGATCAGGGAGATCGTGGATCGCAAGGAGATCGAGGTTCGGAGGGTTTCTTCAGAAGAAAACACTGCAGATCCATTCACCAAGGCCCTACCCCAGACTCAGTTCGAGCGGCTGATCGAGATGATAGGTCTTCGATACGCCAGTACATGGCCTTAGTGCAAGTGGGAGATTGTTAGTGTATATGCCCTAGAGGCCATTACTGTATCATACTAGTTTGTATATTACTTAATGGAAGCTTGGGATATTCACCTTGTAAAAACAATCTTGCTCAATATAGTAGTATGCTACTTGGTTCGTTTCTACTTCAATGTGTACATGTGTTTATTTTGCGATATCACCTATACGCATTAGTGGAGCCCTTAGGATCTTTGCTTGATTACCAGCGTTGTGATGGCAGTCACACTAGTGGGGGCTGGGTAATCTATAAGCACATCCTTATACAGGTCCCTAGTCGCAGGACTATCGAGACAGGGCATCGATACTCCGGAGTAGACTAGCGTATGCGCTTCTCATCCCAGTGTGGGAGATGGTCTGTCCCACAGCCATCAGTACGTCGTACTGGAGATAGTATACGGGTGCTCGTTAGGTTACGAGTACACTGGACAGGACTCGTCGGGAACTGACAGGTTGGTATTATACCTATCGTCAGTTATCAGTTCCCAGGTGACATGAGTACAGCTTAGTCCGCTGACTTGACACTGGCACTTCGCCTCGAGTGTGTTCCCACTGCACTTTGATCACTACCCTACCACGGCTCAAAGGAGTCGTGCAAACAGGTAGTGGTTGGGTGCAGTCCCGAAGCACTTGGAGGCAGTGACGGTTAGACAGGATTCGTCTCTCCCGGTATTGGGGGTTGACATCGCGCTGTGTCTAGGAGAGCCATTACACAAGTAGTCCCTGGCCAGGGCAAGCGAGATATACTGGTAGGCTTCCAGTGTTATCTCAGGGTGTTTTGGGCTTCACTCCGACACGACTTGTACCGCTATTGGGGGACTGACGTTTTACCGCCCCCTAGGCCCGACATGCGATGTATCAGACGAACAGACCGGACTATACGGAGAATGTCACATTCAGACTCAGTAGGAGTTCAGATGGGGTTCACCTCGTCAGCCTTCTTGTCGGCATCTACCTGGGGACCGTTACGCACAGCTAGTGCCGCTTGCGGTCTGTGGTTAAACCCACTGCCAGCGTAGTGTCGAGTCTTTAGAGTCCCACACAGAGGGTATTCGCCTCTGGGCAAAACAGAGTAGAGTTCGCATGGTTTTGCGACAGGGTTCGTTCTCATCCGCGCACTTGTGCACGTTTTGGAGTCCGGACGGATTATACTGGCAGGCTCTGGTTTGAGCCAGATACTGGTATATGTTTTGGGGTTGCTTTTATATCTCGGTATTCTTGTTCCTCGGAACGAGAATGCAGGTGTGTATGCACAGTTGCTTGAGGCGGAGGATGAGGTTTTTCATTAGGGTTTCGGAACGGGTGCGTTTGCACAGTTGACAGTCGTCATTTTCCAAACCATAATGAATTAGTGAGATATCTATTAATAATAGTAATTAAATGAAATTATGTTATGGTAGGTTTTGTTGACTTGTTGACCATGGTTGACTTGTTGACCATGGTTGAATGTTGACCACCATCATGCTTTGAAAGATACTCCTTGGTTCATGCTTACATTCATTTAATGAAGCATGATAGTGGTCATTCCAAAACTACCATCAACTATTCTCATTTTGAATTATTATTATTAAGATAATTCTTTTTCTTTTTGATATTGTTGCAAAAAGAAAAAGAGAGCTCATTCTATCATAATCATTCTCTCTCCTCACTTCATCTTCTTCTTCCTCTAGCCAAAGGAGAATCCTTCTCATGTGTTGAGAATCCCTCTCCTTAAAAGAAAAGCACCCCTTAGACACTCTCTACTCACTCTAGGATCAAGGGTTTAGCAAGCCGGAGATTCTAGTTCACTCAAAGTTCGAGAAAGAGCCCGAAGGTTGAACCCTCAGGTGGATCCATTTTCGACGGAAGAAGGCGACGAGAAGAGAACCATCAACCTCTACAAGGTTTCAAGAAGAAGGAGTTCAAGTTTAGGTATAACCATTTTTCCGAGTAGCTAACTCTCTTTAGCAAGTTTGCTAGTTTAGTTTAGAAAAGATCCCGACTTTGCTTAGTCCATGTTGCCTCATGCGCCAAAATTTGATTTTTTTATACCGTTTCCGCCTCCCCGTAAGAACCGGGGGTCGCAACGTGGACTTACAGGATGTTGCCTTTGGTGGAGGTAATAAACTTGGCTTTTGGAGATGGAACTTGTGGGGATTTTTCCAAGCCAAAAGAGATGAAAAACCCCCACAACAAATTTGGGACAGCCCCTCCAATGGCTTGGCCGGCCATGGCATGTGGAATGGAGAGAATGAGAGAGGGAGTGAAGTTGTGAGAGAGTGAGCCAAAAAACCATCAAGCAAGAGAGAGAAAGGGTGATGATAACAAACAATGATCATAAAGCAAACTCTCACTCCACCAACCAATCAACAACCATGATTGCTTTAAAGGTCAAGCCATCATGATAGAAGAAGAAGTCAAGGTCAAAGAATGGTGCAACCATCATGACACAAGAATATGCAAAGACCACCCTCCACAAATACTTATTTGCACAAATGAAAATAAGCCCTCCTCCACCAATCTTCGGCCATTGAATGATACAAAGAAATATGGCCGAAACGGAAAGCAAACTGGCAACTCCAGAAAACTGGTCCCGTAATAAATTACAGGAAAACCCCGATACTGTGTATACACACCCGCATTTGTATTCCAACCGAAATACAAATGCAATGAGACAAAGTCTACACTGTACTATACTAGGATCCGGCTTAAACCAAAGCCGGCTAGTATTATCCGTTCGATCCTGATCCGTGCAATACCGCACGTATCTGATCGAACGCTGTCATATATCCATACGGCCTCTAGTACTAACCGTCTGATCCTGATCCGTGCAATACCGCACGTATCTGATCGGACCCTGCCATATCTCTATACGGCCTCTACAGCGTTTCGCCCGAAAACTTGAGCAACTGAATGTGGGGGACTCTAAAGACTCGTCAATACCTCGGTTGTGGATTTAACCACTAGCACGTCAGAGGTATAAGCCAATACGTAACGGGCTACCAGGTATTGACCAAAAGGGACGTCGATGAGCGAACTCATCCTGACACCCTACTGAGCCTGTCAGTGACAATATCCGTACAGTCCGGTCCGTTCGTCTATGAGCATCGCATGGCGGGCCTAGGGGTTGGTAAAAGTCAGACCCCCAAAAGCGGTACAATTCGTGTCGGAGTGTAGCCCAGAACATCCTAAGATACTACTGGAATACCTACCAGTAAATCTCCTGCCTCGGCCGAGGGCTTCGTGTAATGGCTCTCCTAGACACAGCGCGACCTCACCCCCAATACCGGGAGAGACGAACCCCTGAAGATCCGCTCACTGCCTCCATGTGGCTCGGGACTGTACCCAACTAAAACCTGTTTGCACGTCTCCTTTGAGCGTGGTAGGGTAGTAATCAAAGTACAGTGGGAATTCACACGAGACAAATGATGATCCCCAGGTCGATGAACTAACCTGTACACATGTCACCAGGGAACTGCTATCTGACGTCAGGTATAAGACCAACTAGCATGTTCCCGGCGAGTCCTGTCCGGTGTACTCATAACCCAATGAGCACCTGTATTCATCTTAGGTGAACCAACTAACACCAGTGGCTTGTGAGACCGGCCACCGCCCCTCGTCGGAGTCTCGACTGTATACACTAGTCTACTCTGGAGTATCGATGCCCTGTCTCGAAACTCCCACGACTAGGGACCTTTTAAGGATATGCTTATAGACCCAAGCTCCCACTTATATGATCGCCCTCATACTGCTGATGGTCAAGCAAGAATCCTAGGGGCTCTATCAACGTGTAATAGCGACCTGTCTGGTCACCTAAAGCAGTACACGATGATAAAGATAAACCAGATAGCATACTATCATCTCAAGTAAGACTGTCTTACCGGGATAGGTCCTCCCTCAATCATTGCAATCACGTGCCTGTGATCCAATAATTGACTCTGAGGGCACTATCTCCAACAATCTCCCACTTGCACTCAAGGCTAATTATTGCGATGTCGTATACTCACAGCCCGTATGATACCGAACACCCAACTCCTCTACTAGTCAGTCTCACAACGCTCGTTTGCGAAACTATTGTGTTCGAGGAATAGCCTCAGTGAGTGGATCCGCCTTGATGTTTCTTTCTATGTCTCTCTATATCTCAAGTTCGCGGAGAAAGCCATCTCCCGAAATGATCAATACCTGTCATAGAATGTGTCTGGATGTCTGATGGGACCTAGCTCATAAAAGAACTCCAAATCCAAACATCTTAGACTGTATCGTCAACTGAACTTAATCAGTATCCAGCGCCATGCCTCCCTCAGTATCTGCCTGGATCACCTGTCCAAAATACTGCCCCTCGTCAGAGGGAAAAGATATAACTCTGACAACCTCCTTGTCGTCCAGGTCACCTTGGAAGCCTGGAATGATAACTGTCTCCCGAATCAGGCTGTCATTATCATATCCCTAGAACATCCACTTATGTTCTAAAACTGCTTCCGACTATTTCTCCAGGATTGGATCAATGTCAACTTATTGCATGTAGTGCAAGAACAACATCTGGTGTGGTACTTGACATCTCATGATTGGCTCAATTGCCTGAGCAAGTGATCTGCCAACCATGCACATCCCTCTCCCCTTTAGTCTGCAAGACACCTTTAGAGAGGGTGACTCCATCACCTGCAGGTACACTACCGTGCCAAGAGTCGTCCATTCTAAATACACTTAGAATGCTGTCTAAGTACCCTTAATTGGGAAACCACCCAAATCTAGATCTAAAACCATAGATCTAGTAACCAGTATGTCTGATATAATGTCCATGTCCCATATGGAGAAACCACTGTGTGACGACCAAAGTATAACCGATCGTAGTATAGGAGTTTCATTTCCTACTCTGTGTATGTCATCCAAATACCAGGACACCACACCCTACTACCTTCTCAACAGATCCATCCCCTATTCTGATGAAGTCAAACCCATGACTGTCACATCAGAATAGATGATCTATCTCCGCTATATCTGCTTTAGTCTATAAATAGACATAAGCCACTTGTCCACCAATGCTTCCGCTGCTCCCACTGACTACGACAATCCTCTGGCAGAGTCATATAGACGTACACTTCTAAAGCAAGTTTAGAACGACGCTATACTCATCCTCCTGCCGGGTCTCACAGTCTGGAACAACAGCAATGGCAAGTCTGGGTAAATAAGGACTTCCTTGTCACCGTCCTTGAGGCTACCGAAGTACCTCTCGGGTGCCTGAAGTTACCCACTTTATCTGCGGAGTGGCCAATGAAATGTCAAACCAGATTGAATCTTTATGTTCCAATCAAATCTTTAGTAATCGTTTGTGGTTCTGGAATCACTTCCAGTTCTACCATACTCCCACTACCGTTTTCTGAAAAAATCCATTTTTTATTAAAACTGTGGCGAGTCTAGAACAATATCGCTATTGTTCATCCAGATGGTAGAAAGTCAACCCGCGTCATAGCCTGGGTCAACCCACAAACAGCCATTACAGAAACGTGCCTTGAGTTGTCCAGTGTCTGGTTTTAATCATAAGCCGGACAACTCCCTGTACCTTAACATCGTTAAGATATGAACTGTTCTATATCCAATATAGAACCAGGGGCACTGATTTAATTGAACCAGATTCAAATCATGCAGCTGTCTCCAGTGCATGTCAACTAAATGGAAGGAGGCCGATCAGCGTTACTCAACTTAGGAATGCTTCCAATTATGAGTAACCTGAAAGAGAAGCAAGTTCTCTTAATCATTACTATCAACTGAATACCATAGACAAGTATCTACATCTTCGATCACTCTGAAGAATCCCGATGCTTGTAGTATCTGGTTCTCTACTTTATCCATATACCTATAACTTCTCAAAATTCGGACCCTGTGTTTCCACAAAACACTTGTCTAAAAACTAGAGAAGTCATAAGTAAACCGAATATAGTACGAGAACCAACCCCTCTGTCCTGATGGACCCTGGACAACATACAATACTCTGTATAAGTCCCTTGAGTCTGATAACTCAATCACTGTGTGCCGTAGGTTGAAAACTGTACTTATGGTTAAGAAGAATTACACCGTTGTTTAATGCTCCTTACCTAACCATCCACTGATATAGGTAAATGTCACAGACATAATTTCAAAAAGGTATATCTCACTCTATGAAAATAGACGTACAGATATGTCGATTTGAAATTGGTGCATAACAGCGGATATTCAAAACCGAATATTTGCCGACCGGCAAACAGCCCAGGTGATTTCCTCAAATATCACTGATTACAATGAATCCCGATATAATGAGGATGATCACCTAATTCCCACTAACCTACTCCCACTCATCATCTGTAAAACCATACAGATGTGAGAATCATACCTGGTAAATGCATACCCTGGAGTAACTATCCAATCGGGAAATCAGTTTTCCTTTAACAGTACACAGCGAAACTGAAACATTGAAACGTTTCGATGGGGTATCCCGGTATTCCTAGTAATGCCTCTTCCAGATTCTCGACTGTAACCGTATAATTCTTTGCCACCTCTCCAAATCCCTTTTTATGTCCTTAGTCATTACCTTCTGCATACCCCTTAGGCCAAATGGTTTTCTTCCTTCCCTACCGTTCGGCACCAGCCTATGGTTTGGTAGAAGACTATCCAATAGGCATAATGGGTGTACTGTCCTAATCCTAAGAGCACTCGCAATGCGAGAGAAGGTGAAGATAAAAGACAACCGAATAAACCATATTCCTATTTCTCCTGAACCAGAATCCATCCCCGAACTGGAACAAGTTCCTTTCGAGTTCGTATATAACCATATGATGGAGTATCCAATAAACTGTGGATCTTCGTAGTGATACGGAGTGTCCTGGAGAAATACAAAGGTGATTTCGGATTGGCAAAGAAATACTTGGTATGGTCGTGAATATCAGTCGCAATTTACTTTGCCCTCCTTCTAATCCCTTTTTATGTCTTTACTTAATACCTTCTGTACACCATCGTTAGGCTAATTGGTTTTCTTCATTCCCTACCATTCGGCACTAGCCTAAGGTTTGGAAGAAGACTATCCAATTTGCGTAATAAGTGCACTATCTCCTAAACCAAGGAGTACTCGCAACCTAAGAGAAGGTAAAAAGGAAAAGACAACTGAATAGTCATATCCATTTCCTCCAGGACCGGAAACCATCCTCGAATAAATTCTTTTGAGTTCGTATCAAACCATACGATGGTTTTGTCCAATGGAAGTGGACGTTCGTAGTAATACGGGGTGTCCTGAAGAAAAGGGTAAAAGTAGGAGTGGCAATGAGGTTTGCAACTCTGACAATCCAAAAGCCAGTGTTAAGAAGGTTCGGTCAACTTGGTCTCTGAGTCATAGTCTTAGGGTCGGGTCAATGGTCGCAGCCGAAGAGAGAGAGAAAAGAAACACTCAGCGTGCACTCTAACCTAGATCAGAATGGTTACCAATTTATCTAATCTGGAAACCTTCCACTGTACCTCAAGTTCTCCTCCAAACCTGAAAGAAGAATTAGTCGGGGTCACCCGAGGAGTAAACCAACTCATCAGTGGGAATCGGGATCCAACTATCATCGCATGATAACGTGACGGAATCCGCTCACGTCATCACACTCCAGAAGGTATGCGCATATCTGGCAAGTTTCAGTTTCTTTAGAAACTCCCGATGTGATTTCTGCCCTATGCTCTTATGACCTTGACTTTGGCCAACATATCATAAGTCACATGTCAAGTTCTACCCGTCATTCTCCAGGTTAATTTGAATCCACCCGTACCTACCCTTGACTTTGGCCAAAATGGCAGTACGACTGTCCCAAACCAACGCATCAATCTATGCTGCATATGAATACCCCAATAGCTACCAATCACTGTGCCTTGACTTTGGCCAACATACACAGCTTGAATACTATTGACCATCCATATGAAACGACGGAGGGCTACGAATGGTTTCTGGCGAAAACCTTTAACGTAATGAACTTGATATCGTTGAAGGAACGGATAGCTTTTTAAAAATATAGTGACGAAAACCGTTGCTAAAGAGGTCACGCCCGGTAATGGGATCTCGGCTCTTTCCCCGTAGAATGAGGTGCAGGATATTCCAACTGAATACCACGGTGCAAAGCAAAAGTAATCGGCTATAGTGAAGTTATTGCCTGACGCAAACTTTTTGTCCAAGGGGTCACTCCCGGTGAAGGGATCTCGGCCCTTGCCTCGTCGACTGAGGAGCAGGATATTCCAACTGAATACCACGATGCAAAACAAAAGTGAACGTCCTTGCAATAACAACTTTTTGAAAGGTGTTCCAACAACATCAGATTAGGTTTGTTTTTAACTTGCATTAATCCGAATCAACGCAGTCCCATCAATTGATCACACCAAAAAGAACGAAAATATACTGATGTATGTATATGCAATCCGCATCCGCCACTGGGTCCCGTTATTACCCGTTAGGTTAGCTAACTAACGACAGAGCGGGGACTGGACTAGCGCGGATGCAAAAAACATATACAACATCTACTAGTATATATATCAATATATAATATTTCGCTC
Organism: Agapanthus africanus; assembly: GCA_030015575.1. Classification (NCBI taxonomy): domain Eukaryota; kingdom Viridiplantae; phylum Streptophyta; class Magnoliopsida; order Asparagales; family Amaryllidaceae; genus Agapanthus; species Agapanthus africanus. The sequence goes on along the minus strand of CM057347.1, from coordinate 175,554,225 downwards.
AAGGCGTGATAAAATGCAACATCACAGAAATGTACAGCATCACAGAATAATACAGATATCTGGGATCCCCGGGTTTCACAGAGCCCCTGAAACCCGACGTTCCCCTGGTCGTGTGGATAGCCTGTGCAATGAAATCCTAGACCCCTACGGGCGCAGCAAGTTACCCGCCAAAACCTGAAGCGAGGCAGCCCCCTTCAGCAACGTGAATGGACCACCCAGCACTTCACGGAATCCGGTAACTTGGGTACCCCTCCTGGGTCAACCTGTACCCCCTACGAGTGCGGCGAATAGCCCGCCAATTCTAGAGTAAAGCCCCCTTCGTCTCAATGCCATGAGATGCGGGCTTGTTGCCCTCTAGAACCCGGCTATCCGTGCACCCCTCCGCGGGGCAATCCTAGTATAGAAAGTAAAATATACATACAACGGGTACATCGACCGCAACCTGGCCGTGCCCCAAAATAATAATACAAACAGGCAGTGACGGCAGTCCACATGTCGGACGCTCGCCCCGCAATGTCAAATGTACATAATACAACAAAACTGTACTAGTATTGCATCCAGGCTATCCCCCACGACCGATCCGCAACATCACAGCAAAAACACAGAACATCAACGTGAAAGTCACGTTCGCAAATCCGTCTAACCGGGCTATAGCAGTTAGACAGGATTTACCGATCAAGTGACATTCACGGTAGCAGATATAATGTAAATACTGTGAACTAATGTGTTTAAAATATCCGATCGATTAAATTTTATCAAGTGGGCCCCAAGTACTACTGTAGCACATCAAGAAATTCTGGGCACAAAATTAATATTCCAAAACCCATATTTTCAACTCAGGAGCATTCTGCAAAAGTTTGGGGGACTAAACAATTCAAGTCGCGGCAGAACCGCGGCCCAAGCATGGGTTTGGCCGCGGTTCCGTGGTGGTTTGGACTGTTCACGAGCCCAAATTTTCACAGAACTCTTATAACTCCCTGTACATCATTCTGAGACAACCTAAAAAATTTTTGGACTTCAAAAAATTTCGACAGAAACTGATGTGAAGAAAAACACGGCTTTTGGAAAATTGTTCGATCGGAAATGTAAAACACATTAGACAAAGCTAGACTATGTTAATGGCGAGGCTCTGATACCACTGTAAGTGCACGGCGGCGCCCCGGCCTCCATCCCGAGGCCAAATGCGGAAGCGAAGGTTAACTTTAATTTTTCTTGAACCCACCGTGCACTAAAACCCGGATCGAACCATTAACTAGTCCTAGCTAACATCAAGATGGGGAAGAGAAATATACCGACTGATCCGTGTCCTCCGGTCTTCTCGTCGTCGTCCCGATCTCCAGCGGAAGCTCCGGTCTCCACCTCGTCGCCGGAAGGGCACCACGTCGCCTGCTTCTTTTACGGGCTCCCACCTCTATACCGAGGCAACTCGGGCACGAAGTTGGCGAGCCGACGTGCCCAAGGTTTGCTGTAGAATGTGTGTAGAACCATGTCTCATTTTGGGGTTCATGGATGTTGCCTTTGGTGGAGGTAATGAACTTGGCTTTTGGAGATGGAACTTGTGGGGATTTTTCCAAGCCAAAAGAGATGAAAAACCCCCACAACAAATTTGGGACAGCCCCTCCAATGGCTTGGCCGGCCATGGCTTGTGGAATGGAGAGAATGAGAGAGGGAGTGAAGTTGTGAGAGAGTGAGCCAAAAAACCATCAAGCAAGAGAGAGAAAGGGTGATGATAACAAACAATGATCATAAAGCAAACCCTCACTCCACCAACCAATCAACAACCATGATTGCTTTAAAGGTCAAGCCATCATGATAGAAGAAGAAGTCAAGGTCAAAGAATGGTGCAACCATCATGACACAAGAATATGCAAAGACCACCCTCCATAAATACTTATTTGCACAAATGAAAATAAGCCCTCCTCCACCAATCTTCGGCTATTGAATGATACAAAGAAATATGGCCGAAACGGAAAGCAAACTGGGAACTCCGGAAAACTGGTCCCGTAATAAATTACAGGAAAACCCCGATACTGTGTATACACACCCGCATTTGTATTCCAACCGAAATACAAATGCAATGAGACAAAGTCTACACTGTACTATACTAGGATCCGGCTTAAACCAAAGCCGGCTAGTATTATCCGTTCGATCCTGATCCGTGCAATACCGCACGTATCTGATCGAACGCTGTCATATATCCATACGGCCTCTAGTACTAACCGTCCGATCCTGATCCGTGCAATACCGCACGTATCTGATCGGACCCTGCCATATCTCTATACGGCCTCTACAGCGTTTCGCCCGAAAACTTGAGCAACTGAATGTGGGGGACTCTAAAGACTCGTCAATACCTCGGTTGTGGATTTAACCACTAGCACGTCAGAGGTATAAGCCAATACGTAACGGGCTACCAGGTATTGACCAAAAGGGACGTCGATGAGCGAACTCATCCTGACACCCTACTGAGCCTGTCAGTGACAATATCCGTACAGTCCGGTCCGTTCGTCTATGAGCATCGCATGGCGGGCCTAGGGGTTGGTAAAAGTCAGACCCCCAAAAGCGGTACAAGTCGTGTCGGAGTGTAGCCCAGAATACCCTGAGATACTACTGGAATACCTACCAGTAAATCTCCTGCCTCGGCCGAGGGCTTCGTGTAATGGCTCTCCTAGACACAGCGCGACCTCACCCCCAATACCGGGAGAGACGAACCCCTGAAGATCCGCTCACTGCCTCCATGTGGCTCGGGACTGTACCCAACTAAAACCTGTTTGCACGTCTCCTTTGAGCGTGATAGGGTAGTAATCAAAGTACAGTGGGAACTCACACGAGACAAATGACGATCCCCAGGTCGATGAACTAACCTGTACACATGTCACCAGGGAACTGCTATCTGACGTCAGGTATAAGACCAACTAGCATGTTCCCGGCGAGTCCTGTCCGGTGTACTCATAACCCAATGAGCACCTGTATACATCTTAGGTGAACCAACTAACACCAGTGGCTTGTGAGACCGGCCACCGCCCCTCGTCGGGGTCTCGACTATATACACTAGTCTACTCTGGAGTATCGATGCCCTGTCTCGAAACTCCCACGACTAGGGACCTTTTAAGGATATGCTTATAGACCCCAGCTCCCACTTATATGATCGTCCTCATACTGCTGGTGGTCAAGCAAGAATCCTAGGGGCTCTATCAACGCGTAATAGCGACCTGTCTGGTCACCTAAAGCAGTACACGATGGTAAAGATAAACCAGATAGCATACTATCATCTCGAGTAAGACTGCCTTACCGGGATAGGTCCCCCCTCAATCATTGCAATCACGTGCCTGTGATCCAATAATTGACTCTGAGGGCACTATCTCCAACATGTGCCTGACAGCAAAATCAGGTGCATCTGATAAGCGCGAAAAATCCCGATTTAGTGCATCTGGTGTGCACCAAAATCACATCTTATACCATGCACCCAACATGCGCGAAAATCCAATCAGCTGCATCCATCATGCACGAATAAAATCTAAATCCTGTGCATCCAACGTGCAAGAAATCACTAAATCCAATATTAAGCGCCGAACATGTGCAAGATCCAATCCAAGCGTGCCAAATATGCGCAAGAATCCAAATCAAATGCACAGAGTGCACGAAATCACCATCAATATCAGAATCGAAATCGACGGTATACCATAAATCTCAATCCAAATCAGGTATACCGCGGTATATAATCTCACAACCATGTGCATCAGCGTGGACAAATCAAATCAAAATACTAAAAGTGCTTGAAAACCATGCCGAAAGCATAAGTCAAATCACATGCATAACATAGGCATGAAATCAAAATCAATATATCGAATGATATCAAACCGAAGTCAGGTGCAACCGTGGTGCACAAAACGTAAACCCAGTGCAACAAACGCACTAAATATAAATCCGGTGCAACAAATGCACGAAATATAAATCCGGTCCGACAAACGCACAAAGTATAAATCTGGTGCGACAAACGCACGAAACATAAATCTGGTGCGACAAACGCTCGAAACAAAAATCCGGTGTGACAAACGTGTAAGGTTACTAGGCACTAGTAAAAGGTTCTATAAGGCATCTGTTGCGCCACGGCAGCGCCCCGGCCGTCTTACTCGAGGCCAAATTGCGGAATCAAAATTTTTTCCTTACTTGGAAACCGGCGCTACCGCGGACAAAGAAAACCCGGATCGTTAACCATTAACCTACGCTAGCTAACAAAAGATTGGGAAGAAAAGTATACCGAGTGATCCGAGTCCTCCGGTCTTCTCTTCATCATCCCGATCTCCCGCGGAAAGTCTTGGCTCCACATCATCGCCTCCTCGCCGGAAAGGGCACCACATCGCCTTCGTCTTTTACGGGCTCCCGCCTCAATACCGAGGCAACTCGAGCATGAAGCCGGCAACTCGACATGCCCAAGATGTGCTGTAGAATGTGGTGTAGAATCGTAGTCTCTATTGGGGTATTGGAGTTGCCTTTAGATGGAGGGAAGAATGAAACTTTGGAGGCAAATGATGCTATCATTTTTGCAAGGAAAATGAGATGAACCAATGATACAAAAATCAATCTCTCATTTTCTCTCTTCTCCCTAATGAGTGGCCGGCCCCCTCAATTTGGAAATGGTGGTGGAGTTATGAACAAATTGCAAGAGGGAGGTAAGTGTAGGAGAAATAAAAGAGGTGACCATATCCAAGGTCAAAGAAACATCAACCATGCTTACATCAAATCCAAACCATACCCTTTCAATCACATTAAAGCAAGCATGGTTGAAAGATATCATAATAAATACTTTTGCAAGAAACCCCCCCACAAAGTGTTATTTGCAAAACTGCAAATAACCCCCTCCATCGGAAAAGTCCGGCCGGGAAAGAACAAAGGAAAACCGGCCGGAACGGAATGCAAACTGGCAACTCCAGAAAACTGGTCCCGTAATAAATTACAGGACAACCCCGATACTGTGCATACACACCCGCATCTGTATTCCGTCCGGATACAAATGCAATGAGACAAAATCTACACTGTACTAAACTAGTACCGGCTTAAACCAAAGCCGGCTAGAAAAAAACCGTTCGATCCTGATCCGTGCAATACCGCACGTATCTGATCGAACCCTGCCATATATCCATACGGCCACTAGTACAAAACTGTCCGATCCTGATCCGTGCAATACCGCACGTATCTGATCGGACCCTGCCATATCTCCATACGGCCTCTACAGCGTTTCGCCCGAAAGCTGAGTAACTGAAAGTGTGGTGGACTCTAAAGACTCGTCAATACTATGGCTGTGGATTTAACCACTGGCACGTCAGAGGTATAAGCCAATACGTGACGGGCCACCAGCTATTGACCAAAAAGGGACGTCGATGAGGAAGCTCACCCCGACACCCAACTGAGCCTGTCAGTGACAATATCCGTACAGTCCGGTCCGTTCGTCTATGAGTATCGCATGGAGGGCCTACGGGGTTGGTAAAAGTCAGACCCCCAAAAGCGGTACAAGTCGTGTCGGAGTGTAGCCCAGAACGCCCTGAGATACTACTGGAATACCTACCAGCAAATTTCCTGCCTCGGCCGAGGGCTTTGCGTAATGGCTCTCCTAGACACAGCGCGACCTCACCCCCAATACCGGGAGAGACGAACCCCTGAAGATCCGCTCACTGCCTCCATGTGGCTCGGGACTGTACCCAACTAAAACCTGTTTGCACGACTCCTTTGAGCCGTGGTAGGGTAGTAATCAAAGCACAGTGGGAACTCACACGAGACAAATGACGATCCTCAGGTCGATGAACTAACCTGTACACATGTCACCAGGGAACTGCTATCTGACGTCTGGTATAAGACCAACTAGCAGGTTCCCGGCGAGTCCTGTCCGGTGTACTCATAACCCAATGAGCACCTGTATACATCTTAGGTGAACCAACTGACACCAGTGGCTTGTGAGACCGGCCACCGCCCCTCGTCGGGGTCTCGACTGTATACACTAGTCTACTAATGGAGTATCGATGCCCTGTCTCGAAACTCCTACGACTAGGGACCAATTAAGGATGTGCTTATAGACTACCAGCTCCCACGTATATGATCGCCATCATACTGCTAGCAGTCAAGCAAGAATCCTAGGGGCTCTATCAACGTGTAATAGCGACATGTCAGGTCACCTAAAGCAGTACACGATGATAAAGATAAACCAGATAGCATACTATCATCTCGAGTAAGACTGTCCTACTGGGATAGGTCCTCCCTCAATCATTGCAATCACGTGCCTGTGATCCAATAATTGACTCTGAGGGCACTATCTCCAACAATCTCCCACTTGCACTCAAGGCTAATTATTGCGATGTCGCATACTCACAGCCCGTGTGATACCGAACACCCAACTCCTCTACTAGTCAGTCTCACAAAGCTCGTTTGTGAAACTATTGCATTCGAGGAATAGCCTCAGTGAGTGGATCCGCTGTGATGTTTCTTTCTATGTCTCTCTATATCTCAAGTTCGCGGAGAAAGCCATCTCCCGAAATGAGCAATACCTGTCTTAGAATGTCCGGATGTCTGATGGGACCTAGCTCATAAATGAACTCCAAATCCAAACTTCTTAGACTGTATCGTCAACTGAACTTAATCAGTATCCTGCGCCATGCCTCCCTCAGTATTGCCTTGGACCACCTGTCCAAAATACAGTCCCCCATCAGAGGGAGAACTATAACTCTGACAACCTCCTTGTCGTCCATGTCACCTTGGAAGCCTGGAGTGATAACCGTCTCCTAAAGGAGGCAGCCGTTATCATATTCCTAGAACATCAACTTATGTTCTAAGACTGCTTCCGACTGTTTCTCCAGGATTGGATCAATATCAACTTATTGCATCTAGTGCAAGAACAACATCTGGTGCGGTACTTGACATCTCATGATTGACTCAATTGCCTAAGCAAGTGATCTGCCAATCATGAGTATCCCTCTCCTCTTTAGTCTATAAGACACCTTTAGAGAGGGTGACTCCATCAACTGCAGGTGCACTACCGTATCAGGAGTCGTCCATTCTAAATACTCATAGAATGCTGTCAAGTTACCCAGATTGGGAAACCACCCAAATCTAGATCTAAAACCATAGATCTAGTAACCAGTATGTCTGATATAATATCCAAGTCCTTTGTGGAGAAAACACTGTGTGACGACCAAAGTATAACCGATCGTAGTATAGGAATATCACTTCCTACTACCTTCTCAACAGATCCATCCCCTATTCTGATGACGTCAAACCGATGACTGTCACATCAGAAACAGATGATCTAACTCCGCTATATCTGCTTTAGTCTACAAATAGATATAAGCATGAAGTCCACCAATGCTTCCGCTGCTCCCACTGACTACGACAACCCTCTGCCAGAGTCATATAGACGTGCAATTCCAAAGCTAGTTTAGAACGACGCTATACTCATTCTCCTGCCGGGTCTCGCAGCCTGGAACAACAGCAATGGTAATTGTGGGTAAACAAGAACTTCCCTGTCACCGTCCTTGAGGCTACCGGAGTACCTCTCGGGTGCCTGAAGTTACCCACCTTATCTGCGGAGTGGCCAATGGAATGTCAAATCAGATCGAATCTTTAGGTTCCTTATCAAATCTTCAGTAATCGTTTGCGGTTCTGGAATCGCTTCCAGTTCTACCATACTCCCACTGCTGTTTTTTGAAAAAAAAATCCATTTTTAATAAAACTGTGGCGAGTCTAGAACAATATTTCTATTGATCTGCCAGATGGTAGAAAGTCAACCCTCGTCATAGCCTGGGTCAACCCACAAACAGCCATTACAGAAACGTGCCTTGAGTTGTCCAGTGTATGGTTTTAATCATAAGCTGGACAACTCCCCGTACCTTAACATCGTTAAGATATGAACTGTTCTATATCCAATATAGAACCAGAGGCACTGATTCAATTGAACCAGATTCAAATCATGCAACTATCTCCAGTGCATGTCAACTAAATGGAAGGAGGTCGATCAGCGTTACTCAACTTAGGAATGCTTCCAATTATGAGTAGCCTGAAAGAGAAGCAATCTGTCTTCATCATTACTATCAACTGAATATCATACACAAGTATCTACATCTTCAATCTCTTTGAAGAATCCCGATACTTGCTACACCTGGTACTCTACTCTATTCAAATACCTATAACTCCTCAAAACTTAGACCCTTTGTTTCCACGAAACAGCTGTCTAAAATCTAGAGAAGCCATAAGTAAACTGAATATAGTACGAGCACCAACCCCTCTGTCCTAATGGACACTGGACAACATACAATACTCTGTATAAGTCCGCTGAGTCTAACAACTCTTTCACTGTGCGTCGTAGGTTGAAAACTGTACTTATGGTTAAGAAGAATTACACCGCTGTTCAATGCTCCTTACCTAACCATCCACTGATATAGGTAAATGTCATCGACATAATATCAAAAGGTATATCTCACTCTATGAAAATAGACGTACAGATATATCGATTTGAAATTGGTGCACAACAGCGGATATTCAAAACCAAATATTTGCCGACCGGCAAACAACCCAGGTGACTTTCTCAAATATCACCGATTACAACGAATCCCGATATAATGAGGATGATCACCCAATTCCCAATAACTTACTCCCACTCATCATCTGTAAAACCATACAGATGTGAGAATCCAACCTGGTAAATACATACCCTGGAGTAAGTGTATAATCGGGAAATCAGTTTTCTATTAACAGTACACAGTGAAACTGAAACATTGAAATGTTTCGTCGGGGTATCCTGGTATTCCTAGTAATGCCTCTTCCATTATCCAGATTCACAACTGTAACCGTATATCTCTTTGCCTTCTGTCCAAATCCCTTTATATGTCTTTAGTCATTACCGTCTGCACACCCCCTTAGGCCAAATGGTTTTCTTCCTTCCCTACCGTTCGGCACCAGCCTATGGTTTGGAAGAAGACTATCCAATAAGCATAAAAGGTGTACTGTCCTAATCTTAGGAGCACTCGCAAAGCGAGAGAAGGTGAAGATAAAAGACAACTGAATGTACTTTATTCCTATTTCTCCTGAACCAGAATCCATCCCCGAACTGGAACAAGTTCCTTTCGAGTTCGTATATAACCATACGATGGAATATCCAATAAAATGGGATCTTCGTAGTGATACGGAGAGTCCTGGAGAAATACAAAGGTGATTTAGGATTGGCGAAGAAATACTTGGTTTGGTCGTGAATATCAGTCGCAATTTACTTTGCCCTCTTACTAATCCCTGGCTTTGTCTAAACTTAATACCTTCTGTACACCATCGTTATGCTAATTGGTTTTCTTCATTCCCCACCGTTCGGCACCAGCCTAAGGTTTGGAAGAAGACTATCCAATTTGCGTAATAGGTGTACTACTCCTAAACCAAGGAGTACTCGCAACTTGAGAGAAGGTGAAAAGAAAAGACAACTGAATAATCCTATCCGTTTTCTCCAGAACCAGAAACCATCCTCGAAGTCCTTCGAGTTCGTATCTAACCATACGATGGTTTTGTCCAATGGAAGTGGACGTTCGCAGTAATACGGGGTGTCCTGGAGAAAAGGGTAAAAGTAGGAGTGGCAATGAGGTCTGCAACTCTGACAATCCAAAGCCTGTGTTAAGAAGGTTCGGTCAACTTGGTCACTGAGTCATAGTCCAGGGTCGGGTCAATGGTCGCTGCCAAAGAGAGAGAGAGAAAAGAAACACTCAGCGTGCACTCTAACCTAGATCAGAATGGTTACCAATTTATCTAATCAGGAAACCTCCCACTGTACCTCAAATTCTCCTCCAAACCTGAAAGAAGAATTAGTCGGGATCACCCGAGGAGTAAACTAACTCATCAGTGGGAATCTGGATCCAACTATCATCGCATGATAACTTGACGGAATCCACTCAAGTTACCACACTCCAGAAGGTATGCGCATGCCTGGCAAGTTTCAGTTCTTTTGAAACTCCCGATGTTTGTTTTTACCCCTAGGACCCAAGTGACCTTGACTGAGCCAACATATCAAAGGATCCTAGTCAAGTTCAACCCGTCATTATCTTGATTGCATTAGACCTACCCGCACGAGTCCTTGACTGAGCCAAAATGACCGTACGACTGTCCTAACCAATCACATATCCATGCAACAGAAAAGCACTACATAGCTACCGAACACTACGCCTCGGCTGAGCACGACATACGCAGCACGAATACTAAGTAATACTAATCTGAAATGACGGAGGGCTACGACTGGTTTTTGGCGAAAAACCTTTAACGTAATGAACTTGATATCGTTGAAGGAACTGCACAACTTTTTTATAAAATATAGTGACAAAAACCTTTACTAAAGAGGTCACTCCCGGTGAAGGGATCTCGGCTCTTTCCCCGTAGAATGAGGTGCAGGATATTCCAACTGAATACCACGATGCAAAGCAAAAGTAATCGGCTATAGTGAAGTTAATGCCCTGACGCAAACTTCTGTCCAAGGGGTCACTCCCGGTGAAGGGATCTCGGCCCTTGCCTCGTCGACTGAGGAGCAGGATATTCCAAATGAATACCACGATGCAAAACAAAAGTGAACGTCCTTGCAATAACAGCTTTTTGAAAAAGTGTTCCAACAACATCAGATTAGGTTTGTTTATCTTGCATTGATCCGTATCAATGCAGTCCCATCAAATGATCACACCACAAAGAACGAAAATATACTGACGTACGTATATGCCATCCGCATTCGCCACTGGGTCCCGTCATCACCCGTTAGGTTAGCTAACTAACGGCAGAGCGGGGACTGGACTAGCGCGGATGAAAAACATATACAACATCTACTAATATATATACCAATATATAGTATTTCGCTCAAGGCGTGAATAAAATGCAACATCACAGAAATGTACAGCATCACAGAACAATACAGATATCTGGAAACCCCGGGTTTCACAGAGCCGCTGCTGAAACCCGACGTTCCCTTGGTCGTGTGGATAGCCTGTGCAATGAAATCCTAGACCCCTACGGGTGCGGCAAGTCACCCGCCAAAACCTGAAGCGAGGCAGCCCCCTTCAGTACCGTGAATGGACCACCCAGCACTTCACGGAATCCGGTAACTTGGGCACCCCTCCTGGGTCAACCTGTACCCCCTACGAGTGCGGCGAATAGCCTGCCAATCCTGGACTGAAGCCCCCTCCGTCTCAATGCCCTGAGATGCGGGCTTGTTGCCCTCCAGAACCCGGCTATCCGTGCACCCCACCGCGGGGCAAACCTAGTACAGAAAGTAAAATATACATACACCGGGTACATCGACCGCAACCAGGTCGTGCCCCAAAAGAATAATACAATCAGGCAGTGACGGCAGTCCACATGTCGGACGCTCGCCCCGCAATATCAAATGTACATAATACAACAGCACTGTACTAGAATTGCATCCAGGCTATCCCCCATGACCGATCCGCAACAACACAGCAAATACATAGAACATCAACGTGAAGGTCACGTTCGCAAATCCGTCTAACCGGGCTATAGCAGTTAGACCGGATTTACCGATCGAGTGACATTCACGGTCGCAGATATAATGTAAATACTGTGAAAAATGTGTTTAAAATTTTCCGATTGACCAAAAATTAACAAGTGGGCCCCCAATCAAAACTGTAGTACTCACAGAAAACATGGGCCCAATTTTAATATTCCAAATACCCCATTTTCATGTCCAAGACAATCTGCAAAAATTTGGTACAGTAAAGATTTTAACCGGCGGCGGAAGCGCGGCCAAAGCAATGCTTTGGCCGCTCTTCCACGGTGAAAAGAAGGATTCAGGGTACCAAATTTTACTAGATCTCTTATATTTCCCTGCACATCATTCTGCAACCACCTGAAAAATTTTTGGACTTCAAAAAATTTCGACAGAAACTGATGTGCAAAAAAAAATACGGTTTTTGGAAATTTCGGTCGATCGGAAACGCAAACACATCAAACGAAGCTAGGTAAGGTTAATGGCGTGGCTCTGATACCATGTTGCGCCACGGCAGCGCCCCGGCCGTCTTACTCGAGGCCAAATTGCGGAATCAAAATTTTTTCCTTACTCGGAAACCGGCGCTACCGCGGACAAAGAAAACCCGGATCGTTAACCATTAACCTACGCTAGCTAACAAGAGATTGGGAAGAAAAGTATACCGAGTGATCCGAGTCCTCCGGTCTTCTCTTCATCATCCCGATCTCCCGCGGAAAGTCTTGGCTCCACATCATCGCCTCCTCGCCGGAAAGGGCACCACATCGCCTTCGTCTTTTACGGGCTCCCGCCTCAATACCGAGGCAACTCGAGCATGAAGCCGGCAACTCGACATGCCCAAGATGTGCTGTAGAATGTGGTGTAGAATCGTAGTCTCTATTGGGGTATTGGAGTTGCCTTTAGATGGAGGGAAGAATGAAACTTTGGAGGCAAATGATGCTATCATTTTTGCAAGGAAAATGAGATGAACCAATGATACAAAAATCAATCTCTCATTTTCTCTCTTCTCCCTAATGAGTGGCCGGCCCCCTCAATTTGGAAATGGTGGTGGAGTTAAGAACAAATTGCAAGAGGGAGGTAAGTGTAGGAGAAATAAAAGAGGTGACCACATCCAAGGTCAAAGAAACATCAACCATGCTTACATCAAATCCAAACCATACCCTTTCAATCACATTAAAGCAAGCATGGTTGAAAGATATCATAATAAATACTTTTGCAAGAACCCTCCCCATAAAGTGTTATTTGCAAAACTGCAAATAACCCCCTCCATCGGAAAAGTCCGGCCGGGAAAGAACAAAGGAAAACCGGCCGGAACGGAATGCAAACTGGCAACTCCAGAAAACTGGTCCCGTAATAAATTACAGGACAACCCCGATACTGTGCATACACACCCGCATCTGTATTCCGTCCGGATACAAATGCAATGAGACAAAATCTACACTGTACTAAACTAGTACCGGCTTAAACCAAAGCCGGCTAGAAAAAAACCGTTCGATCCTGATCCGTGCAATACCGCACGTATCTGATCGAACCCTGCCATATATCCATACGGCCACTAGTACAAAACTGTCCGATCCTGATCCGTGCAATACCGCACGTATCTGATCGGACCCTGCCATATCTCCATATGGCCTCTACAGCGTTTCGCCCGAAAGCTGAGTAACTGAAAGTGTGGTGGACTCTAAAGACTCATCAATACTATGGCTGTGGATTTAACCACTGGCACGTCAGAGGTATAAGCCAATACGTGACGGGCCACCAGCTATTGACCAAAAAGGGACGTCGATGAGGAAGCTCACCCCGACACCCAACTGAGCCTGTCAGTGACAATATCCGTACAGTCCGGTCCGTTCGTCTATGAGTATCGCATGGCGGGCCTACGGGGTTGGTAAAAGTCAGACCCCCAAAAGCGGTACAAGTCGTGTCGGAGTGTAGCCCAGAACGCCCTGAGATACTACTGGAATACCTACCAGCAAATTTCCTGCCTCGGCCGAGGGCTTTGCGTAATGGCTCTCCTAGACACAGCGCGACCTCACCCCCAATACCGGGAGAGACGAACCCCTGAAGATCCGCTCACTGCCTCCATGTGGCTCGGGACTGTACCCAACTAAAACCTGTTTGCACGACTCCTTTGAGCCGTGGTAGGGTAGTAATCAAAGCACAGTGGGAACTCACACGAGACAAATGACGATCCTCAGGTCGATGAACTAACCTGTACACATGTCACCAGGGAACTGCTATCTGACGTCTGGTATAAGACCAACTAGCAGGTTCCCGGCGAGTCCTGTCCGGTGTACTCATAACCCAATGAGCACCTGTATACATCTTAGGTGAACCAACTGACACCAGTGGCTTGTGAGACCGGCCACCGCCCCTCGTCGGGGTCTCGACTGTATACACTAGTCTACTAATGGAGTATCGATGCCCTGTCTCGAAACTCCTACGACTAGGGACCATTTAAGGATGTGCTTATAGACTACCAGCTCCCACGTATATGATCGCCATCATACTGCTAGCAGTCAAGCAAGAATCCTAGGGGCTCTATCAACGTGTAATAGCGACATGTCAGGTCACCTAAAGCAGTACACGATGATAAAGATAAACCAGATAGCATACTATCATCTCGAGTAAGACTGTCCTACTGGGATAGGTCCTCCCTCAATCATTGCAATCACGTGCCTGTGATCCAATAATTGACTCTGAGGGCACTATCTCCAACAGCATCAACCATGCCAAAATTAAAATTTTCAAGTGCCGAACAACCTAAAGCAAGGATCTTTGCTAGAGAATTAGGGTTAACAAGAACAAGTAAACAACTTTACTAGTAAGAGATGGGGATTACAACCTTTGTAGTCCGTTCCTTCGCTTCATAAGTGTTAGTTATATGTATGCCCTAGGGGCCATTACTGTACATACGATGTATATTGTAGTGGATGCTTGGACATATATAGGGAGGACTTTCTTGCTCGACATGATAGTACGCTATCTGTTTGCTCTTTATCTTAACATGTACTCTGATTGTCTTTATGTTACATGTTGATAAAGCCCTTAGGATATGTACTCGACTACTGGGACTATGATGAGATCATCCTAGTGGGGCCATGGTAGTCGACGAGTACATCCTGTAACTATTCCTAGTCGAGCGTGTATCGAGACAGGGCATCGATACACCAGAGTTGACGAGCGTATATGCATCTTTACCCATATGATGGGCGATGGATGATCCCATATCCATCGGTGTTTGACATCAAGGATGGTGTACGGGTGCTCAGTAGAGACTAGGTACACTGGACGGACTCGCCGAGAACTCCCAGATGGTATTATACACCACGTCAGATGACAGTTCTCTGGTGACACTGGTACAGGTTAGTCTGTAGACCCGAGATCGTCATAGAGTCTTGTGTGATTCCCACTGTGCTTTGATTTCCATCATACCACGTCCAAGTGGGTGTGCAAAAAGGTGGCTTTTGAGGTACAGTCCTGAATCACATGGAGGCAATGAGCGATAGGAGGGGTTTCGTCTCTCCCGGTATAGGGAGTTGATGTTGCGCTGTGTTCGATTAGCTATAACTGGAAATCCCTGGCCAGGGTTGCTGAGATTTATTGGTAAGTATTATCAGTAGTTTCTCGAACTGTTATAGACCTCATATCGACACGACTTATCATGCTACTGGGGTCTGACGTTTACCACCCCTAGGAGAGATATGCGACATATTAGACGAAGAGACCGGACTGTACGGGAGTGTTACTGATTGGATTCGTAGGAGAAAGTACAGGCTTGCTTGTTGATCTTCTGATCACTCAATACCTGGGTGGCTGTTATGTTTAGCTCACCGCTTGTTGGTGTTTGATATGATCATCACCTACTGCCGGCGTATTGACGATTCTTTAGAGTCCTATACAGAGGTTTCTTAACTCAGGCAAAACGGAGTAGGAGCACATATATGATATGTGCGGGACCGAGAACAATACGTTTATATGATACCGTATTATATTCTCGCGATATGAGATATCGGCCGGGTATATGTGATATGGCCGGGTCATCGGATCAAGTGTTGATTCGATGAACCGATACAGATTATATTAGTCGGTTATTTGTGAAATAGCCGGATTTTCGGATCCAGTGTTGATTCGATAATTTAATGTATAATTATATATTTGATATATTAAATTACTTTAACTGATATAAGCTCACTAAAAGATTCTTTTCTCACTCGGGTAATACATTGATATATATGCGATATATGTTAATTGTATTATTTTATTTGTTACAATAAATATTGTATATGTGATATATAATATTGTAACATGATATGATTACTAATGCAACAAGTTTGGTGGAGATTAAACAAGATTAGGGTTTGATTTGGGTTAGTTCTTTCTTGAACCTTCTAGAAGGTTTCCTTTTTGTTTTTGCAAAGATATTTTGCAAGATATTTACTTAACCCAACCCACACCCTTTACTATGGTTAGATCTCTATAATGGTTAAGTCTTTTCTTGACTTAACCATGGTTGCATTTGTAATGATATTATCATAATTCATTATTCATCACAAAGCTTTTGATAATTCTTCTTCTTCTTCCTTGAAGAAAAGCTTTCTAGCTTTTGCTCTTGTGATGATTTTGAGTGAGAAATAGAAAATAAATGAGAGCCAAAATCCTACTTCAGCATCCTAATCTATCCTTGCCATTTAGATTATGGTGTTCACTTCATTTAGTGAGTGAGAGCTTGTGTTAAAGAAACTTCAAAGTAGATCATCTTAGTTATCGAAGATCGGAAGCAAGCTTGCATCATTCTCTTCGTGGAGCCTCTCTAGAGTCCGGGTACTCGATGATCGCAACGAAGGGACCACAACACGGAGCTTATGAAGTGAAGGACCGAACTACAAAGATTGTAATCCTTTTCTCTTAGATGTTAAAGTGTTTAACATGCTTTGTTTCACCTAATCTCTAGTTTAAAGATCTTGGTTAGGGTTGTTCGGCACGTCTAAATTTTAAATCAGGCATCGTTGATGCCTTATAGACCCTTATGAGAGTGCCTAGTAACCCTACAATAAGCTCCGTATTGAGGTCCCTTCGCTGCGATCATCAAGAACTCCGACTCTCGTGAGGCTCCAAGAGGTGAATGATGCATCTTGCTTGAAGTCTTCTTAATCTAAGATGATCTACCTTGAAGAATCTCTAACTCAAGCTTACACTTCACTAAACAACTTATTAGAAAAGTGAACACCCTAATCTAAGTGGCTAGAATAGATGAGGATGATGAAGTAGGAATTTTGCTCTCTTTTGTTTTCAATTTCTCACTCAATATCATCACAAACACAAAAGCTAGCAAGCTTTTCAAGGAGGAAGAAGAAGATGAAACCTTTTGTGATGAATAATGAATTATTGTTACGGTTAAAATTGCAACCATGGGTTAAGTATAATAGACTTAACCCTTGTAGAGAATAAACCATAGGTTAAGGGTTTGGGTTTGGTTAACAAATGACTCCAAAAAATCCAAAGAGAAATGACAAAGTCAAAGCTTCATGAAGCTTGATGAAAGCTCATGCATAAAGCTAACCCAAATGATAACCTAATCCAAACCCTAACTAGGTTTAAACCCAACAAACATGTTGCATTTATAACCCTAACTTGTTACAATATTATATTGTTAGTGTATATGCCCTAGAGGCCATTACTGTATCATACTAGTTTGTATATTACTTAATGGAAGCTTGGGATATTCACAGTTGTATAGACAATCTTGCTCAAAATGGTAGTATGCTACTTGGTTTGTTTCTACTTCAATATGTACATATCTTTCTTTTAGCATATAGCTTATACATATTAGTGGAGCTCTTAGGATCTTTGCTTGATTACCAGCGTTGTGATGGCAGTCACTGTTAGTGTATATGCCCTAGAGGCCATTACTGTATCATACTAGTTTGTATATTACTTAATGGAAGCTTGGGATATTCACCTTGTATAAACAATCTTGCTCAATATAGTAGTATGCTACTTGGTTTGTTTCTACTTCAATGTGTACATGTGCTTATTTTGCGATATCACCTATACGCATTAGTGGAGCCCTTAGGATCTTTGCTTGATTACCAGCGTTGTGATGGCAGTCACACTAGTGGGGGCTGGGTAATCTATAAGCACATCCTTATACAGGTCCCTAGTCGCAGGACTATCGAGACAGGGCATCGATACTCCGGAGTAGACTAGCGTATGCGCTTCTCATCCCAGTGTGGGAGATGGTCTGTCCCACAGCCATCAGTACGTCGTACTGGTGATAGTATACGGGTGCTCGTTAGGTTACGAGTACACTGGACAGGACTCGTCGGGAACTGACAGGTTGGTATTATACCTATCGTCAGTTATCAGTTCCCAGGTGACATGAGTACAGCTTAGTCCGCTGACTTGATACTGGCACTTCGCCTCGAGTACGTTCCCACTGCACTTTGATCACTACCCTACCACGGCTCAAAGGAGTCGTGCAAACAGGTAGTGGTTGGGTGCAGTCCCGAAGCACTTGGAGGCAGTGACGGTTAGACAGGATTCGTCTCTCCCGGTATTGGGGGTTGACATCGCGCTGTGTCTAGGAGAGCCATTACACAAATAGTCCCTGGCCAGGGCAAGCGAGATATACTGGTAGGCTTCCAGTGTTATCTCAGGGTGTTTTGGGCTTCACTCCGACACGACTTGTACCGCTATTGGGGGACTGACGTTTTTACCGCCCCCTAGGCCCGACATGCGATGTATCAGACGAACAGACCGAACTGTACGGAGAATGTCACATTCAGACTCAGTAGGAGTTCAGATGGGGTTCACCTCGTCAGCCTTCTTGTCGGCATCTACCTGGGGACCGTTACGCACAGCTAGTGCCGCTTGCGGTCTGTGGTTGAACCCACTGCCAGCGTAGTGTCGAGTCTTTAGATTCCCACACAGAGGGTATTCGCCTCTGGGCAAAACAGAGTAGAGGTCGCATGGTTTTGAGACAGGGTTCATTCTCATCTGCGCACTTGTGCACGTTTTGGAGTCCGGACGGATTATACTGGCAGGCTCTGGTTTGAGCCAGATACTGGTATATGTTTTGGGGTTGCTTTTATATCTCGGTATTCTTGTTCCTCAGAACGAGAATGCAGGTGTGTATGCACAGTTGCTTGAGGCGGAGGATGAGGTATTTCATTAGGGTTTCGGAACGGGTGCGTTTGCACAGTTGACAGTCGTCATTTTCCAAACCCTAATAGATTTATGAAATATCAATTAATAATAGTAATTAAATGAAATATTGTTATGGTTGATTTTGTTGACTTGTTGACCATGGTTGACTTGTTGACCATGGTTGAATGTTGACCACCATCATGCTTTGAAAGGATTCTCCTTGATTCTTGCTTACATTCATTTAATGAAGCATGATAGTGGTCATTCCAAAACTACCATCAACTATTCTCATTTGAATTATTATTACTAATTAGATAATTCTTTTTCTTTTGATATGGTTGCAAAAAGGAAAAAGAGAGCTCATTCTTTCATAACCATTCTCTCTCCTCACTTCATCTTCTTCTTCCTCAAGCTCAAGGTGATTCCTTCTCATGTGTTGAGAATCCCTCACCTTGAAAAAGAAAGCACCCAATAGATACTCTCTACTCTCTCTAGGGTTCAAGGTTTAGCAAGCCGGAGATCCTAGTTCACTCAAAGTTCGAGTTAGAGCCCGAAGGTTGAACCCTCAGGTGGATCCATCTTCGACGGAAGAAGGCGACGAGAAAAGAACCATCAACCTCTACAAAGTTTGAAGAAGAAGGAGTTCAAGTTTAGGTATAACCATCTTTCCGAGTAGCTAACTCTCTTTAGCAAGTTTGCTAGTTTTAGTTTAGGAAAAGATCCCGACTTTGTTAGTCCATGTTGCCCCATGCGCTAAAAATTTGATTTTTATACCGTTTCCGCCTCCCCGTAAGAACCGGGGGTCGCAACGTGGACTTACAGTGGTATCAGAGCCTAACTAAACTTAAACTAGCTTGGTAGTGAAGTGTAACGAAGTTCGGAACCGAAAAATCCAAAAACCAAACTTTTACAAAACCCTAGTTTCTGTTAAAAAATTTTCTGGTCAAAACAAGATTTGTTATACACCTAAATTCGGCTCAGGGTTTTGTGTGAACACTCAAGAAAAACGATCCCCTGATTCATTCAAACCGCCGCGGTTCCGCGGCATGAGGTAGGTGTTTGCCGCGGAACCGCCGCCGTTTGTTGTCCTCTCGTGATCGATTTTGGTGCAGTGTTTTTCTGTGTTGGTTTTAGGATTTTTAAAATATATTATATGTGCCCAGATTTTCCAGAACAGAAATTTACTTTTGGGGTCCTATAATTCCGTATTTTTTTCCGAACTTCACTGCACTTTGACTATGATGGTTATATCTGTGATGTTTGCATATATTGAACGTCGGCTAATCGCTATAAGTCGATTGGTCGGGGTTATACATCTCTGTGATCTGTGTTTGATATTAGAATGTGTATATGAATCTGTTGGACTGTCGTGGGTGAATAGCCGGGGTGGATGTGAGATGAGCTTTTTGTTTTTCTTCCATTCATTTGTAAATGTAAATTGATGTAATATTATTATTTGTATGGCCGCACAACCGGGTCGGGGTTGTAGCCGTCATTGTATAATTCTTTTTACCGTTTTTTCTCCTAGGATAGACCCATGGAGGGGTGCACAAACTGCCGAGTACTTGGCGGGTAGTTTGCCGCACCCGTAGGGGTCTTGGGTGGGGTATTTGCTATTCACCGCGACCGTGTAATCCGCTTTTCGTTGCAGGCTCGAACGGATTGCGGATTGCTAGTATATCCAATGTATTCATCTGTGATCTGTAATGTCTATCATTGCTTTATATTTAGGCGTTGCTTATGTTTTACAGCCGCGCTAGCCCAGCCCCCGCTCTGTCGTTAGTTAAGTAACCTAACGAGTGATGACGGGACCCCGTGGCGAATGCGAATGGCATAAGCGTACGTCATATTTTGGTTGTTTTCTGCAATGGTAGGATTAAATGATGGGACGCATTAAAAGAACTAATGCAAGAATATCACGCATTAAAAGAACTAATGCAAGATAATAAACCAAGTTAAAGTCGTTGGAACACTTTCGAAAAACCACTCGGTTCTTTTCAAAACTAACTTTTAAATGCGGAGCTTGAGCCACTCCTTCTAAAAGCTATCTCGTTCCATCGATTATATCAAGTTCACTACGTTCACGGTTTCGCCAAAACCATTCGTAGCCCTCCATCATTTCAGTTAAATATACGGTAGTATTCAAGCTATGTATTTTGACCTCACGCCAAGGCATAGTCATTGGTAGCTGCCGGATATTTATCTGTTGCATAGATAGAATACGTTGGTTTGAGACAGTCGTACGGCCATTTTGGCCTACGTCAAGGGTAGGCACGGGTGGATTCAAATCAACCGGGATAATGATGGGAAGAACTTGACATGTGACTTATGACATTTTGACCTCACGCCAAGGTCATAAGAGCATGGGGCAAAAATCCACATCGGGAGTTTCATAAGTACCGAAACTTGCTAGATTTGCATACCATTTGGAGTGTGATGATTATGGTAGGATTCCTTCATTTTCGTCACGCGATGATATTTGGATCCCGATCCTACTGTGAGTATATGCTGCTCCTCGGGAAATTTCTCACTAAACGATCAATGCTATAAACCTAGTAGGTGCCTAGAAAGGTGTTACCGGGGCTACGCCCCCAGGGAAAAGAGGTTCTTAAATTAAGGAACTTCGCGAAAGCGTTGGAAAACCTCCTTCGAAGTACCGACACTGGCCTGGCTGAACGGTTAAGCAAGTATTGTACGGTGGGATTGATCCCGGCTAATTCTTCCTTTGTGGTTTGAGGAGGGATTCGAGAGACAGTGGGAGCCATCCTGTTTAGACAAATTAAAAACCATTCTAAACTTGCAAGAGCATCGTGCTAAAGTGTTTCTTCTCTCCCCCCTGCAGCGACCAAATTCGAAATGACTGGACTTAAGTTACTTCTAGATAAAAACATACTGACAGGGCCAAACTACAAAGATTGGCTCAGGAATATCAAATTGGCAATCACTTACGACAAGCTGGGGTATCTTCTTACCACCAAAGCTCCCCCCGTCCCAGGTCCCACCTCCAGCGTCGCGGATAAGGAAATCCGTAAGACTTGGGAGATTGATTGCGCGAAGGCCAGGTGCCTCGTGCTTGCCTCTATGGACAACGAACATCAGAGGAGGCATGAGAATATGGAACTCGAGTCCATATTTCTCCATACAAAAGAACTGTATGGAGAGCAGTCTCGTATCGCAAGATACGAAGTGTCGAAGAAGTTATTTTCGACAAAGTTGGCCGTCGGATCATCGGTAGCGGACCACGTGCTTAAGATGATTGGCTACACTGAGGAGCTCGCGGAACTTGGGACAACGTTGGACAGTGAACTCTATACGGATTTAATTCTCCAATCCCTTCCATCCACTTACGCCCAGTTTATACTGAACTTCAACTTACAAGAAAAGGAAGTTGAACTTTCAGAACTCCTCAACTTGTTGAGGAGCGCAGAGGGCACCCTACAGAAGGGTAGGGAAACACCCGCTTTGTTTGTAGGAGGATCTTCTTCCTCTAGGTCCAAGGCGAAAGCCAAGGGAAAGAGGAAGAAAGCCCCCGCCAAACCAAGAGGCGGTGTTAGTAAAGTGGGTACGAAGGGAAAGGAAAAGGCAACAAAGATAGCGGGGAAGCTTGTGGGTAAAGAGGAATGCTTCTATTGTCACAAGAGTGGACACTGGAAGAAAGATTGCAGGGCTTGGAAAGCCAGGACACAGGAACTGAAGCAGGTTGTGGCTTCAGCTTCAGGTGTGTATGTTATTGAAAACTGTCTTTCTATAAATTCTACTTCCTGGGTATTGGATACCGGATCAGGATCTCATATCTGTAATTCTTTGCACGCGTTGAGAAACCGTAGGGTTTTGAAGGCAGGTGACATGACCCTCAGAGTTGCGAACGGAGCTAGGATGGATGCTAAAGCCGTGGGGGACTATCACCTGGGAATGTCAGATGGGCATATTTTGGTTTTGCGTAATTGCTTTTTTGTACCCAACGCAACTTGTAATATCATTTCTGTATCTTTGGTTTCTAAAGAAGGTTATGAATTTGCGTTTGTAAGTAATGTTGTAAACATTCACCTTAATCAAGTTCTGATTGGGTCAGGTACATTGAGCAATGGTATATACGTATTAAACCAACCACAGATTTTCAATGTCCAGAATACACACAAAAGAAAGTCTCCAGATATCAATCAGACTTTCTTATGGCATTGTAGACTGGGTCACATCAATGAGAGAAGGTTGACTAAGTTACATACAGAAGGATATTTGGATCCGTTCGAATATCAATCATATGCCACTTGTCAATCCTGTCTCAAAGGAAAGATGACAAAGACTCCGTTCACTGGACACGGAGTAAGAGCGAGCGAGCTCTTGGGACTCGTACACAGCGACGTGTGCGGTCCAATGTCTATACATGCACGAAGCGGTTATTCTTACTTCATTACTTTTACGGATGATTTTTCAAGGTACGGTTATGTCTTCTTAATGAAACATAAGTCCGAAGCTTTTGAAAAATTCCAGGAATATAAGAATGAAGTTGAAAAACAAACCGGCAAAAGTATCAAGATTCTAAGATCGGATCGAGGTGGAGAATACTTAAGTGCCGAGTTCCTGAATTACTTAAAAGAGAATGGGATTCTCTCTCAGCTTACTCCTCCATACACTCCGCAACATAACGGTGTATCGGAGAGACGGAACCGGACCCTATTGGATATGGTACGGTCCATGATGAGTAACGCTGAGTTACCGCGATCATTCTGGGGGTATGCGCTAGAAACAGCTGCATACCTTTTGAACCGAGTTCCTACTAAGACTGTGCCTACCACACCATATGAGTTATGGAGTGGGAAGAAACCCTATTTTCAGTACTTGAAGATTTGGGGATGTCCAGCTTATGTCAAAAAGCAGCATACGGACAAGCTCGAGGCACGCTCAGTACTGTGCAAGTTTGTGGGATACCCAAAGAATTCCAGGGGGTATCTTTTCTATTACGCAGAGGAACAAAAAGTCCTTATTTCTCGTAATGCCCATTTTCTGGAACATCAGTTCTTAGAAAAAGAAGTAAGTGGGAGCGCAATAGAACTGGAAGAAATTCCAGAACCACAGACTATTACTGAAAGCTTAATGGAACCAGAGGGTTCAAAAGAACAGGACATTCCTATGCCGCTCCGCAGAAGTAGTAGGCAGTCTCATCCGCCCGAGAGATACTACGGTTTTCTCATAGACGGGGATAGAGAGGATTGCATCATGGACTATGATGAGCCTACTAGCTTCCAGCAAGCCGTTCAGAGCGTTGACTCGGTAAAATGGCTGGATGCAATGCGGACCGAAATGGAGTCCATGTACACCAACAAAGTATGGACGTTGGACATTGCTCCAGATGGGGTAAAACCCATAGGATGCAAGTGGATCTTCAAAAGGAAGATTGGTGTAGATGGACAGGTTGAGACCTATAAAGCTAGGCTTGTAGCAAAGGGTTTCCGTCAAAGACCTGGTTTGGACTATGATGAAACCTTTTCTCCAGTGGCTATGCTGAAATCCATTCGGATCCTTCTTGCCATTGCTGCCTTCCACGATTATGAGATTTGGCAGATGGACGTAAAAACTGCTTTTCTAAATGGAATATATGGATCAGCCAGAGGGTTTCATTCAGAGTGGGAGCAGCGGAAAAGTGTGCATGTTGCTTAAGTCCATCTATGGACTAAAGCAGGCATCGCGGAGTTGGAACATCTGTTTTGATGAGACTGTCAAGGAATTTGGCTTTATCAAAAATCCAGATGAACCATGCATCTATAGTAGATTTGTAGCGAGAACTGTAGTATTCCTCGTTTTATACGTGGATGACATTCTCTTAATAGGAAATGACATTCCTATGCTACAATCTGTCAAGGGATTCTTGTCACAAAGCTTCTCCATGAAAGACCTGGGTGATGCTTCGTACATCCTGGGGATCCGGATCCATCGTGATAGATCCAAGAGGATATTAGGACTTTCACAGTCCAGGTACATCGACACTATACTGAAAAGATTCAGTATGGAAGATTCCAAGCGCGGTAACCTACCGGCTTGTCACGGGATCACCCTCTCTAAAGAGATGTCTCCCAAGACTAATTTGGAGAGGGATCGCATGTCTATTATACCCTACGCTTCTGCGGTAGGCTCTATAATGTATGCGATGTTGTGTACCAGACCGGATGTAGCTTATGCACTGAGTGTGGTAAGCAGGTATCAGTCAAACCCTGGGGAGAAACACTGGATAGCGGTAAAGAACATTCTCAAGTACCTGAGAAGGACTAAGGAGATGTTCTTGGTGTATGGCGGAAAAGACCTCCAGATCGAGGCCTTTGCTGACTCCAGCTTCCAGAATGACAAGGATGATTCCAAGTCCATGTCGGGTTTTGTCTTTACCCTCAATGGAGGGGCGGTGTGTTGGAAGAGTTCCAAACAGGAAACCGTTGCAGGCTCGACGATGGAAGCGGAATACATCGCTGCATCTGATGCCGCAAAAGAAGTTGTCTGGATGAGGAAGTTCTTGAAAGAACTTCAGGTGGTTCCGTCCATTGTTGACCCAATACCTCTGTATTGCGACAACAACGGGGCTATAGCTTTAGCAAAGGAACCCAGGTCCCATCAGAGATCCAGGCACATCTTGAGGCGGTATCACCTGATCAGGGAGATCGTGGATCGCAAGGAGATCGAGGTTCGGAGGGTTGCTTCAGAAGAAAACACTGCAGATCCATTCACCAAGGCCCTACCCCAGACTCATTTCGAGCGGCTGATCGAGATGATAGGTCTTCGATACGCCAGTACATGGCCTTAGTGCAAGTGGGAGATTGTTAGTGTATATGCCCTAGAGGCCATTACTGTATCATACTAGTTTGTATATTACTTAATGGAAGCTTGGGATATTCACCTTGTATAAACAATCTTGCTCAATATAGTAGTATGCTACTTGGTTTGTTTCTACTTCAATGTGTACATGTGCTTATTTTGCGATATCACCTATACGCATTAGTGGAGCCCTTAGGATCTTTGCTTGATTACCAGCGTTGTGATGGCAGTCACACTAGTGGGGGCTGGGTAATCTATAAGCACATCCTTATACAGGTCCCTAGTCGCAGGACTATCGAGACAGGGCATCGATACTCCGGAGTAGACTAGCGTATGCGCTTCTCATCCCAGTGTGGGAGATGGTCTGTCCCACAGCCATCAGTACGTCGTACTGGAGATAGTATACGGGTGCTCGTTAGGTTACGAGTACACTGGACAGGACTCGTCGGGAACTGACAGGTTGGTATTATACCTATCGTCAGTTATCAGTTCCCAGGTGACATGAGTACAGCTTAGTCCGCTGACTTGATACTGGCACTTCGCCTCGAGTACGTTCCCACTGCACTTTGATCACTACCCTACCACGGCTCAAAGGAGTCGTGCAAACAGGTAGTGGTTGGGTGCAGTCCCGAAGCACTTGGAGGCAGTGACGGTTAGACAGGATTCGTCTCTCCCGGTATTGGGGGTTGACATCGCGCTGTGTCTAGGAGAGCCATTACACAAATAGTCCCTGGCCAGGGCAAGCGAGATATACTGGTAGGCTTCCAGTGTTATCTCAGGGTGTTTTGGGCTTCACTCCGACACGACTTGTACCGTTATTGGGGGACTGATGTTTTTACCGCCCCCTAGGCCCGACATGCGATGTATCAGACGAACAGACCGGACTGTACGGAGAATGTCACAATCAGACTCAGTAGGAGTTCAGATGGGGTTCACCTCGTCAGCCTTCTTGTCGGCATCTACCTGGGGACCGTTACGCACAGCTAGTGCCGCTTGCGGTCTGTGGTTGAACCCACTGCCAGCGTAGTGTCGAGTCTTTAGAGTCCCACACAGAGGGTATTTGCCTCTGGGCAAAACAGAGTAGAGGTCGCATGGTTTTGCGACAGGGTTCGTTCTCATCCGCGCACTTGTGCACGTTTTGGAGTCCGGACGGATTATACTGGCAGGCTCTGGTTTGAGCCAGATACTGGTATATGTTTTGGGGTTGCTTTTATATCTCGGTATTCTAGTTCCTCGGAACGAGAATGCAGGTGTGTATGCACAGTTGCTTGAGGCGGAGGATGAGGTATTTCATTAGGGTTTCGGAACGGGTGCGTTTGCACAGTTGACAATCATCATTTTCCAAACCCTAATAGATTTATGAAATATCAATTAATAATAGTAATTAATTGAAATATTGTTATGGTTGATTTTGTTGACTTGTTGACCATGGTTGACTTGTTGACCATGGTTGAATGTTGACCACCATCATGCTTTGAAAGGATTCTCCTTGATTCTTGCTTACATTCATTTAATGAAGCATGATAGTGGTCATTCCAAAACTACCATCAACTATTCCCATTTGAATTATTATTACTAATTAGATAATTCTTTTTCTTTTGATATGGTTGCAAAAAGGAAAAAGAGAGCTCATTCTTTCATAACCATTCTCTCTCCTCACTTCATCTTCTTCTTCCTCAAGCTCAAGGTGATTCCTTCTCATGTGTTGAGAATCCCTCACCTTGAAAAAGAAAGCACCCAATAGATACTCTCTACTCTCTCTAGGGTTCAAGGTTTAGCAAGCCGGAGATCCTAGTTCACTCAAAGTTCGAGTTAGAGCCCGAAGGTTGAACCCTCAGGTGGATCCATCTTCGACGGAAGAAGGCGACGAGAAAAGAACCATCAACCTCTACAAAGTTTGAAGAAGAAGGAGTTCAAGTTTAGGTATAACCATCTTTCCGAGTAGCTAACTCTCTTTAGCAAGTTTGCTAGTTTTAGTTTAGGAAAAGATCCCGACTTTGTTAGTCCATGTTGCCCCATGCGCTAAAAATTTGATTTTTATACCGTTTCCGCCTCCCCGTAAGAACCGGGGGTCGCAACGTGGACTTACAGTCACACTAGTGGGGCTAGGTAATCTACAAGCACATTCTTATACAGGTCCTTAGTCGTAGGATTATCGAGACGGGGCATCGATACTCCGGAGTAGACTAGCGTATACGCTTCTCATCCCAGCAGGGGAGATGGTCTGTCCCACGGCCATTAGAACGTCGTACTGGAGATAGTATGCGGGTGCTCGTTTGGTTACGAGTACACTGGACAGGACTCGTCGGGAACTGTTGGTTGGTACTATACTTATAGTCAGATAACAGTTCCCAGGTGACAGGAGTACAGCTTAGTCCGTCGACTTGACACTGCTACTTCGCCTCGAGTGTGTTCCCACTGTACTTTGATTACTACCCTACCATGGCTCAAAGGAGTCATGCAAACAGGTAGTAGTTGGGTGCAGTCCCGAAGCACTTGGAGGCAGTAGCGGTTAGATAGGATTCTTCTCTCCCGGTATTGGGGGTTGATATTGCTCTGTGTCTTGGAGAGCCATTACACAAAGTCCTTGGCCAAGGCAAGCGAGAATTACTGGTAGTGTTTCTAGTAGTTTCTCAGGGTGTTCTGGGCTACTCTCCGGCACGACTTGTACCGCTGTTAGGGGTCTGACGTTTACCGCCCCCTAGGCCCGACATGCGTTACTCTCAGACGAACAGACCGGACTGTACGGAGATTATCACATTCAGGCTCAGTAGGAGTTCGGATGGGTTCACCTCATCGGTCTTCTTATCGGCATCTACCTGGGGACCGTTACGTACAGCTAGTACCGCTTGCGGCCTGTGGTTAAACCCACTACCAGCGTAGTGTCGAGTCTTTAGAGTCTCATACAGAGGGTTGTTCTCCTTTGGGCAAAATAGAGTAGAGGTCGCATGGTTTTGCGACGGGGTTCGTTCACATCCGCGCACTTGTGCACGTTTGGTGTCCGGGCAGTTATTACTAGCGGGCTTTGATTTAAGCCAGATCCTAGTATTTTTTTTGGGATTGGTTTTGTTTCATTGTATTCATGTTCCTCGGAACACGGATGCGGGTGTGTATGCACAGTTGACAGAGGTAGAGGAATCTCATTAGGGTTTTGACAGTTGACTTTTTCTAAACCCTAATGAGAATGAGAAATATGATTAATAATATTAATTAAGGATAATTGTGCCATGGTTGAGGTTGGGTTGACCATTTGACTTTTGTTGACCATTTGACCATGATCATTTCTTTTGCAAGATTCTTTTTAAAGCTTGCAATTAGCATTAAATGTGAAATGATAATGGTCACTTCAACTAACCATCACAATTTCCTTTGATTATTATTATTTTCATATTCTCTCATATGAGAGCATGGTTGTAATTCTATTCTCATTCTCTCTTGCTCTTTCTCTTTCATGCTAAGCTCTTCCTCTTCCTCTCTCAAAGCTCCCTTCTTTCATGTATTGAAAAACATGAGCTTTGTGAGATAAAACCATCAAGACAACTCTCTACTCATTCTAGGGTTCTTAGTCTAGCAAGCCAAGCACTCTAGTTACCTCTTGGTTGAGGTAGGAGCTCAAGGTAGAGTCCTTCGGGTGGATCTTTCTTCGGCAAAGAGAAGACGAAGAGGAGGAGCCGTCTACACCACTCCAAGGAGCAAGCAAGAAGGAGGACCACAACAAGAAGAGAAGGATTTCAAGATCTAGGTATAACCATCTTACCTAGTAGTTAGAACTTGTAGTTAGTTTGTTAGTTTTTGTTTAGCAAAGATCCTCTAGTTCTAGTCCATGTTACCTTGCGTTAAAAATCCGTTTTTGCTCTTTCCGCCTCCCCGTAAGCGCCGGGGTGGGTAACGAGGACTTACATATATATCACATATACAATATTTAATGTAACAAAAGAAAATAATACAATAAACATATATCGCATATACATCAATGTATTATCTGGTGAGAAAATGAATCAATAAAGCGAGCTTATATTAGTTAACGTAATATAATATATCACATATATAATTATACATTAAATTATCGAATCAACATTTGATCCGACAATCCGGCTATATTACATATAACCGACTAATATAACATGTACCATTTCATCGAATCAACACTTGATCCGATGACCCGGCTATATCACATATACCCGACCGATATCACATATCGCGAGAATAGAATACGGTATCTCATATCGTATTATTTTCGGTCCCGCACATATCACATATGTGCTCCTACTCCGTTTTGCCTGAGCCAGGAAACCTCTGTGTAGGACTATAAAGAATCGTCAATACGCCGACAGTAGGTGATGATCATATCAAACACCCACAAGCTGCAAGCTGTCAGCTAAACATAACAGCCACCCAGGTATTGAGCGATCAGAAGATCAACAAGCAAGCCTGTACATTCTCCTGTGAATCCAATCAGTAACACTACCGTACAGTCCGGTCTCTTCGTCTGATATGTCGCATATCCAGTCTAGGGGTGGTAATCGTTAGACCCCAGTAACTGATAAGTCGTGTCGATGTGGGGCTCATAACGGGTCGAGAAACTAATGATAACTCTTACCAGTAGCACTCCATATCAGCCTTGGCTAGGGACTTCCAGTTATAGCCAATCGAACACAACACAACATCAACTCCCTATACCAGGAGAGACGAAACCCCTCCTATCGCTCATTGCCTCCATATGATTCGGGAATGAACCCAAAAGCCACCGTTTTGCACGCCCTCTTGGGCGTGGTAAAGTGGAAATCAAAGCACAGTGGGAATCACACAAGACTCTATGACGATCTCGGGTCTACAAATTAACCTGTACCAGTGTCACCGGAGAACTGCTATCTGACGATAAGTATAATACCTTCTAAGAGTTCTCGGCAAGTCCGTTCAGTGTACATAGTCTCCACTGAGAACCCGTACACCATCTTTGATGTCAAACACCGATGGATATGGGATCATCCATCGCCCATCATATGGGTCAAGATGCGTATACACTAGTCTACTCTGGAGTATCGATGCCCTGTCTCGATACTCCCTCGACTAGGAACAGTTATAGGATGTACTCGTTGACTACCATGGCCCCACTTGTATGATCTCATCATAGTCCTCATAGTCAAATACATATCCTAAGGGCTTTATCAACATGTGAGAGTAAGACAGTAAACCAATACAAGTCAACTTGTTAAGACAATGTGAAACCAAATAGTATACTATCATGTCGAGCAAGAAAGTCCTCTCTCTATATATCCAAGCATCCACTATAATATACATCATATGTACAACAATGGCCTTTAGGTCATATATATAACTAACAATCTCCCACTTGCACTAAGGCCAGCTGTTGTAGTATCTCATACCCAACATCTCGAAAAGTCTCTCAAATTGTATCTGGTGAATGGCCTTCGTGAGTGGATCCACAGTGTTGTTCTTCGTGTCAACTCTCCTGAACTCGATCTCGCGGCCATCAACTATCTCCCGGATTAGGTGATACCGCCTCAGAATATGTCTGGACTTCTGATGGGACCTGAGTTCCTTGGCCAAAGCTACAGCTCCATTATTATCACAATACAAAGATATTGGATGCTCAATGGAAGGAACCACACCAAGTTCAGTGATGAACTTCTTCATCCAGACAGCCTCTTTGGCAGCATCATTGGCAGCGATGTATTCAGCCTCCATCGTCGAGTCCGCTATGGTTTCTTGCTTGGAACTCTTCCAACAAACCGCCCCACCATTTAGGGTAAAGACAAAACCCGAGTGCGACTTAGAGTCGTCCTTATCACTTTTGAAGCTTGAATCGGTAAAGGACTTCACCTGGAGTTCTCCGTTACCATACACTAAGAACATCTCTTTAGTCCTTCTCAAGTACTTGAGAATGTTCTTCACAGCTGTCCAGTGATTCTCTCCTGGATCTGCTTGATACCTACTCACTACACTTAGTGAGTATGCTACATCGGGTCTGGTACATAGCATCGCGTACATGATAGAGCCTACTGCCGAAGCATAGGGTATCGCTTGCATGCGAGCTCTTTCCAAATCAGTCTTGGGAGACATCTCTTTGGAGAGAGTGAGTCCAGAGATCGTGGGTTGGTTACCACGCTTGGATTCTTCCATACTAAACCTTTTTAATATGGTGTCAATGTACCTGGATTGGGACAATCCCAGTATCCTTTTAGATCTATCTCTATAGATCTTAATTCCCAAAATGCAGGAGGCATCACCTAGATCTTTTGTTGAGAATCTATGTGATAAGAAGAGCTTGACCGAGTGCAGCATAGGAACATCATTTCCTAACAAGAGTATGTCATCCACGTACAATACGAGAAAGACAACCTTACTCTCTGCAACCTTCTTATAGATACAAGGTTCATCTACGTTTTTGATGAAGTCAAACTCTTTGACTACAACATCAAAGCAGATGTTCCAACTCCGCGATGCCTGCTTTAACCCATAGATGGATTTAAGCAGCTTGCACACCTTTCCGCTGCTCCCACTATCTACGAAGCCCTCTGGCTGAGTCATGTACACGCTCTCTTCTAAATCACCATTTAGAAAGGCGGTCTTAACATCCATCTGCCAGATTTCATAGTCATGGTATGCAGCAATGGCAAGTAAGATCCGGATGGACTTAAGCATAGCCACTGGAGAAAAGGTTTCGTCATAATCCACACCTGGACGTTGACGAAAACCCTTTGCAACAAGTCTGGCTTTGAAAGTCTCCACTTTTCCATCTACACTAAGTTTCTTCTTAAAGATCCATTTGCTCCCAATGGGTTTTACCTTTTCAGGAGCAACTTCCAAAGTCCATACTTTGTTGGTGTACATGGATTCCATCTCAGATCGCATTGCATCCAGCCATTTCACAGAGTCACCACTCGTGATGGACTACTCGAAGCTAGTCGGGTCATCATCTTCCATGATGCAGTCCTCGCTTCCACCATCAATGAGAAAACCGTAGTATCTTTCAGGTGGATGAGGAACCCTACTAGATCGGCGGAGAGGCTGGGATTCGTCGGGATCTACTGAATCCTCTGGTTCCACTAAATCTTCTGTCGTAGTTTGTGTCGCTGAAACTTCTTCCAGTTCTACCTCCTCGCCACTAATTTCACTTACAAGAAATTCCTTTTCTAAAAAGGTGGCATGTCGAGAAACAAACACCTTTTGTTCCTCAGTGTGGTAGAAGATATACCTTTGTGAGTTCTTGGGATATCCTACAAACTTGCACAGGACAGACCTTGCCTCGAGTTTGTCCGGATTGTGCCTTTTGACATAGGCCGGACAACCCCATATCTTAACATACTTAAGAGATGGTCTCTTCCCCTTCCATATCTCATATGGAGTGGCAGGCACTGATAAAATAGGAACCATATGTTAGTTATATGTATGCCCTAGAGGCCATTACTATACATAGGATGTATATTATAGTGGATGCTTGGACATATATAGGGAGGACTTTCTTGCTCGACATGATAGTATGCTATCTGGTTACACTTTACCTTAACGTGTACACTGATTGTCTCTCTGTTACATGTTGGTAAAGCCCTTAGGATGTGTACTTGACTACCTGGACTATGATGCGGATCATACTAGTGGGGACATGGTAGTCCATAAGTACATCCTTCAAGGTCCCTAGTCGTGGGTGTATCGAGACGGGGCATCGATATACCAGAGTAGACTAGCGTATACCTTCTCGACCCATACAGATGGGCGATGGATGATCCCATATCCATTGGTGTTTGACATCAGAGATGATATACGGGTGCTCAGTGGAGACTGAGTACACTGGATGGACTCGCCGAGAACTCCCAGATGGTATTATACCTTACGTCAGATGGCAGTTCTCTGGTGACACTGGTACAGAGTAGTCTGTTGACACGAGATCGTCATAGTGTCTTGTGTGATTCCCACCATGCTTTGATTTCCACCTTACCACGTCCAAGAGGGCGTGCAAAACGGTGGTTTTTGGGTACAGTCCCAAATTACATGGAGGCAATGAGCGATAGGAGGGGATTCGTCTCTCCCGGTACAGGGAGTTGATGTTGCGCTGTGTTCGATTGGCTATAATCGAAAATCCCTGGCCAGGTTTGCTGAGATTTACTGGTAAGTTTTACCAGTAGTTTCTCGAACTATTATAGACCTCATATCGACACGACTTATCGAGCTACTGGGGTCTGGCGTTTACCACCCCTAGGTGAGATATGCGACATATCAGACGATCAGACCGGACTGTACGGTAAGTGTTACTGGTTGGATTCACAGGAGTGTGAGCGGGCTTGCTCGTTGATCTTCTGATCGCTCAATACCCGGGTGGCCGTTACGTTTAGAAGACCGCTTGCGGCTTGTGGGTGTTTGATATGATCATCACCTGCTGCCGGCGTATTGACGAGTCTTTAGAGTCCTACACAGAGGTTTTCTGGCTCAAGCGAAACGAAATAGGAGCGCATATGAGATATGTGCGGGACCGAGAATAATACCAGTATGTGATACTGAATTCTATTCTCGCGATATGTATCATTAGACGGTTATATGAGATATAGCCGGGTTACCGAATCAAAGGTTGATTCGATATATTGATACATTGATATTAGTCGGTTATATGCAGTATGACCGGATCATTAAATCAAGTGTTGATTTAATGATTTAATGCATAATTATATATTTGATATATTACTTTGCATTAACTAGTATTGGTTCACTTAAGATGGATTTTCTCACTTGATGTGCACATTGTATATATGATATAGTTTTGTGCACTAGTTTGTATCATGTTTGATGATACATGCAAACTTGGTTGTGTATGATTAAACCATGATTAGGTTAATGGTTAGGGTTTTGATTTACTTATTTATTTATTCTTTTCCTTTATTCTTTTTGGAAAAAGAAAATAAAATGGTGGCTTTTTGTTTTATACTTGAAGATTCATGAAGCTTTGAAAAAGCTTTGACCATTTTGTTTCTTTTCTTAACCTAACCATTCACCTAAACCATAGTTTATTCTCTACACTCAACCATGGTTGCAAATATGATAAGAATCACTTGGATTTTATTTTTTAATAAGGCTTTTTCTTTTCTTCTTCTTCTTCTTCTTGATGAAGAGAAGAAAGTTCTCTTGAAAATTTTAAAGTGATGATTTCAAGTGAGAAATCCAAATCCAAAGTGAACCCACTTCCTATTTCTTCATCCTCTACCACTTGCCATGTAGTATAGGGTGTTTTCTTCACAAGTTTCATGACTTGGTGAAGTAGGAGCTTGATCTTGAGTTGCCTCGACGTAGATCATCTTCGGCATCAAAGTCAACGACCTAGCCCGATCTTTTCTCCGATGAAACCACCGCGAGCGTCTAGGATCCGATGATCGCAGCGAAGGGACATCGTCACGGAGCTATGGAGGTGGAGGACCGGATCTACAAAGGTTTTATTTCCGTTCACTTAGTGTAAATGTGATTTACTTTCATTTAGTTTCGCCTAAACTCTAGTTAACGATCTTTGCCTAGGGTTTCTCGGCACCTAAAATTTGAATTTGGCATGGTTGATACCTTGTGGAACCTCTTGAGTGTGCCTAAGAACCCTACAGTGGTATCAGAGCCTAGCTAGAGCCTTAGGCGATGCGTAGACGATGTTAGAAACCCGATCGAACCCGAAACCCTAATGCATAACCCTTCTCTGTACATTTTTGAAAATTGTTGATTTTTCTGAATTAAAAATACCTTCAGCAGGAAAATATAAGAATTGTGGTGAAAAACGACTGCCTAATCCATACATTCCACCGTGGAACCGCGGCAATAGCCTGCTTGGGCTGCGGTTCCGCGGCCGTACAGAGGATATAGGCCATCATTTTTCCACCATAATTCCTATTTCTGTGATTTATATTTTATGGGTATTTTTATTTTGACTCAAGAGTTGAGTGTTCTGGGGTTGTATTAGGGACTCGATGATTCGATCGGATTATTTAAATTTGTTTACTTTGTTTTCCGGGTATTTTTAGAACATGTTAAAAAGTTCGACCGGATATAAATACCCACTTTTTCCCCTGCCGGGAAATTTCCAATTGTTGGATTTTTCCGTAGTTTAATGACGTTCTAAGTAGTGCAAGTAACGCGATGGACCCTCTAGAAGACAACAAACCTTAACTCGATTATGTTACCGTCTTGAACTGCCCTTGGAACCTTAGGGTTTGGGGCAGTACGGCGTGCCGATGTGAGGCGTTGGCTTGACCCTTCTACGGCTGGACCGTTGGTACTGTGGCATGAAGTGGATGTTTTTAAACTTATTTCAAGAGTTGAGCTGTTTCGGGAAACATTGGGTGTTTGATTGTTCGATCGGAAAGTTTAACATTTTCTATTTATCCGGAATGTGATACAATATTTGGAATCCACAAGTAGTTATGAGATACCTGATTTGGATGTTATAAACATAGCACTTTAGTCTCACTTGATCGGTTGCCACGGAATTTTGATGCGATCAAAAGTCCGTCGCAATCACGTAGCGTACGCGGATACTCGCCGGGTAAACTTAATAGACAGCTACACCCTATATCCCCGACCAAGTGACTGTAGGAGAACCCCGTCGCCGAAAGCATCCGTTCGGGTGCTCGCGGCAGCGGTGTTTCGCCTTGGTGCACTTCATCAACGGCGTCGGGGGTGCGGCCGCTTACTAAAGTTTGCGACGAGCATTCGATCAGGATATCGGGAATCTTGTTGAATTGCCTGACTTGATATTGAAAAGTGTTTTCGATAATGAGACTAAAATGCGGGGTTTATAATTGTTAGGCATGCGATGTCTAAGGAATTCATTTGGTTAGGCATGCGATGTCTAAAGAGTTTGCGGATTCCAATTGTTGTAGTTTTACACTTTCTTTTCTGTGACCGTAAGTGTAATATGTGATATCGCCGGTTTCGTTGCTATATGTCAACGACAATTGGGATGCGCATATTTACTTACGTTGATGATGTGTGATGTTATGTGTTGCTGGATATGTTATATTGGATCGTCGTGTTTGAATAGCCGGGTTTTTTTTATGTGAGATGAGTGTTTTTCATTTTCATTCATGTAAAAACTTGTATGTGATATTCTTTTATTGGGGCACTTCCAGGTTGCGGAAGATGTCACCTTTTGTATATTATTTACTTTTCCGCACTAGGATAGACCCAAGGAGGAGGGCACAAGTAACCGGGTTCTGGAGTCCAGTGGGAGACCAACTCGAGGAGTCGAGTCCGGGTCTCCTAACTCTAGAATTGGTAGGGTTGCTTGCCGCTCTCGTAGGGGTCTAGGGGTGTGGGTTTGGCTATTCATCGCGACCGTGGAATCCGTGTTTTATACTGGCTCGTATTGAAAACACGGACGTCCTAGTATATCCAATGTTTCATATGATTCTTCTGCTGCGATATCTGTGATGTGATCATTTGATATGTTGTGATAGATACTGTATATAGTATATATATGATATATTATATAGACGTTACTTATGTTTTACACCCGCGCTAGCCCTGCCCCGCTCTGCCGTTAGTTACCTAACCTAACGGTGCACGAGGGGACATCGAGGCGAATGCGGATGGCATAAGTGTACGTCATATTTATCTGTGATGTTTAGGTACTTTAATGATGGGACTTCATTAATATGATTAATGAAAGTAAAAGAAACCTAAAGATGTTGTGGAATCGAATTTCAAAAATAAAACAGGTAGCTACAGTTCTTGCTTTGCACAGCGGTATATATGATATATCCTGCACCTTATTCGATGAGGAAAGGGCCGACGATCCCTTCACCGGGAGTGACCCCTTTAGCAATAACTGGCAGATGTTATACACTCGGTTTGTCTTTTGATAGCTTCTATAGTTTCTGCTTTGCACAGTAATATATATAATATATCCCGCACCTCATTCGACGAGGAAAGGGCTGACGATCCCTTCACCGGGAGTGACCCCTTTAGCAAAACTAGAAAAGCCTAAAAAACACTCCATTTTAAATCATTTGATTCTACAACGATATAAAGTTCATCACGCAAAAGGTTTTCTTAAAAACCTGTCGTAGCCCTCCGTCATTTCAGATAAGTAATAGTTAGTATTCGTGCTGCGTTTGTTGACTCAGTAAGGGCGTAGTGTGTGGTAGCTGATTCGTGCTTATCTGCAAAGCATATGATGCGATTGGATTAGGGTAGTCGTGCGGCCTTGTTGACTCAGTCAAGGGTCGTGCTGGTGGGTTTAATTCAATCGAGAAATGACGGGTTGAACTTTACTTGCGATTTATGGTTTGTTGACTTAGTCAAGGTCATAGATCGCTTGGGGAAAAATATTATCGGGAATTTCAAGTGTTGAAATTTGCAATGAGATTGCATACCTTCTATGAGATAGTTGGATCCCGATACCCGCTGCGAGTAAGAGTTACTCCTGGGAGAGTTTTACACATTACAATTAGCCGATCAAGTAGGTGTCTAGAAAGGTGTTAACGAGGTTACGCCTCTGGGAAAATGAGGTTTACATTAATTAGGTTCGTGCGAAAGCACGGGGGACCTCCCTCAAAGTACCGACACTGGCCTGGCTGAAAGATTGGCGAACTTGTAGTGTGTAATTAATCCCGGCTAGTCTTTCCTTTTAGGGTTTGAAGGAAGATTTAATAAAAACAGTGGGAGCCATCCTGATTAGATAAAATAATAACCAATCTGATCTTGCAAGAGCATACGCTGAGTGTTTTCTTCTCTCTCTCTCTCCAGGTAGCGACCAAATCACGCCTTAATCAAGATAATAATACGGAATATTGACCGACCCCGCTTGTTATACTGAGCTGGGGAACGTTGGTCCAGCTCCAACTTATAATTGTTATAAGACAGAGCAGGAAATTGAGGATTACCAGAATTCCCGTGCCGCCCAAACGAAGAAAGTGCATACTGATGCATCATCTTTGGGTGTGTTCATTATACAGAAATGTTTCTCAGTATTCTTTACGTGCTGGATATGAGATACCGGATCAGGATCCCGCATATGTAATTTGTTACATGGGCTACAGATAGGTAAAGAACTGAGAACGGGTGATAAATTTCATGAGACAGAAAACGGGGCAAGTGTTGCAGCCAAGTCTGTTGGTCACTGTCACCCTGAATTACCAATACATTGATTCTGAACGAATGTTATTAGATACCGAACCTGATATACAAAATTATATCAGTCTCTTTATTAGTAAAGAAATGATAAAATTTTGTATTGTTGGATAATGTTTTGAACATTTCCTATATCAAAAGTTGATCGGTTCAGGCACGTTATCTAAAATCATTGATGTTCTAAATCAAACTACAGTTCTTAGTATACGAAACACACACAAGAGAAATAGTTCAGAAATGAACAGATCCTTCTTGAGGTATTGTAGACTAGGTCATATCAATGCGACCCGACTAGCTGAAGTTACATTTAGATGCATATTTAAATCTGTTTGAATTTACATCTTGTGAAACTTGCTAGTCATGTCACAAAGTTTAGATGACCATAGCTCCGTTTATTGAAAACAGAGAAAGAGTTAGTGAACTCTTGGGATTGATACATACTGATGTATGAAGGTCCCCTGTCTATACATACCAAGACCGGTCCTTTGTACTTCATTACATTCTCTGATAATCTCTCAAGATTCAGACATATGTTCCTGTTGAAACACAAGTCCAAACCTTTTGAGATATTCACAGAATATAAGTTAGAAGTAGAGAACCAAATATGGGTATAAGTATTATGTCCTTTGATGTGATCAGGGAGGAGAATACTTGAGCATAGAATTCCTGGAATATTCTAAAGGAGAATGAGATTCTCTCTCAGCATTACTCCTCCATATACACCGCAGCACGTCGGTGTATCGGGGCGGAGCAATCACACCCTATATGATAAGGTGTGCTCTATGATGAGTACTACTGAGTTACCTATTTCCTTTTGGGAGTTATGCACTTGAGAAGCTGCATACCTATTGAATAGGGTTCAAATCAAATCAGTTGCCTACCACTTCATATTTGTTATGATGAGGGAAGAGCCCATCTCTTAAGTCAGTTAAGATTTGGGGTTGTCCGGGCTATGTCTAAAAGCATAATCCGGACAAGCTCGAGGCAAGGTCTGTAATGTAGAACTGGAAAGGTTCCAGCTATACAAACTATAGCAGATGATTTGATAGAACCAAGGGATTCAATAGTTACCAACGAACCTCAGCCTCTCCGCCGATCTAGTAGGGTTCCTCACCCACCTGAGAGATACTTCGGTTTTTCTATGACAGTGGGAGCGAGGATTGCATCATGAGATGATGACCCAACTAGTTTCGAGCTGGCCATCAGGAGTAGGACTCTATAAGAATGGCTGGATGTTTAGCGATCTGAGATGGAATCCTTATACACCAACAAAGTATGGACTTTGGTTGCTTTATCTGAAGGCTTAAATCCCCATCAGGAGCAAGTATATCTTGGGAAGATTACTTGGTGTAGATGGAAAAGTTGAGACTTTCAAAGTTAGACATGTTAAAGGTTTTCATCATCGACCAGGCGTGGATAATGATGAAACCTTTTTCAGTGGCTATGCTTAAGTCCATCCAGATCCTACTTGCCATGACTACATACCATGACTACGATATCTGGCGGTTGGGTGTCATGCATGCTTTTTCAAATGATGATTCGGAAGAGAGCGTCTATAATTACACAGCTAGAGAGCTTTGTAGACAGTGGGAGCAGCGGAAACGTGTGCAAGATGTTTTATGTGATAAAGCAGGTATCGCGGAGTTGGAACATCTGTTTTGATGTGGTAGTCAAAGAGTTTGACTTCATCAAAATGATAGATGAACCTTGTATGTACAAAAAGGTAGTAGGGAGTATGGTGGTGATCCTCGTAGAGTACGTGGATGACATACTCTTGATAGGGAAGGAGTTTCCTATGCTACGCTCAGTCAATCTCCGCTTATCACAAGGATTATCCATATAGGATCAATGTGATACCTACTAAATCCTATGTTTTGGATCTATGAGATAGATCTAATTGGATGTTAGGATACTCACTAGATGTAGTGAAATGGTATCAATTGATCCTGGGGAGAATCACAGGAAGGGTTCTAGGGTGATAAGGACGACTGAATGACAGTCACAGGCATTGTCTTTACCCTTAGTAAAGGGACGGTATGTTGGAAGAGCTCCAAGCTAGATACCGTGGCACACTAGACGATAAAGGCTGGATACATCGCTACTTAAGATGCTACCAAAGAGGAAGTCTGGGTGTATATTAGTTCATGAGATGAACTTCGTTCCTACCATTGTGAGACAATGGAGTTGTGGCTTACGACTAGGAACGCCCATCCCATCAGTGATCCAGACATATTCTGAGGCAGTGTCACCTGATAATGGAGATGGTTGATCTCCAAGGGATCGAGGTCAGGAAAGTAGACTCAGAGGACAACACGGCGGATCCACTCACAAAGGCCTTTTCCCAGAGAGAGACTTTTATGGGATGGTTGAGTATGAGATACTACAACCACAGCTATCAGATGGCCCTAGTGCAAGTGGAAGATTGTTAGTTATATGTATGCCCTAGAGGCCATTACTATACATAGGATGTATATTATAGTGTATGCTTGGACATATATAGGGAGGACTTTCTTGCTCGACATGATAGTATGCTATCTGGTTGCACTTTACCTTAACGTGTACACTGATTGTCTCTCTGTTACATGTTGGTAAAGCCCTTAGGATGTGTAATTGACTACCTGGACTATGATGCGGAACATACTAGTGGGGACATGGTAGTCCATAAGTACATCCTTCAAGGTCCCTAGTCGTGTGCGTATCGAGACGGGGCATCGATATACCAGAGTAGACTAGCATATACCTTCTCGACCCATACAGATGGGCGATGGATGATCCCTTATCCATTGGTGTTTGACATCAGAGATGATATACGGGTGCTCAGTGGAGGCTTGGTACACTGGACGGACTCGCCGAGAACTCCCAGATGGTATTATACCTTACGTCAGATGGCAGTTCTCTGGTGACACTGGTACAGAGTAGTCTGTTGACCAGAGATCGTCATAGAGTCTTGTGTGATTCCTACTGTGCTTTGATTTCCACCTTACCACGTCCAAGAGGGCATGAAAAACGGTGGTTTTTGGGTACATTCCCGAATCACATGGAGGCAATGAGCGATAGGAGGGGATTCGTCTCTCCCGGTATAGGGAGTTGATGTTGCGCTGTGTTCGATTGGCTATAACCGGAAATCCCTGGCCAGGGTTGCTGAGATTTACTGGTAAGTGTTACCAGTAGTTTCTTGAACTGTTATAGACCTCATATCGACACGACTTATCGAGCTACTGGGGTCTGACGTTTACCACCCCTAGGCGAGATATGCGACATATCAGACGATCAGACCGGACTGTACGGTAAGTGTTACTGGTTGGATTCACAGGAGTGTGAGCGGGCTTGCTCGTTGATCTTCTGATCGCTCAATACCCGGGTGTCCGTTACGTTTAGCAGACCGCTTGCGGCTTGTGGGTGTTTGATATGATCATCACATGCTGCCGGCGTATTGACGAGTCTTTAGAGTCCTACACAGAGGTTTCCTGGCTCAAGCGAAACGAAATAGGAGCGCATATGAGATATGTTCGGGACCGAGAATAATACCAGTATGTGATACTGAATTCTATTCTCGCGATATGTATCATTAGACGGTTATATGAGATATAGCCGGGTTACCGAATCAAAGGTTGATTCGATACATTGATACATTGATATTAGTCGGTTATATGCAGTATGACCGGATCATTAAATCAAGTGTTGATTTAATGATTTAATGCATAATTATATATTTGATATATTACTTTGCATTAACTAGTATTGGTTCACTTAAGATGGATTTTCTCACTTGATGTGCACATTGTATATATGATATAGTTTTGTGCACTAGTTTGTATCATGTTTGATGATACATGCAAACTTGGGTGTGTATGATTAAACCATGATTAGGTTAATGGTTAGGGTTTTGATTTACTTATTTATTTATTCTTTTCCTTTATTCTTTTTGGCAAAAGAAAATAAAATGGTGGCTTTTTGTTTTATACTTGAAGCTTCATGAAGCTTTGAAAAATCTTTGACCATTTTGTTTCTTTTCTTAACCTAACCATTCACCTAAACCATAGTTTATTCTCTACACTCAACCATGGTTGCAAATATGATAAGAATCACTTGGATTTTATTTTTTAATAAGGCTTTTTCTTTTCTTCTTCTTCTTCTTCTTGATGAAGAGAAGAAAGTTCTCTTGAAAATTTCAAAGTGATGATTTCAAGTGAGAAATCCAAATCCAAAGTGAACCCACTTCCTATTTCTTCATCCTCTACCACTTGCCATGTAGTATAGGGTGTTTTCTTCACAAGTTTCATGACTTGGTGAAGTAGGAGCTTGATCTTGAGTTCCCTCGACGTAGATCATCTTCAGCATCAAAGTCAACGACTTAGCCCGATCTTTTCTCCGATGAAACCACCGTGAGAGTCTAGGATCCGATGATCGCAGCGAAGGGACGTCGTCATGGAGCTATGGAGGTGGAGGACCGGATCTACAAAGGTTGTATTTCTGTTCACTTAGTGTAAATGTGATTTACTTTCATTTAGTTTCGCCTAAACTCTAGTTAACGATCTTTGCTTAGGGTTTCTCGACACCTAAAATTTGAATTTGGCATGGTTGATGCCTTGTGGAACCTCTTGAGTGTGCCTAGGAACCCTACACCATATTCAATAGGTGTATGGCTGTCTCAAGCGCATACCCCCAAAAGGAAATAGGCAACTCAGCACTGCTTATCATAGAGCGCACCATATCTAATATGGTGCGATTCCTCTGCTCCGATACACCGTTGTGCTGTGGTGTATAAGGAGGAGTAAGCTGAGAGAGAATCCCATTCTCTTTTAGATAATCCAGGAACTCATTGCTCAAGTATTCTCCTCCTCGATCTGATCGAAGGATCTTAATACTTTTGCCCATTTGGTTCTCTACTTCGTGCTTATATTCTCTGAATTTCTCAAATGGTTCAGACTTGTGTTTCAACAGGAACACATGTCCGTATCTTGAGAGATCGTCAGTGAATGTAATGAAGTATGAGGAACCGTTCCTGGCATGTGTAGACATGGGACCGCATACATCACAATGTATCAATCCCAAGAGTTCCATAACTCTTTCTCCGTGTCCACTAAACGGAGTTTTGGTCATCTTTCTTTTGAGACATGAATGGCAAGTGTCATAAGAGGAAATTTTGAACCGATTCAAATATCCATCCTTATGTAATTTAGCTAGCCGTGTCGCATTGATATGACCTAGTCTACAATGCCACAAGAAGGATTCGTTCATTTCTGAACTCT
Organism: Agapanthus africanus; assembly: GCA_030015575.1. Taxonomy (NCBI): domain Eukaryota; kingdom Viridiplantae; phylum Streptophyta; class Magnoliopsida; order Asparagales; family Amaryllidaceae; genus Agapanthus; species Agapanthus africanus. The sequence continues at coordinate 175,510,398 of CM057347.1, read as the reverse complement.
TCCTCTTGTGTGTGTTTTGTACATTCAGGACTGTAGTTTGATTGAGAACGTATATGCCATTATTTAACGAGCCTGATCCAATCAACTTTTGATTCAGGAATATGTTCATTACATTATCCTGTACTACAAAATTATATCCTTCTTTGCTCAATAAAGAAACTGATATAAGATTGCATATCAGGGTCGGAATGTAATAGCATTCGTTCAGAACTAATGTATTACCATTTGGTAACACAAGGTGATATTCGCCAACTGCTTTGGCTGCAACATTTGCACCATTCCCTACTCTTATGGAATGATCACCCTCACCCAGTTCCCTACCCTTCCGTAGCCCATGTAACATATTACATATATGGGATCCTGATCCGGTATCTAATACCTAGGACGTAGAGTGAACTGAGAAACAGTTCTCGATAACTAACACACCTGAAGAAGATGCATCAGCATGCTTATTCTTCATTTGGGTGGTGTGAGAATCTGGATATTCTCCTAATCCCTGCTCTGTCTTATAACAATTATAAATGGGAGCGGGACCAACGTTCCCCTGCTCAGTATAAAAAGCGGGTTCAGTCAATACATCCATGTTATTATCTTGATTAAGGCCTGATATGGTCGCTATCTGGAGAGAGAGAAGAAAACACTTTAGCGTATGCTCTTGTAAGATTAGATTGGTTATTATTTAATCTAATCAGGATGGCTCCCACTGCTTTTATCAAATCATCCTTAAAACTCTAAAAGGTAAGACTAGCCGGGATTAATTACACTTTACAAGTTTGCCAATCTTTTGGCCAGGCCAGTGTTGGTGCTTTGAGGGAGGTTCCCCGTGCTTTCGTACGGACCTAATTAGAATAAAGCTCGTTTTTCCAGAGGCATAACCTCGTTAACACCTTTCTAGTCACCTACTTGATCGGCTAATTGTTCTGTGTAAAACTCTCCCAAGAGTAACTCTTACTCGCAGTGGGTATCGAGATCCAACTATCTCATAGGAGGTATGCAATCTCATTGCAAATTTCAACACTTGAAATTCCCGATAATGTTTTTACCCCTAACGTGCTATAACCTTGACGAATGCCAACAAACCATAGTCCGCTAGTCAAGTTCAACCCGTACATTTCTTGATTGAATTAAACCCACCCGCACGACCCTTGACAAAAGCCAATAAAGCCGTACGACTACCCTAACCCAATCGCATCATATGCAGCAGATAAGCAATAGTTAGCTACCGCACACTACGCCTTGACGAAAGCCAACAAACGCAGCACGAATACTAAGTATTAATTATCTGAAATGTCGGAGGGCTACACAGTTTTTTCACAAAACCTATTGCGTAATGAACTTGATATCGTTGTAGAAACAAGTGATTTTGAAAAGGAGTGTTTTTGAGGCTTTTCTAGTTTCGCTAAAGAGGTCACTCCTAGTGAAGGGATCTCGGCTCTTTCCTCATCGAATAAGGTGCAGGATATTTCATAAATACCGCTGTGCAAAGCATGAACTATAGAAGCAAACAAAAACTAAACCATGAGTTTGTAGTATCTGCCAGTTTTTCTAAAGAGGTCACTCCTGGTGAAGGGATCTCGGCTCTTTCCTCATCTCATAAGGTGCAGGGTAAATCGCATATACCTCGGTGCAAAGAAAAAAAACTGAAGCTACCCTTTTTGAAAAATTGATTCTACAATATCTTTTAGGTTTCTTTTCTTTTATTAATCTCATAATAAAACCTATCATCTATGCTTCCTAAGCATCACAGAAGAAACAAAAAAACAACGTACGCTTATGCCATCCGCATTCGCCACAATGTTCCGTTATGCACCGTTAGGTTACTTAACTAACGGCATAGCGGGACGGGACTAGTGCGGGTGTAAAACATAAGCAACATTTATTATATATCATATATACAATAATAAGGCATTCGTCTCACGCATATAATATGATCACATCACAATATATCAGCAGCAGAAGAAACATATGAAATAAAGGATATACTAGGAGGTCCGTGTTTTATTGTGAGCCTGTATAAAACACGGATTCCATGGTCGCGATGAATAGCCAAACCCACATCCCTAGACCCCTACGAGAGCGTCAAGTAACTCTGCCAATTCTAGGGTTAGGAGACTCGTTCTCGACTCCTCGAGATGGCCTCCTACTGGACCATAGAACCTGGTTACTTATGCTCCCCACCTTGGGTCTATCCTAATACGGAAAAGTAAATAATATACAATGGTGACATCATCCTCAATCCGGAAGTGCCCCAAAAAGAATATTACATACAAATGAATTTTACATGAATGAAAATAAAAAAACCCTCCTCTCACATAAAACCCCCAGCTATTCAGAACACGACAGTCCAATATAATATATCACAGCAACACATAATATCTCATATCATCAACGTAAGCAAGTATGCGTATCCCGATTGTCGTTGATGTATAGCAACGAAGCCGGCAATACCCCACATACTACGCTTACGGTCACAGAAAAGAAAGTGTAAAACTACAACATTTGGAATCCACAATCGACTTAGACATCGTAAACCCGAAATATCACATATTACGGATTTCATGCCTAACTATATGAATTCCACATATTGTATCACATTCCAGATAAATAGACAATATTAAACTTTCCGATCGAATAAACAAATACCCAAGATTTCTCAAATAGCTCAACACTTGAGTAAAGTTCAAAAAGTTCCAGAGCATGTCACAGCCCCAATGAACCAGCCGTAGAAGGGTCAAACCAACGCCTCACATGTGGCAACGCTAAACTACCACAAACCCTAGGGTTCAGTGGCAGTTTTGACGGTCACATAATCGAGTTAAAGTTACGTTTTTCTAGAGGGTCCACAGATTCGCTTGCATGATTTTCCGAAAGTTTTAAACTCTGGAAAAATCCAACACTTGAAAGTTTTCCGACATGGGAAAAAGTGAGTTATTGATATCCGTTCGAACCTTTTAACACGTTCTAAATTGCCCGAAAAACTAAACGATGTTAAAATTTCCGATCGAATCAACGAATACAAAATATCTGCAGAAAACTCAACACTTGAGTAATATTAAAAATTCCCAGAAGCATGATGTAATACCTACGGATCATCTGTTGAAGTACGATCCCTCAATCCTCATGTTCTGCCGCAGAACCGCCGCCAATAGCTTGGTTTGGCCGCGGTTCGGCGGTGGCTTGATGGATTCACGGAGTCGTACTTCACAGATATCCATAAAATCACCTGCTTAATTTTCTGAGTATTTTTAATACGGAAAAAACCATCTTTTTAAAAATTTTCCAGAGAGGGGGTCAAATATGATGTTTCGGGGTTCGATCGGACTTTTAACTTCGTATACACGTCGCCTAATGCTCTAACTAGGCTCTGATACCACTGTAAGGTTACTAGGCACCAGTAAAAGGTTCTACAAGGCATCAACCATGCCAAAATTAAAATTTTCATGTGTCGAACAACCTAAAGCAAGGATCTTTGCTAGAGAATTAGAGTTAACAAGAACAAGTAAACAACTTTACTAGTAAGAGATGGGGATTACAACCTTTGTAGTCCGTTCCTTCACTTCATAAGCTCCATGTTGTGGTCCTTTCGCTGCGATCATCAAGAACTCCGACTCTCGTGAGGCTCCAAGAGGTGAATGATGCATCTTGCTTAAAGTCTTCTTGATCTAAGATGATCTACCTTGAAAAATCTCTAACCCAAGCTTACACTTCACTAAACAACTTATTAGAGAAGTGAACACCCTAATCTAAGTGTCTAGAATAGATGAGAATGATGAAGTAGGAATTTTTCCCTCTTTTGTTTTCAATTTCTCACTCAATATCATCACAAACACAAAAGCTAGTAAGCTTTTCAAGGAGGAAGAAGAAGATGAAACCTTTTGTGATGAATAATGAATTATTGTTATGGTTAAAATTGCAACCATGGGTTAAGTATGATAGCCTTAACCCTTGTAGAGACTAAACCATAGGTTAAGGGTTTGGGTTTGGTTAACAAATGACTCCACAAAAATCTAAAAAGAAATGACAAAGTCAAAGCTTTATGAAGCTTCATGAAAGCTCATGCATAAAGCTAACCCAAATGCTAACCCTAATCCAAACCCTAACTAGGTTTAAACCCAACAAACATGTTGCATTTGTAACCCTAACTTGTTACAATATTATATATCACAAATACAATATTTAATGTAACAAAAGAAAATAATACAATTAACATATATCGCATATACATCAATGTATTATCCGGTGGGAAAATGAATCAATAAAGCGAGCTTATATTAGTTAACGTAATGTAATATATCACATATATAATTATACATTAAATTATCGAATCAACACTTGATCCGACAATCCGGTTATATTACATATAACCGACAAATATAACATGTACCATTTCATCGAATCAACACTTGATCCAATGACCCGGCTATATCATATATACCCGACCGATATCACATATCGCGAGAATAGAATACGGTATCTCATATCGTATTATTCTCGGTCCCACACATATCACATATGTGCTCCTACTCCGTTTTGCCTGAGCCAGGAAACCTCTGTGTAAGACTCTAAAGAATCTTTAATACGCCGGCAGTAGGTAATGATCATATCAAACACCCACAAGCTGCAAGCGGTCAGCTAAACGTAACAGCCACCCAGGTATTGAGCGATCAGAAGATCAACAAGCCAGCCTGTACATTCTCCTGTGAATCCAATCAGTAACACTACCGTACAGTCCGGTCTCTTCGTCTGATATGTCGCATATCCAGTCTAGGGGTGGTAATCGTCAGACCCCAGTAACTGATAAGTCGTGTCGATGTGGGGCTCATAACGGGTCGAGAAACTACTGATAACTCTTACTAGTAGCACTCCATATCAGCCCTGGCCAAGGACATCCAGTTATAGCTAATCGAACACAGCACAACATCAATTCCCTATACCGGGAGAGATGAAACCCCTCCTATCGTTCATCGCCTCCATGTGATTCGGGACTATACCCAAAAGCCACCGTTTTGCACACTCTCTTGGACGTGGTAAGGTTGAAATCAAAGCACAGTGGGAATCACACAAGACTCTATGACGATCTCAGGTCTACAGACTAACCTGTACCAGTGTCACCGGAGAACTGCTATCTGACGATAGGTATAATACCATCTAGGAGTTCTCGACAAGTCCGTTCAGTGTACCCAGTCTCCACTGAGCACCCGTACACCATCTTTGATGTCAAACACCGATGGATATGGGATCATCCATCGCCCATCATATGGGTCAAGATGCGTATACGCTAGTCTACTCTGGAGTATCGATGCCCTGTCTCGATACTCCCTCGACTAGGAACAGTTATAGGATGTACTCGTTGACTACCATGGCCCCACTAGTATGATCTCATCATATTCCTCATAGTCAAGTACATATCCTAAGGGCTTTATCAACATGTGAGAGTAAGACAGTAAACCAATACAAGTCAACATGTTAAGACAAAGTGAAACCAAATAGCATACTATCATGTCGAGCAAGAAAGTTCTCTCTATATATATCTAAGCATCCACTATAATATACATCATATGTACAACAATGGCCTCTAGGGCATATATATAACTAACAAAACGCACGAAGTATAAATCTGGTGCGATAAACGCACGAAACATAAATTTGGTGCGACAAACGCCCGAAACATAAATCCGGTGCGACAAACGCACGAAGTATAAATCTGGTGCGACAAACACACGAAGTATAAATCTGGTGCATCCTGTACAAGAAATACAAATACAGTGCATCCTGTGCTCAAAATACCAATACAGTGCATCCTGTGCACAAAATACCATCCAGTGCATCTAGTGCACAAAATACCAAACAATAACTCAAATGCGTAAATAGAAACACCGAGTGTACCAAGGTGTAAAAATCATAAACGTATGCAACTGCGTGCACAAAACACATATCAAGGCACTACAAGCACATATAAGCTATACTGAGTAAAAAAATCAAATCGTGTGCATACCATGTGCACAAAATCAACCCAACTGTATGAAATCCATGAAATCATAAGCATGTGCAGCCAAGGCACAAAACGATATCAAGTGCAATCACTGTGCACAAATCATAAATCAACACAACGATGTAAAAAGCATATCCCAAGGGTAATAACTATGCACAAATTATAAATACCCAGTAGGTGCAACCATGGTGCATGAAAATAAATATCATGAAACTCGGTCATCAACACTCAATCATGCGAATAGATCGCCCAAAATACCGAAATCTAAGGTGACGGATGCGTGATAATCGAATCACAAAATCACAAATCATAAATACTGTCGTCGATATGTCCTCCTTCAAAGTCGAGAAGGTGTCGGTGCATCTAATTCTAGTAGAGCAAGATATCTACTTGCATCCTGTTCATGATCTGGCGCCTGTCGCTTTTAGGCTCTTGTCTCTCCCTGTGCATTGCTAGATATATAGCTCCTCGGCTCAACGGCCCAATATGGAATGACGACGGAAACAGTCCCGCTCTGGCACATCCTCTACAGATCTCTGGCTAACTATCTCGTCGACGTTGCCGAACCCTGGCCTGCTGTGTGTGCGCAATGTTACCGCTCCTGGGTCCAAGTCTTCTCGTATAGTATTCCAGGAAGGTTCTGTCGAAGTTTCTCTCAAATCTCGTTTCTGGCGAATTTCCCGGAAGTTACTACCCTTTGCTATATATGTTTCTTGTTCCGGAACGGCTGCATTCTCATCCCGATTCCTTCTAGAAGATATATCAATAATCAATGCCTCTGCATGCGTATTGCATCTCTGATGTCGGCGGAGGGGAACGTCATCTCATCAAGATCTCGTACGAACCTCTTACTCAACTTTTCTCTGCTATCGACTGCATCGGACTCATCTCATCGTGGCTGCATGGACTGTGCTCCAACGGCCATACTCGTATCTGGAGTCTCCCAAGCAATGCATCCCGTCACATGATATCCGAAGATGTCGAACCTTTCGATCGATTTGTCAAGGCTCCATAATTTCCCCCCAAGAGCTAAACATCTTGGGTACAGTTTAATGGTACTCCAGTACATGCCACAGGACCTGTGGACCAGCCGTAGAAGGGCAAACCCAAGCCTCACAAATGGCACCGCTAAACTGCCACAAACCCTAAGGTTCAAAGGCGTTCCATCGTCATTACGTCGAGTTAGGGTTTCATTCTTCTAGAGGGTCCATAGCATTACTTGCATTTGTCTCTGAATACTTTAAACTTGGAAAATGGGCTTCTGACATTCGATTGCCTCTATCGACCTCTAACGTACCTGCGTGAAGTCGTCTCTAGCTGGAATCAATCAATCTGATGACCTCGCATCGGGGTAAGCGAACGAACCACATGTCCTAGTCATTCATCCTCGGATGACTAGCGACCTTCTATCATATTTCTGAGTATATACTCGTACTGCAATAGCTCCAACATCTGGGCGATATCTCGTCGTTCGCAGCAACAACTGGCTCATTCGTCTGCACGCTGAACAGTGCCTCAATCATCATGAATAAGCGATACCTCAATGGTCATCCCATTCTAGCTGGCCTCTAGCAGTTGCTCAATCCTCTGGTGTTGATATGCACGTCCGAGAAATCTCGTAAAAGCGAACCGTCAAATGCTCATGGCGCGAAAACATAATAAAATGACGCCTCTATATGCAATCGTATGTCCCTGGAATCACGCCCTAGCCAGTCCTCGTTCGTGACGAGCTCGTGCTGACCGCAACTCTAGCCGTAGCTCTCTCTGCCCGTTAATCGTGGCAGCAAATCTATAACCAATATCGACGAGGATAGATCATAAGAATGAATATAATACTGTGCAAGGAAATGTACATCCTAAGGCTCTTCAAGCGGAGTGGCGTATCGTAAGTATGCCGTGGAACATACACACGGTACGTCACTCTCTTTAAGTCACCTACTCCATCAACCAAGGTCAACCTATGCGACGAAAGTTCGGGTCTAATACCTCCTCGACTAAGTCAAAGTTCCGTAAGGTCAAGCCTAAGTTCCGAATGTATACAAACGCTCTAGGCTCCGCATAGTCAAACTTAGACTCGAACCAAGGTTAACCTAGCGTTCTGATACCAACTTTGTCACGACCCGAAATAGCACGTGACTGGCCCTTGAATCATATGAAGTCTATAGGACCTCATCTAATTCAAGTAAGCCAAAAGCCCAGAAATCTAAAACCATTTTAAATAATAAATGAAGGAAAACTAGTTTTAAAGAAGTGAAGAAAATATGTTTTAAAAACAAGGTTTTTAAATAAGTAAGCTGAATACGCATTTTTAAATCCTCAAGTCTTTTTTGAAAATTTCGGCAGAGTTTCCTTTGTAAATACTGGCCCCCAACGGGGTACAACATGAATAATATATGCACAATGATAAAAGGCATCCCCAAGCGGGAGCTAGCTCTTCGTCAAACGACGGTCACAACCACGCAGGCAATATGATATACAACGCCGAAGGGCGAGGATCAAAACTCAAAAGAAACTCAAAATCATCAAGAAAACTTTAATACTACAACGCGCGACTCTAAGGTCGAAATAATATACAACTGGTTTTCTAAGTCAAAAATAATACAGGTCTGGTTGATGGAATTTTACTAGATACAACTGAAATAAATACATGTACAGTGGTGGTCACGATGCAAGTGAACCCACCTACCAAAGCAATCACCCGGAATGAAGTAATAAGCCAACAAAGCCGCCAAGGAAAAACCTGTACGGCAAAACCTGCAAGAAACTGTGGCACAACGGGGGTGAGTTGCCAACTCGTGAGTAGAAAACATCACAGAGCAGAAATCGTATGTATGACTCAATCCTAGGTCAATACGATCAGTAATAAAATATCCACAATATGAATAAGTCTGAAGCATGATAAGGTGGTAAGGGTAAACATCTATACATAAGTGTAGTACCAAGCGCTCGTGCCAGTGCCTCAGGTAGCAATATATCATAAATATGATGTATGATCAATGTAATCAGTGTCAACTATATCATGAAGTCTATAAGTATGTGGATATCATCCAACTATGTAAACAATGTCTGTATGCATGTGGATTTCTTCCACGTGTCAACCAATGACACAAAACATCATGCATGTAAATATCATACGGCATATGTAAGTGCACGGCGGCGCCCCGGCCGTCAATCCGACGCCGGAATGCTGAAGCGGTGATAAACTTTAATTTTTGCGGACTTTGCAAAACGGCACCACCGCGCACTAAACTCCGGATCGTAACCATTAACAAGTCTAAGCTACTAACAAGAAAGGGAAGAGATATACCGACTGATCCGAGTCCTCCGGTCTTCATCTCCACTCCGATCTCCTCGCGGGATCTCCGTCCGTCTCCTCCTCGTCGGAAAGGGCACCACATCGCCTGTAGCTTTTACGGGCTCCCACCTCAATACCGAGGCAACTCGGGCGCGAAGCTGGCGAATCGACGCGTCCAAGATTTGCTGTAGGAAGTGTAGTGTAGAGTGCATGTCTCACTTTGGGGTTTGTTGCCTTTGAAAGATGATGGAGGAATCAAGAAGAAAAATGGTGCTTGCATTTTTCTTAACATGTAAAATGAGATCAAGAATGCTACTCTCTCAAAGATGAAGCTCTCATCTTCTTCTCTCTCAACCATGGAAAAAAACTTATTTCATCAAGTGAGAATAATGGTGGAGGAAAATCAATATGAAGCAAGAAGGGAGGTGAGTGTAGGAGTGAAGAAAAGGTGACCACATCAAGAGACAAAGAAACATCAACCATGCTTCACACATTAATCAAACCCATACCCTCATTAATGCAAGTGATGGTGCAAAAGATAATGATGCTATCATAATCAATACTTTTGCAATAAAACCCTCCATAAAGTGTTATTTGCAAACTTGCAAATAACCCCCTCCATCGGAAAAGTCCGGCCGGGAAAGAACAAAGGAAAACCGGCCGGAACGGAATGCAAACTGGCAACTCCAGAAAACTGGTCCCGTAATAAATTACAGGAAAACCACGATACTGTGCATACACACCCGCATCTGTATTCCGTCCGGATACAAATGCAAAGAGACAAAATCTACACTATACTAAACTAGGACCGGCTTAAACCAAAGCCGGCTAGTAATATCCGTTCGATCCTGATCCGTGCAATACCGCACGTATCTGATCGAACCCTGCCATATACCTATACGGCTACTAGTACAAACCGTCCGATCCTGATCCGTGCAATACCGCACGTATCTGATCGGACCCTGCCATATCTCCATACGGCCTCTACAGCGTTTCGCCCGAAAGCTGAGTAACTGAAAGTGTGGTAGACTCTAAAGACTCGTCAATACTATGGCTATGGATTTAACCACTAGCACGTCAGAGGTATAAGCCAATACGTGACGGGCCACCAGCTATTGACTAAAAGGGACGTCGATGAGCGAACTCATCCTGACACCCTACTGAGCCTGTCAGTGACAATATCCGTACAGTCCGGTCCGTTCGTCTACGAGCATCGCATGTCGGGCCTAGGGGGTAGGTAAAAGTCAGACCCCCAAAAGCGGTACAAGTCGTGTCGGAGTGTAGCCCAGAACACCCTGAGATACTACTGGAATACCTACCAGTAAATCTCCTGCCTTGGCCAAGGACTTCGTGTAATGGCTCTCCTAGACACAGCGCGACCTCACCCCCAATACCGGGAGAGACGAACCCCCGAAGATCCGCTCACTGCCTCCATGTGGCTCGGGACTGTACCCAACTAAAACCTGTTTGCACGACTCCTTTGAGCCGTGGTAGGGTAGTAATCAAAGCACAGTGGGAACTCACACGAGACAAATGACGATCCCCAGGTCGATGAACTAACCTGTACACATGTCACCTGGGAACTGCTATCTAACGTCAGGTATAAGACCAACTAGCATGTTCCCGGCGAGTCCTGTCCGGTGTACTCATAACCCAATGAGCACCTGTATACATCTTAGGTGATCCAACTGACACCAGTGGCTTGTGAGACCGGCCACCGCCCCTCGTCGGGGTCTCGACTGTATACACTAGTCTACTCTGGAGAATCGATGCCCTGTCTCGAAACTCCCACGACTAGGGACCTTTTAAGGATGTGCTTATAGACTCCAGCTCTCACTTATATGATTGCCCTCATACTGCTGGCAGTCTAGCAAGAATCCTAGGGGCTCTATCAACGTGCAATAGCGACCTGTCAGGTCACCTGAAGCAGTACACGATGATAAAGGTAAACCAGATAGCAAACTATCATCTCGAGTAAGACTGTCGTACCGGGATAGGTCCTCCCTCAATCATTGCAATCACGTGCCTGTGATCCAATAATTGACTCTGAGGGCACTATCTCTAACAGCATATGCATGGAAGTATGAGGATATAAATCAACTTGTGTCCCTCGCGACACATCAAAATCATGGAACCTGAGTGTCCAGCATCGACACTCGAAAACATCATGAAACCTGTGCCCAGCATCGACACGTAAATTCTCATATATATATAGGGCCCCGTCAGTCCGGATCGGCCCGTATCATCTCTCAATTCCGGTCGGTATCCTCCGGATATCCGCCGAGCTCAAATACAATCACCGGTAGGTATTAGTCCCTCTGCCATGCTCACCGTCTGTATACACAGCATCCCTTTCTTGCCCCGGGGTACCATACCGGGTCCACCATGTACCCGCAATCGGCCTCATCCAGCTCCTCGAATCGGGTTTCACATGTCACACGTCTAAGAACCGAGAAAACGCATGGTGGACGCACTGAAATAACATATCAAGAGAAACCGGGTTTTTAAACAATGCATAATTTCTATTAAAATGACCACGGTTCTCAAATCCAGAAATCTTATGAAAACGGCATATCTCAATGCGTAAAATCATAAAATATGATGTATGCGACATATGATAGAAATGTAAGCATATCCGTATATCATGCAGCATAAAACAGTAATATGCACACATCGAGGGGAAAACCGCTCTTTTAAATGAATCCAGTTTTAAAATATATCTTGCGGTTCCCAAATCTCCAAAATAAAGCCAGAATCATCTATGTATGTGCAAATACATATGTATGCAAGTATGGGTGTACAATATGCCTGTACGCAAGTATGGGTGTACAATATGTCTGTGCGCCAATATAGATGTACAAGTAGGTATATACGCAAGTATGAGTGTACAATATGTCTGTGCGCCAATATAGATGTACAAGTAGGTATATACGCAAGTATGAGTGTACAATATGTATGTGTGCCAGTATGGATGTACAAGTAGTCGTATCCTAATGCAACAATCCTAATGTGTAGTGACATAGCAATTATCAATGATGAAGTGTGTGAGCCGGCAAGTAGGTGTACGTGGAACATAGGCATCATCAATATGGTGCTGGTGTCCTGACAGCATGGGTTTAATATAGCAATAAACACATTTAAACATGCAATGCGATGCGAATAGCAAGAATATGCGGAAATCGAATAATAAACGCAACAGTGAAGAATCTACATCAATATGTAAATGTCATACAGTTTTGCCATTTGAAATAAGACGAATCGGGGGTTTTAGAAAAATAAGGGCTACGGTGTTTTTAAGAAAAGATGCTTCTTTTGAAAATATCCGTAGAATCGCATAGCATGTCTTTAAAATACTCACGATTCGTTAGTTTTGAAAAATAGGGCCAAACGATAAGCAACAGAACCCACTCGCTCAAGGATCTCGAAGGGACCTATAAATCTGGGACTGAGCTTCCCTTTTCTTCAATCCGCTCCCATAGCTTGTTGCGGCTGTCCCGGTGAAATCCGCTCTCCGGTCTCCTCGTCGGAAGGGCACCACGTCATCGAATCTTTATACGGGCTCCCGCCTCTAAACCGAGGCAACTCGGACATGAAGTTTACTAGCCGACATGCCCAAGAATGAAGTAGAGAAAATGCAGAATATTTTGTCTCAAGACACCCAAGCATTTGGTGGAGGTAAATCGGAGTTGCCAAGATAGGATGTCAGCAAAGGATTTTGGCAAAGCAAATTTTGGCTTGCAAAGAATAGCTCGGTCAATCAAGAATTGGTGCTCTGGGGATTCTTAAAATAATGAAGTGGGTTCTGTGAATCAAAGTAGAATGATAAAATTAAAGCAACAAAAAAAATATTCCCTCACCAAACTTGCTAGCACCCTCAACAGCCCATGCTCCCCACTCAATAAATAAAACAAAACCACAAGGAAAAACAATTTTCCTTTTAAAATGAAAGCACACCCTCCACCACAAAAAGCCAAACTTTGCCAATTTGCAGAGAACCCCCATGCCTGGCAACAGTGCTCGAAACCATGCCTAGCAACAGTGCTAAATGGGTCAAGGTCAAATAGAAAGTTCCTCACAGTAATCAAACATCGATCAAGATGTAAAAGACGGAAAAGGAAACTGGCAACTCCAAAAATAATCCCGTAACGAATTACGAGATTACGCCTCAACTGTAAATACATACCCGCATTTGTATTCCGAACGAATACGAATGCAATGAGACAAAAAATTCCTACAGTATAATACTAGGATCCGGCATAAACAAAAGCCCGCTAGTATTATCCGTCCGATCCACGGATATGATCGAACTCCGCCATATAACCATACGGCCTCTACAACGTTTCGCCCGAACTTGGGAAACTGTCTGTGGGGGACTCTAATGACTCATCGATACACTGGCACTGGGTATAACCACTAGCACGTCAGAGGTACTAGCTGTACGTAACTGTTGCCTATGTATTGAAAGAAGGGGAAGCAGATGAGCGAACTCATCTTTAAACCCTACTGAGCCCGACAGTGACAATATCCGTACAGTCCGGTCCGTTCGTCGATGAGTGTCGCATATAGGGCCTAGAGGGCTGGTAAACGTCAGACCCCCAATAGCTGTATAAGTCATGTCAGAGAGAAGCCTAGAACACCCTGAGATACTACTGGAGTACCTACCAGTAAATCTCGATTACCCTGGACAGGGATTTCATGTAATGGCTCTCCTAAACACAGCGCGATCTCACCCCCAATACCGAGATAGACGAATCCCTGACGATCCGCTCACTGCATCCATGTGGCTCGGGACTTTACCCAACTAAAACCTGTTTACATGACTCCTTTGAGCCGTGGTAGGATAGTACTCAAAGCACAGTGGGAACTCTCACGAGACAAATGACGATCTCAGGTCGACAGACTAATCTGTACACATGTCACCTGGAAACTGCTATCTGACGATATGTATAATACCAACTAGCATGTTTCCGGCGAGTTCTGTCCAGTGTACTCATAACTCAATGAGCACCTGTATACATCTTAGGTGAACCAACTGACACCAATGGCTTGTGAGACCGGCCACCGCCCCTCGTCGGGGTCTCGACTGTATACACTAGTCTACTCTGGAGTATCGATACCCTGTCTCGAAACTCCCACGACTAGGGACACTTTAAGGATATGCTTATAGACCCCAGCTCCCACGTATATGATCGCCATCATACTGCTGGCAGTCAAGCAAGCATCCTATGGGCTCTATCAACATGCAATAGTGAACTAAAGCATGTACACGATGATAAAGACAAACTAGATAGCATACTATCATCTCGAGCAAGACTGTCATATCGGTATAGGTCCTCTCTCAATCATTGCAATCACGTAGCTACGATCCAATAATTGACTTTGAGGGCACCATATCCAACAATCTCCCACATGCACTTAAGGCTAATTATTGCGATGTCGCGTACTTACAGCTCGTGTGATACCGAACATCCAACTTCTCTACTAATCAGTTTCACAAAGCTCGTTTGTAAAACTATCGCGTTCGAGAAATAGCCTCAGCGAGTGGATCAGCCCTGATGTTTCTTTCTATATCTCTCTTTATCTCAAATTCGTGGAGAAAGCCATCTCCCAAAATGAGCAATACATGTCTTAGAATATGTGTGGATATCTGATGGGACCCAGTTCATAAATGAACTCCAAATCCAGCAAACATCCTAGACTGTATCGTCGACTGAATTTAATTAGTATCATGCACCATGCCTCCCTCAGTATCTGCTTGGACCACCTGTCCAAACTACTGCCCCTCATCAGAGGGAAAACTATAACTCTGACAGTCACTCTGTCATCCGGGTCACCTTGGAAGCCTGGATTGATAACTGTCTCCCGAAGGAGGCTGTCGTTATCAAATCCCTAGAACAACCACTTATGTTCATAAGCTGCTTCCGAACATTTCTCCAGGATTGGAATAATATATCAACCTATTGCATCTAGTGCAAAAACAACATATGATATTATATCCATATCCTATGTGGAGAAACTACT
Source organism: Agapanthus africanus (assembly GCA_030015575.1). Lineage (NCBI taxonomy): Eukaryota > Viridiplantae > Streptophyta > Magnoliopsida > Asparagales > Amaryllidaceae > Agapanthus > Agapanthus africanus. The sequence goes on along the minus strand of CM057347.1, from coordinate 175,495,090 downwards.
GTGTGACAACCACGGTATAAACGATCGTAGTGTAGGAATTTCACTTCCTACAATGTGTATGTCATCCAAGTACTAGGACATCACACCCTACTACCTTCTTAACAGATCCATCCCCTATTCTGATGAAGTCAAAACCTATGACTGTCACATCAAAAATAGATGATCTATCTCCGCTATATCTGCTTTAGTCTATAAATAGACATAAGCTACTTATCCACTATGCATCCGCTCCCTCTGACTACAACAACCCTCTGGCAGAGTCATATACACGTGCACTTCTAAAGCTAGTTTAGAACGACGCTTTACTCATCCTCCTGCCGGGTCTCATAGTCTGGAACAGCAGTAATGGCAAGTCTGGGTAAATAAGAACCTCCCTATCACCGTCCTTGAGGATACCGAAGTACCTCTCGGGTGCCTGCGGTTACGCACCATATCTGCGAAGTGGCTAATGGAATGTCAATCCTGATTGAATCTTTAGATCCTATTAAATTTTCCGTAATCGTTTGCGGTTCTAGAATCTCTTCCAGTTCTACCATACTCCCACTACTGTTTTCTGAAAAAATCCATTTTACTAAAAATGTAGCGAGTCAAGAACAATATCACTATTGATCTTCCAGATGGTAGAAAGTCAACCCTCGTCAAAGCCCGGGTTAACCCACAAACTGCCATTACAGAAACGTGCCTTGAGTTTATCCGGATTCTGGTTTTAAGCATCAGTCGGACGACTCCCTATACCTTAACATCGTTAAGATATAAATTGATTCTATATATATCTAATATAGAAACAAAAGTACTAATTTAATTTGAACCAGATTCAAATCACGCAACTGTCTCCAGTGCATTTCAACTAAATGGAGAGATGCGGATCAGCATTACTCAACTTAGGAGTGCATCCAATTATGAGTAACCTGAAAGAGAAACAAGTTTCTCAAAACCATTACTATCAACTGAATACCTCATACAAGTATCTACATTTTCGATCACCTTGAAGAATCCCGATACTTGCGACACCTGGTTCTCTACTTTATTCTTGTACCTATAACTTCTCAAACTTGGACCTTGTATTTCTACGAAACACTTGTCCAAAAACTTGAGAAGTCACAAGTAAACAGAATATAGTACGAGGACCAACCCCTTTGTCTTAATGGACACTGGACAATATACAATACTTTGTATAAGTCCCCTGAGTTGAATAACTCAAACTCTGTGCATCGTGGGTTGAAAACTATACCCAGGCGATTTCCTCAAATATCACCAATTACAAAGAATTCCGATATAATGAGGATGATCACCTAATTCCCAATAACTTACTTCCACTCATCATCTGTAAAACCATATAGATGTGAGAATCATACCCAGTAAATACATACCCTGGAGTAAGGGTCCAATTGGGAATCAGTTTTCAATTAATAATGCACAGTGAAACTGAAACACGAATATGTTTCGAAGGGGTATCCTGGTATTCCTAGTAATGCCTCTTCAATTATCCAGATTCATGACTGTAACCGTATATTTCCCTGCCATCTCTCCAATTCCCTTTACTTGTCTTTAGTCATTACCTTCTGTACACCATTGTTAGGCTTAATGGTTTTCTTCCTTCCCTACCGTTCGGCACCAGCCTATGGTTTGGAAGAACTGTAAGTCCATATTGCGACCCCCGGTACTTACGGGGAGGCGGAAACGGTATAAAAAACGAATTTTTATCGCAAGAGGCAACATGGACTAAACTATGTCGGGATCGTTGTCTAAACTAAAACTAGTTTACAAGCTAAAGAGAGTTAGCTACTATGGAAGATGGTTATACCTAAACTTGAACTCCTTCTCTTCTTGTTGTTGTTCTTCTTTCTTGTTCTTTGTAGAAGCTTGATTGGTTCTCTTCTCGTCGCCTTCTTCTTGCCGAAGATAGATCCACCTCGAAGGTTCGACTTTGGGCTCTTCCTCGATCTTTGAGTGAACTAGGGTTTCCGGCTTGCTAAACCTTCATCCTAGAATGAGTAGAGAGAGATTAGGGTTTGCTTTTCTATCTAAAGAGAATGAATCTCAACACATGAGAAGGTTTCTCTTTTCAAGAGGAGGAAGAAGATGAAATGAGGAGAGAGAGTGAGAATGATAGAATGAGCTCAATTATTTCTTTCTTGCAACCATATTGCAAAAGAAATGAATTATCTAAATGATAATAATTGAAATAAGAATAGTTGATGGTTATTTTGGAATGACCACTATCATACCTCTTTTAATGAAGTGTAAGCATGAATCAAGGAAGACTTTCAAGGCATGAAAAGTGGTCAATGGTCAACAAGTCAACCAAGGTCAACAAGTCAACAAGAAAAACAACCATAACATAATTCTTATTTAATTACTATTATTAATAGATAATATACAAATCCATTAGGGTTTGGAAAATGATAACTGTCAACTGTGCATACGCACCCGATCCGAAACCCTAATGAAAAACCTCATTCTCCGCCTCAAGCAACTGTGCATACACACCTGCATTCTCGTTCCGAGGAACAAGAATACCAAGATATAAAAGCAACCCCCAAAACATATACCAGTATCTGGCTCAAACCAGAGCCTGCCAGTATAATCCGTCCGGACTCCAAACGTGCACAAGTGCGCGGATGAGAACGAACCCTGTCGCAAAACCATGCGACCTCTACTCTGTTTTGCCCAGAGACGAATACCCTCTGTGTGGGACTCTAAAGACTCGACACTACGCTGGCAGTGGGTTTAACCACAGACCGCAAGCGGCACTAGCTGTGCATAACGGTCCCCAGGTAGATGCCGACAAGAAGGCTGACGAGGTGAAACCCCATCTGTACTCCTACTGAGTCTGAAACGTGACATTCTCCGTACAGTCCGGTCTGTTCGTCTGATACATCGCATGGCGGGCCTAGGGGGCGGTAAAACGTCAGTCCCCCAATAGCGGTACAAGTCGTGTCGGAGTGAAGCCCAAAACAACCTGAGATAACACTGGAAACCTACCAGTATATCTCGCTTGCCCTGGCCAGGGACTACTCGTGTAATGGCTCTCCTAGACACAGCGCGATGTCAACCCCCAATACCGGGAGAGACGAATCCTGTCTAACCGTCACTGCCTCCAAGTGCTTCGGGACTGCACCCAACCACCACCTGTTTGCACGACTCCTTTGAGCCGTGGTAGGGTAGTGATCAAAGTGCAGTGGGAACACACTCGAGGCGAAGTGTCAGTGTCAAGTCAGCGGACTAAGCTGTACTCATGTCACCTGGGAACTGATAACTGACGATAGGTATAATACCAACCTGTCAGTTCCCGACGAGTCCTGTCCAGTGTACTCGTAACCCAACGAGCACCCGTATACTATCTCCAGTACGACGTACTGATGGCTGTGGGACAGACCATCTCCCACACTGGGATGAGAAGCGCATACGCTAGTCTACTCCGGAGTATCGATGCCCTGTCTCGATAGTCCTACGACTAGGGACCTGTATAAGGATGTGCCTATAGATTACCCAGCCCCCACTAGTGTGACTGCCATCACAACGCTGGTAATCAAGCAAAGATCCTAAGGGCTCCACTAATGCGTATAAGTGATATACTGAAATAAACACAAGTACACATTGAAGTAGAAACAAACCAAGTAGCATACTACTATATTGAGCAAGATTGTTTATACAAGGTGAATATCCCAAGCTTCCATCAAGTAATATACAAACTAGTATGATACAGTAATGGCCTCTAGGGCATATACACTAACAATCTCCCACTTGCACTAAGGCCATGTACTGGCGTATCGAAGACCTATCATCTCGATCAGCCGCTCGAACTGAGTCTGGGGTAGGGCCTTGGTGAATGGATCTGCAGTGTTCTCTTCTGAAGCAACCCTCCGAACCTCGATCTCCTTACGATCCACGATCTCCCTGATCAGGTGATACCGCCTCAAGATGTGCCTGGATCTCTGATGGGACCTGGGTTCCTTTGCTAAAGCTATAGCCCCGTTGTTGTCGCAATACAGAGGTACTGGGTCAACAATGGACGGAACCACCTGAAGTTCTTTTAAGAACTTCCTTATCCAGACAGCTTCTTTTGCGGCATCAGATGCAGCGATGTATTCCGCTTCCATAGTCGAGTCTGCAACGGTTTCCTGTTTGGAACTCTTCCAACACACCGCCCCTCCATTGAGGGTAAAGACAAAACCCGACATGGACTTGGAATCATCCTTGTCACTCTGGAAGCTGGAGTCAGCAAAGGCCTCAATCTGGAGGTCTTTTCCGCCATACACCAAGAACATCTCCTTAGTCCTCCTCAGGTACTTGAGAATGTTCTTTACCGCTATCCAATGTTTCTCCCCAGGGTTTGACTGATACCGGCTTACTACACTCAGTGCATAAGCTACATCCGGTCTGGTACACAACATCGCATACATTATAGAGCCTACCGCAGAAGCGTAGGGTATAATAGACATGCGATCCCTCTCCAAATCAGTCTTGGGAGACATCTCTTTAGAGAGGGTGATCCCGTGACAAGCCGGTAGGTTACCGCGCTTGGAATCTTCCATACTGAATCTTTTCAGTACGGTGTCGATGTACCTGGACTGTGAAAGTCCTAATATCCTCTTGGATCTATCACGATGGATCCGGATCCCCAGGATGTAAGAGGCATCACCCAGGTCTTTCATGGAGAACCTGTGTGACAAGAAACCCTTGACAGATTGTAGCATAGGAATGTCATTTCCTATTAAGAGAATGTCATCCACGTATAAAACAAGGAATACCACAGTTCTCGCTACAAATCTACTATAGATGCACGGTTCATCTGGATTTTTGATAAAGTCAAATTCCTTGACCGTCTCATCAAAACAGATGTTCCAACTCCGCGATGCCTGCTTTAGTCCATAAATGGACTTAAGCAACTTGCACACCTTTCCGCTGCTCCCACTCTGAATGAAACCCTCCGGCTGATCCATATAGACACACTCCTCTAAATTTCCATTTAGAAAAGCGGTTTTTACGTCCATCTGCCAAATCTCATAATCGTGGAAGGCAGCAATGGCAAGAAGGATCCGAATGGATTTCAGCATAGCCACTGGAGAAAAGGTTTCGTCGTAGTCCAAGCCAGGTCTTTGACGGAAACCTTTTGCTACAAGTCTAGCTTTATAGGTCTCAACCTGTCCATCTACACCAATCTTCCTTTTGAAGATCCACTTGCATCCTACGGGTTTTACCCCGTCTGGAGCAATGTCCAACGTCCATACTTTGTTGGTGTACATGGACTCCATTTCGGTCCGCATTGCATCCAGCCATTTTACCGAGTCAATGCTCTGAACGGCCTGCTGGAAGCTAGTAGGCTCATCATAGTCTATGATGCAATCCTCTCTATCCCCGTCTATGAGAAAACCGTAGTATCTCTCGGGCGGATGAGACTGCCTACTACTTCTACGGAGCGGCATAGGAATGTCCTGTTCATTTGAACCTTCTGGTTCCACTAAGCTTTCAGTAATAGTCCGTGGTTCTGGAATTTCTTCCAGTTCTACTGTGCTCCCACTTATCTGGTTTTCCAAAAACTCAGTTTCCAAGAAGTAGGCATGACGAGAAACAAGGACTTTTTGTTCCTCTTCACAGTAGAAGAAATATCCCTTGGAGTTCTTTGGATATCCCACGAACTTACACTGTACTGAACGCGCCTCGAGCTTGTCCGCATGCTGCTTTTTAACAAAAGCTGGACATCCCCAAGTCTTGATGTGACTGAGATGGGGTCTCTTCCCACACCACATCTCATATGGTGTAGTAGGCACAGTCTTAGTAGGAACTCGGTTCAAAAGGTACGCAGCTGATTCTAGTGCATACCCCCAGAATGATCGCGGTAACTCAGCGTTACTCATCATGGACCGTACCATATCCAATAGGGTCCGGTTCCGTCTCTCCGATACACCGTTATGTTGCGGGGTGTATGGAGGAGTAAGCTGAGAGAGAATCCCATTCTCTTTTAAATAATTCAGGAACTCGGCACTTAAGTATTCTCCACCTCGATCCGATCTTAGAATCTTGATACTTTTGCCGGTCTGTTTTTCTACTTCATTCTTAAATTCCTGGAACTTTTCAAAAGATTCTGACTTATGTTTCATTAAGAAGACATAACCGTATCTTGAAAAATCATCCGTAAAAGTAATGAAGTAAGAATAACCGCTTCGTGCATGTGTAGACATTGGACCGCACACGTCGCTGTGTACGAGTCCCAAGAGCTCGCTCGCTCTTACTCCGTGTCCAGTGAACGGAGTCTTTGTCATCTTTCCTTTGAGACAGGATTGACAAGTGGCATATGATTGATATTCGAACGGATCCAAATATCCTTCTGTATGTAACTTAGTCAACCTTCTCTCATTGATGTGACCCAGTCTACAATGCCATAAGAAAGTCTGATTAATATCTGGTGACTTTCTTTTGTGTGTATTCTGGACATTGAAAATCTGTGGTTGGTTTAATACGTATATACCATTGCTCAATGTACCTGACCCAATCAGAACTTGATTAAGGTGAATGTTAACAACATTACTTACAAACGCAAATTCATAACCTTCTTTAGAAACCAAAGATACAGAAATGATATTACAAGTTGCGTTGGGTACAAAAAAGCAATTACGCAAAACCAAAACATGTCCATCTGACATTCCTAGGTGATAGTCCCCCACGGCTTTAGCATCCATGCTAGCTCCGTTCGCAACTCTGAGGGTCATGTCACCTTCCTTCAAAAACCTACGGTTTCTCAACGCCTGCAAAGAATTACAGATATGAGATCCTGATCCGGTATCCAATACCCAGGAAGTAGAGTTTATAGAAAGACAGTTTTCAATAACATACACACCTGAAGCTGAAGCCGCAACCTGCTTCAGTTCCTGTGTCCTGGCTTTCCAAGCCCTGCAATCTTTCTTCCAGTGTCCACTCTTGTGACAATAGAAGCATTCCTCTTTACCAACAAGCTTCCCCGCTATCTTTGTTGCCTTTTCCTTTCCCTTCGCACCCACTTTACTAACACCGCCTCTTGGTTTGGCGGGGGCTTTCTTCTTCTTTCCCTTGGCTTTCGCCTTGGACCTAGAAGAAGAAGATCCTCCTACAAACAAAGTGGATGTATCCCTACCCTTCTGTAGGGTGCCCTCTGCGCTCCTCAGCAGGTTGAGGAGTTCTGAAAGTTCAACTTCCTTTTCTTGCAAGTTGAAATTCAGTATGAACTGGGCGTAAGTGGATGGAAGGGACTGGAGAATTATATCCGTGTAAAGTTCACTATCCAACGTGGTCCCAAGTTCCGCGAGCTCCTCAGTGTAGCCAATCATCTTAAGCACGTGGTCCGCTACCGATGATCCGACGGCCAACTTTGTCGAAAATAACTTCTTCGACACTTCGTATCTTGCGATACGAGACTGCTCTCCATACAGTTCTTTTGTATGAAGAAATATGGATTCCAAATCCATATTCTCGTGCCTCCTCTGATGGTCATTGTCCATCGAGGCAAGTATGAGGCATCTGGCCTTCGCGCTGTCAATCTCCCAAGTCTTACGGATTTCCTTATCCGCGACGCTGGAGGTGGGACCTGGGACGGGGGGAGCTTTGCTGGTAAGAAGATACCCCAGCTTGTCGTAAGAGATTGCCAATTTGACATTCCTGAGCCAATCTTTGTAGTTTGGCCCTGTCAATATGTTTTTATCTAGAAGTAACTTAAGTCCAGTCATTTCGATTTGGTCGCTGCAGGGGGAGAGAAGAAACACTTAGCACGATGCTCTTGCAAATTTAGAATGGTTTTTAATTTGTCTAAACAGGATGGCTCCCACTGTCTCTCGAATCCCTCCTCAAACCACAAAGGAAGAATTAGCCGGGATCAATCCCACCGTACAATACTTGCTTAACCGTTCAGCCAGGCCAGTGTCGGTACTTCGAGGGAGGTTTTCCAACGCTTTCGCGAAGTTCCTTAATTTAAGAACCTCTTTTCCCTGGGGGCGTAGCCCCGCTAACACCTTTCTAGGCACCTACTAGGTTTATAGCATTGATCGTTTAGTGAGAAATTTCCCGAGGAGTAGCATATACTCACAGTAGGATCGGGATCCAAATATCATCGCGTGATGAAAATGAAGGAATCCTACCATAATCATCACACTCCAAATGGTATGCAAATCTAGCAAGTTTCAGTACTTATGAAACTCCCGATGTGGATTTTTGCCCCATGCTCTTATGACCTTGACTTTGGCCAACAAATCATAAGTCACATGTCAAGTTCTTCCCGTCGTTATCCAGGTTAATTTGAATCCACCCGTACATACCCTTGACTTTGGCCAACAAGGCAGTACGACTGTTCCAAATCAACGCATCTATCTATGCTGCACATGAATATCCAATAGCTACCAATCACTATGCCTTGACTTTGGCCAACAAACACAGCTTGAATACTATTGACTATTTATGTGAAACGACGGAGGGCTACGAATGGTTTTGGCGAAACCGTGAACGTAGTGAACTTGATATAATCGATGGAACGAGATAGCTTTTAGAAGGAGTGGCTCAAGCTCCGCATTTAAAAGTTAGTTTTGAAAAGAACCGAGTGGTTTTTCGAAAGTGTTCCATCGACTTAAACTTGGTTTATTATCTTGCATTAGTTCTTTTAATGCGTGATATTCTTGCATTAGTTCTTTTAATGCGTCCCATCATTTAATTCCTACCATTGCAGAAAACAACCAAAATATGACGTACGCTTATGCCATTCGCATTCGCCACGGGGTCCCGTCATCACTCGTTAGGTTACTTAACTAACGACAGAGCGGGGGCTGGGCTAGCGCGGCTGTAAAACATAAGCAACGCCTAAATAGAAAGCAATGATAGACATTACAGATCACAGATGAATACATTGGATATACTAGCAATCCGCATTTCTTTCGAGCCTGAAACGAAAAGCGGATAACACGGTCGCGGTGAATAGCAAATACCCCACCCAAGACCCCTACGGGTGCGGCAAACTACCCTCCTAGTTCCCGGTAGTTTGTGCACCCCACCATGGGTCTATCCTAGGAGCAAAAACAGTAAAAAGAATTATACAATGACGGCTACAACCCCGACCCGGTTGTGCGGCCAAACAAATAATATTATTACATCAATTTACATTTACAATGAATGAAAGAAAAACAAAAGCTCATCTCACATCCACCCCGGCTATTCACCCGCGACAGTCCAACACATTCATATACACATTCCAGAACATTACAGATCATGTATAACCCCGACTAATCGACTTATAGCGATTAGCCGACGTTCAATACATGCAAACATCACAGATATAACCATCATAGTCAAAGTGCAGTGAAGTTCGGAAAAAAAATACGGAATTATAGGACCCCAAAAGTGAATTTCAGTTCTGGAAAATCTGGGTACATATAATATATCTTAAAAATCCCAAAACCAACACAGAAGAACACTGCACGAAAAACGATGCAAAGATGACACCAACTTGCGGCGGTTCCGCGGCCTGATGAGTAGGTGAGGCCGCGGAAGCGCGGCGGTTTGGAGGAATCATGATATCGTTTTTCTTGTGTGTTCTTAGAAAACCCTGAGACGATTTTACAAGTATAAAGTTTTTCATTTTGAGCAGAAAAAATTTCAACAGAAAGTTAGGGTTTTGATTTTCCGGTTTTGCGATTTTTCGGTTCCGAACTTCGTTACACTTCACTACCAAGCTAGTTTAAGTTTAGTTAGGCTCTGATACCACTGTAAGTCCATATTGCGACCCCCGGTACTTACGGGGAGGCGGAAACGGTATAAAAAACGAATTTTTATCGCAAGAGGCAACATGGACTAAACTATGTCGGGATCGTTGTCTAAACTAAAACTAGTTTACAAGCTAAAGAGAGTTAGCTACTATGGAAGATGGTTATACCTAAACTTGAACTCCTTCTCTTCTTGTTGTTGTTCTTCTTTCTTGTTCTTTGTAGAAGCTTGATTGGTTCTCTTCTCGTCGCCTTCTTCTTGCCGAAGATAGATCCACCTCGAAGGTTCGACTTTGGGCTCTTCCTCGATCTTTGAGTGAACTAGGGTTTCCGGCTTGCTAAACCTTCATCCTAGAATGAGTAGAGAGAGATTAGGGTTTGCTTTTCTATCTAAAGAGAATGAATCTCAACACATGAGAAGGTTTCTCTTTTCAAGAGGAGGAAGAAGATGAAATGAGGAGAGAGAGTGAGAATGATAGAATGAGCTCAATTATTTCTTTCTTGCAACCATATTGCAAAAGAAATGAATTATCTAAATGATAATAATTGAAATAAGAATAGTTGATGGTTATTTTGGAATGACCACTATCATACCTCTTTTAATGAAGTGTAAGCATGAATCAAGGAAGACTTTCAAGGCATGAAAAGTGGTCAATGGTCAACAAGTCAACCAAGGTCAACAAGTCAACAAGAAAAACAACCATAACATAATTCTTATTTAATTACTATTATTAATAGATAATATACAAATCCATTAGGGTTTGGAAAATGATAACTGTCAACTGTGCATACGCACCCGATCCGAAACCCTAATGAAAAACCTCATTCTCCGCCTCAAGCAACTGTGCATACACACCTGCATTCTCGTTCCGAGGAACAAGAATACCAAGATATAAAAGCAACCCCCAAAACATATACCAGTATCTGGCTCAAACCAGAGCCTGCCAGTATAATCCGTCCGGACTCCAAACGTGCACAAGTGCGCGGATGAGAACGAACCCTGTCGCAAAACCATGCGACCTCTACTCTGTTTTGCCCAGAGACGAATACCCTCTGTGTGGGACTCTAAAGACTCGACACTACGCTGGCAGTGGGTTTAACCACAGACCGCAAGCGGCACTAGCTGTGCATAACGGTCCCCAGGTAGATGCCGACAAGAAGGCTGACGAGGTGAAACCCCATCTGTACTCCTACTGAGTCTGAAACGTGACATTCTCCGTACAGTCCGGTCTGTTCGTCTGATACATCGCATGGCGGGCCTAGGGGGCGGTAAAACGTCAGTCCCCCAATAGCGGTACAAGTCGTGTCGGAGTGAAGCCCAAAACACCCTGAGATAACACTGGAAACCTACCAGTATATCTCGCTTGCCCTGGCCAGGGACTACTCGTGTAATGGCTCTCCTAGACACAGCGCGATGTCAACCCCCAATACCGGGAGAGACGAATCCTGTCTAACCGTCACTGCCTCCAAGTGCTTCGGGACTGCACCCAACCACCACCTGTTTGCACGACTCCTTTGAGCCGTGGTAGGGTAGTGATCAAAGTGCAGTGGGAACACACTCGAGGCGAAGTGTCAGTGTCAAGTCAGCGGACTAAGCTGTACTCATGTCACCTGGGAACTGATAACTGACGATAGGTATAATACCAACCTGTCAGTTCCCGACGAGTCCTGTCCAGTGTACTCGTAACCCAACGAGCACCCGTATACTATCTCCAGTACGACGTACTGATGGCTGTGGGACAGACCATCTCCCACACTGGGATGAGAAGCGCATACGCTAGTCTACTCCGGAGTATCGATGCCCTGTCTCGATAGTCCTACGACTAGGGACCTGTATAAGGATGTGCCTATAGATTACCCAGCCCCCACTAGTGTGACTGCCATCACAACGCTGGTAATCAAGCAAAGATCCTAAGGGCTCCACTAATGCGTATAAGTGATATACTGAAATAAACACAAGTACACATTGAAGTAGAAACAAACCAAGTAGCATACTACTATATTGAGCAAGATTGTTTATACAAGGTGAATATCCCAAGCTTCCATCAAGTAATATACAAACTAGTATGATACAGTAATGGCCTCTAGGGCATATACACTAACAAGAAGACTATCCAATAAGCATAATAGGTGTACTCTCCTAAACCTAGGAGCACTCGCAACCTAAGAGAAGGTAAGGATAAAAGACAACTGAATAAACCTTATTCCTATTTCTCCTGAACCAGAATCCATCCTCGAAAAAGTTCCTTCGAGTTCGTATATAACCATACGATGGATTTATCCAATGGAATTAGATGTTCGTAGTGATACGGGATGTTCTGGAGAAACACAAAGGTGAATTAGGAGTGGCGATTAGATATGTGGTTTGGTCGTGAATGTTAACAGTCGCAATTTACATTGCCCTCTTTCTGATCCCTTTATTCGTCTTTACTTATTACCTTCTGTACACCCAACTTAGGCTAATTGGTTTTCTTCATTCCTTACCTTTCTGCACCTGCCTATGGTTTGGAAGAAGACTATCCAATAAGCGTAATAGGTGTACCCTCTCCTAATCCTAGGAGCGCTCATAACCTGAGAGAAGGTAAAAAGAAAAGACAATTGAATAGTCCTATCCAATCTTTCCAGAACCAGAATCCATCCTCGAAGAAGTTCCTCCGAGTTCGTATATAACCATACGATGGATTTATCCAATGGAAGTGGATGTTCGTAATAATACGGGGTGTTCTGGAGAAACTCAAAGGGTAAAAGAAAGAGTGGCAACGATGTATGCAACTTAGACAATCCAAAAGCCAGTGTTTTAAGGAAGTTCGGTTAACTTGGTCACTGAGTTATAGTCTAGGGTCGGGTCATGGTCGCAGTCAAAGAGAGAAAAAGTAGAAACACTCTGCGTGCACTCTAACCTAGATCAGAATGGTTAATCATTTTATCTAATCAAGAAACCTCCCACTGTATCCTTAAATTCTCCTCCAAACCTGAAAGAAGAATTAGTCGGGGTCACCCTAGGAGTAAACCAACTCATCAGTGGGAATCGGGATCCAACTATCATCGCATGATAACGTGATGGAAGCCACTCACGTCATCACACTCCAGAAGGTATGCACAAGCCTGGCAAGTTTCCTGTATATTTGAAACTCCCGATATGTGTTTTTACCCTTAGAACCCAAGTGACCTTGACAATACCAACATATCAAAGAGTCCTAGTCAAGTTCAACCTGTCATTATCTTGATTGCGTTAAACCCACCCATACGAGTCCTTGACAATGCCAACATAACCGTACGACTGTTCTAACCAATCCACGTATCCATGCGACAGAAAAGCATTACAGAGCTACCGAACACTACGCCTCGGCAATGCACGACATACGTAGTACGAATACTAAGCAATACTAATCTGAAATGACGGAGGGCTACGGCTGGTTTTTGGCGAAAAACCTTTAACGTAATGAACTTGATATCGTTGAAGGAACCGGATAGCTTTTTATAAAAATTATAGTGGCGAAAACCTTTGCTAAAGAGGTCACTCCCGGTGAAGGGATCTCGGCTCTTTCCTCATCGAATGAGGTGCAGGATATTCCAAACTGAATACCACGATGCAAAGAAAAATGTAATCGACTATAGTGAAGTTATTACCCTGACGCAAACCTCTGTCCAAGGGGTCACTCCCGATGAAGGGATCTCGGACCTTGCCTCGTCGAATGAGGTGCAGGATATTCCGAACTGAATACCACTGTGCAAAACAGAAGAAAACGCCCTAGTAATAACAGCTTTTTAAAAATTGTTCCAACAACATCATATATAGGTTTGTTTTCCTTGCATTGATAAGAATCAACGCTGTCCCATCAAATGATCACACCAGAAAAGAACGAAAATATAATGTACGTATATGCCATCCGCATTCGCCACTGGGTCCCGTCATCACCCGTTATGTTACTTAACTAACGACAGAGCGGGGACTGGACTAGCGCGGGTGTAAGACATATACAACATCTACTAGTATATATATCAATATATAATAATCATCTAGGTATGATAAATGCAACATCACAGAAAAGTAATAAGCATCACAGAATAATACGGATAATCTGGGATCCCCGGGTTTTATAGAGCCGCAAATATAACCCGACGTTCCTCTGGTCGTGTGGATAGCCTGTGCAATGAAACCTAGACCCCTACGAGCGTGGCAAGTTACCCGCCAAAACCTGAAGCGAGGCAGCCCCCTTCAACAAAATGAATGGACCACTCGGCACTTCACGGAATCCGGTAACTTGAGCACCCCTCCTTGGGTCAACTTATACCCCTTACGAGTTCGGCGAATAGCCTGCCAATTCTAGAGTGAAGCCCCCTCCGTCTCAACGCCATGAGATGCGGGCCCGTTGCCCTCTAGAACCCGACTATCCATGCACCCCACCGCGGGGTAATCCTAGTACAAAAAAGAAAATATATACAACGGGTACATCGACCTCATCCCGGTCGTGCCCCAAAAGAATAATATACAAACAGGCAGTGGCGGCAGTTCACATGTTGGACGCTCTTCCCGCATTTTCTACTCACGAGTTAGCAACTCACCCCCGTTGTGCCACAGTTCTTGCAGGTTGCTCGCATAGATCAGTAGCGGTATCGCTGGCACACAGTTGCATTCGGGTGTTTTGCTTTGGTAGGTGGGACATTTGTATCGTACCCACTCTTGTATTTATATTTCATATTGTATCTAGTCAACTCCACCAATCAAATTTAGTAATTGTATAAGTAATGAGACTTAGCAAGACTTGTAGTTGCGATACTTGAGTGATGGGTTTTATGTTCGCATTTTGGGTTGATGTCTTGCTTATTTATTTATCTTTGGTGGTGAACTTCGCCGTTGGGTATCGTATACTTATATATACTGTCATGCGTGGTTGTGATCCGCCGTTTGGTGAAGAGCTAGCTCCCGCTTGGGGATGCCTTTTATATTATCATGTATTGTGGTTTTGGATCAAAATATACGAAGGAGGTGCTACCCAAATTTTCAAAAGACGAAACATGTTTTCAAACTAGTAAATTTCACTTGAATTATTCATGTTCCTTCTCTATGCATTTAAGAAAACTTGATTTCATTATACCTTTATTTCAAAACTCCACCTCTTTTATTTTCATTAAAAAGCTTTTAGCTTTTTGGGTTTCAGTTTACTTGAATTACGTTACGCCTTTAGACGTTGCGTGATTCAAGTGCTGGTCACGAGCTAATATTTTCGGGTCGTGACAATAAAACGCCTAAACGGTGGCGGAACCGCCGCAAAAACGCAACATCTGCCGCGGATCCGCGGTGAACTGTTGGAATTAGGGTTTCAAAATTTTTCTGATGCTTCCTGTACTCCTTTGGAATCTGAAGATCTCCTCTGAATCTTGATCTCACTGCTAAAATGATTCCAGATTCTCTCATAAAAATTCAAACAATAATCGTTAAGCCCTTGAAGCGATTCTTAAATTAAAATTTGATGGAATAATAATTTTTCAACTCAAATTGCAAAAACGAACAAATTACGCATGCATCCCCGGCAACGGCGCCATTTGATTGATCATCTTCATGTGTATTTGGAAAAGTTTTAATCACAACCAAAGAAATTTATATCGCAATCTATTAACGGTGTTGATGTAGCGCGTTAATGAATACGGATCGTCCACTGTGATTGCAATGATTGAGGGAGGACCTATACCGGAAGGACAGTCTTACTCAAGATGATAGTATGCTATCTGGTTTATCTTTATCATCGTGTACTGCTTTAGGTGACATTATATATATCACTATTGCACGTTGATAGAGCCTATAGGATTCTTGCTTGACTACCAACAGTATGATGGCGATCATATACGTGAGAGTTGGGTAGTCTATAAGCACATCCTTAAAAGTGGTCCCTAGTCGCGGGAGTTTCGAGACAGGGCATCGATACTCCGAAGTAGACTAGTGTATACAGTCGAGACCCCGACGAGGGGTGGTGTCCGGTCTCACAAGCCATTGGTGTCAGTTGGTTCACCTAAGATGTATACAGGTGCTCATTGGGTTATGAGTACACCGGACATGACTCGCCGGGAATATGCTAGCTGGTTTTTAAAACCCGTCGTCAGATAGCAATTCCCAGGTGACATGTGTACAGGTTAGTCTATCGACCTGAGATCATCAATTTTCTCGTGTGAGTTCCCACTGTGCTTTAATTATTACCCTACCATGGTTCAAAGGAGTCGTCCAAACAGGTTTTAGTTGGGTACAATCCCGAGCCACATGGAGGCAGTGAGCGGATCGGTAGGGGATTCGTCTCTCCCAACGTTGGGGGTGATATAGCACTGTGTTAAGGAGAGCCATTACACGAAGTCCATGGCCATGGCAAGCGAGATTTACTGGTAGGTATTCCAGTAGTATCTCAGGGTGTTCTGGGCTACACTCCGATACGACTTATACCTCTTTTGGGGGTCTGACGTTTACCAGCTCCCTAGGCCCATATGCGATACTCATAGACGAACGAACCGGACTGTATGGATATTGTCACACATAGGCTCAGTAGGTTTCCAGGATGATTTCGCTCATCGGTTTCCCTTTCACTCAGTACATTGGCAGCCGTTACGTACAGCTAGTACCACTGACGGCTTGTGGTTAAACCCACTGCCAGAGTATTGACGAGTCTTTAGAGTCCCCCACAGAAAGTTTCCCAGTTCGGGTGAAACGTTGTAGAGGCCGTATGGTTTTATGGCAGGGTTCGAATATACGCGTACACTTGTGCACGTGTCATGGTTCGGACGGATAATACTAGCGGGCTTTGGTTTAAGCCGGATCCTAGTATTACACTGTGTAGATTTTGACTCATTGCATTTGTATTCGGTTGGAATACAAATACGGGTATGTATATACAGTTGCGGGGTTATCCTGTAACTTATTACGGGATCTCTTTTTGAAGTTTCCAGTTAGCATTCCATTTTGGCCATTTTTCTTTGTTTCCTTCTTGGCTGAAATTTTTGCTTGTGAAGGGGTTTGTTTGCAAATGTTGCTTTTGTAAATGGAAGGGGTTTTCTGTGGTTCCTGGGGACCCAGCAGTTTCTTGTAGCTTCTAGAGAGCTTGGCTTCATTTGTGCATTATTGAAGCATTTATTGCTTTGGATATTTGTGAAGATATTTTGTTGTTGATATTTTCTAAGGGTCACTCTCTCTTGGCTTGTGCTCACCCCCACTACTCATGGCCGAGCACATTTTTTCAGCCCTCCCAAATTTTTCTGGCCGAGCCACTTGATGAGGTGATTGATTCATTTCACTTGCAAAAATCCTTAGCTCATTTTGAAAGCCCATTTTCATCTATACTCCTATTTTGGCAACTTCGATTAACCCTCACCCAATCGCTTTGGTGTCTTGAGACAAAGTGTTCTACACTTATTCTACAGCAACCTTGGACATGTCGGCTAGCAAACTACATGTCCGAGTTGCCTCGGTTCAGAGGCAGGAGCCCGTATAAAGATTCGTTGACGTGGCGCAGTTTTCGGCGAGGAGGAGATCGTAGATCGAGCGAGATCGGAGAGCGAGCTTCGTTGGTGCATCCGCAATATGCTAGGGGCTGAGTTTAAAGACCGAAGGACATGGATCGATCGGTATAATCTCTAAACCCCATTTTACAGAATACTGGTTTACGGTTAATAGAACGATCCGAGTTTTAAGTTTGCGTTAGCGCCAGTTATGCTAAAAGTTTTTGTTCCGCATTTGGCCTCGGAAAGACAGCCGAGGCGGTACCGTAGGCTTACATGGTATCAGAGCCAGGTTATTAACCATCTACTAGTTGGTTTAGACAATGGTAAAATATTGAATCCGAAACAACCCGGAACAATACCAAAGTTGATATTCTTTGCTTGAGAAAAAAAATAAAAAAGGCTTGCAGGAATTTCTTTTTTTGTGCTCGGCCATTATTGTGCTCTGTGGATAATGGCTCTGTGGAATACTTCTCTTTTTTTTTTTTTTTTGTGGTGTGGTGTAAATTTTTTGGTGAGATTCACATTTTTTACACACAAGACAAAATCACCAAAATAATCCCCAGAGAACATAATATGGCCGAGCTCATTTTTTTCCATGCCAACATTATTTTTAATCCGAGCAAAATCTAGTGCTCACATTTTCTTCACCCCAATAGCATTTAGTCTCTGGAATATTGGTTCTGTGGTGTTGTTTGTGTAGCCCAATATGGATATGGTTTTATCAGCTTGTTTGGGCTATTCGGGGGTTATTTCGGAGTCGATATTTTTAACATTGTTTAAAGTTTTGTAGTGCATTACATTACTTTCTATGACCGTGAATGTCATTCGATCGGTAAATCTTGTCTAATTGCTATAGTCCTTTTAGACGGATTTGCGAACGTGACATTCACGTTGATATTCTGTGTTGTGCTGTGATGTTGCGGATTTGTCGTGGTGGATAGCTTGCGTGCAATGGTAGTGCTGTTTGGATATATTTGTACATTTGATATCACGGGGCGAGCGTCCGACATGTGGACTGCCGTCACTGCCAGTTTGTATATTATTCTTTTGGGGCACGACCGGGTTGAGGTCGATGTACCCGTTGTACATATTTTCTTTTTTGTACTAGGATTACCCCACGGTGGAGTGCACAGATAGCCGCTTTCTGAAAGGCAACAGGTCCGCATCTCATGGCTTTGAGACGGAAGGGACCTTACTCTAGAATTGGCGGGCTATTCGCCGCACTCGTATGGGGTAAAGGTTGACCCAAGGAGGGGTGCTCAAGTTACCGGATTCCATGAAGTGCTGGGTGGTCCATTCACGATGCTGAAGGGGGCTGTCTCGCTTCTGGTTTTGGCGGGTAACTTGCCGCACTCATAGGGGTCTAGGTTTTCATTGCACTGGCTATCCACACGACCAGGAGAACTGTCACGACCCGAAGGTACGGAACGTGACCGGCACTTAAATTACGAAGCGTCTAGAGGCGCAACGTAATCAAAGTAAGCCGAAGCCCAAAAATCTAAACCATTCAGAGAAGAGATAAAAGAAAACATGTAGGAAAACAAGTTTAAAAACAAGATCAAATTTTCTCAAAAATTTCGGCAGAGTCTCCATTGTAAAAACTGGCCCCAAACGGGTACAAGCAAGAATAATATATATACAAACAGTAAAAAGGCATCCCAAAGCGGGAGCTAGCTCTACGCCAACAGGCGAAAACAACCATACCAAGCACAATAATATACAACGCCAAAGGGCGAGGCTCAAAACTCAAAAGAAAATAAATCCACCATATACCATAATAATACAAGCGCGACTCTAAGGTCAAAATAAATAACGGGTCCTCTAAACTTATCAAGTAATACAAGTCTGGTTGATGGAGCTTACTAGATACTAACGAAATAATAAAAGTACAACGGCGGTCCTGATACAAGTGAACCAACCTACCAAGCAAATCACCCTGAATGAAATGATGTGCCAGCAAACTGCCAAGGAAAGCTGTACATCGAACCTGTAATAAAATTTTGCACAACGGGGGTGGGTTGCTAACTCGTGAGTAGAATACATCTGCGAAAAGAAATCGAATGCACGACACTATCCTAGGTCATAATAATATACTAATATATCACGAGTCATCTAGTAGTGCAGGGTAATAAACTACGCGTAAGTGCAAATGCTCCGTGCTCGTGTTAGTGCCTCAAATAGTAATATGTTGTATGAATGAGTATGCATGCACCATGAATGTAAAACAATCAACCCTGAAATCTGGATATATCTGTATAAAAATTCTTTAACTTTCACCATAGTAAAATTTGTATAGAAGTCTGAAACATCATCGATGAAATCCACGGAAATCCGTGTCAAGCATCGACACAAAACATGTAAATCTCAAGTTTCAATACCTCATAGTCTCAATATCTCGGGCTCCGTTAGTCCGGATTGGCCCATATCATCAAATCTCACGACAACGGTCGGTATCCTCCGGATATCCGCCGCGCTAGACATCACAGGTAGGTAGTCTTTCCCTGCCAGGCTCATCGTCTACAACTCGATCTTCTTGGCCCGGGGTACCATACTGGGCCCACCATGTACCCGAGACGGTTCATCCACTCCTTGAATTGGGTCTCGAAATCCAACAGAAAACATGAAATCTCATGGTGGACGACACATACATCACGAGAAAACCGCAACTTATAATTTAAAAAGAGAGGGAGAAAGAGAGAGAAGTTTTTATATATATTCTTGCGGTTTTCCCCAAAATCCAGAAATCTCATAGAAATCCAAAATTCCAAAATCATGAGTAAGTAAATGGTAAGTGTCGGCATAAGCCCCATAATACTGCATGATAACATGAAAATGTGAATGCATGATATGTCTAAGTAACAAATGCAATGTCTAGACTACCACCTGAGAGTAATCACAATACTATATAGATCTAGCCTTTAGCTGATTCTATCATAAAAGATAATATGTTCTAAAGTGTACGTGACATGGAAATTACCGATGATGTGTGTGTGAGCCGGCAAATAAGTGTACGTGGGACATGTGCATCATCGGTAATGGTGCTGGTGTCATAACAGGCAGAGTTTCATACTGACTAAAGAAACATATGTATGAACATGCAACTTGATGATTTCAATCTGAATGTAAAGGTAAAATGTGTACTAAACACTCATTTGGAATATACATATCTAACTACAACTATATGACTCGAGCCTCAACTAGTATCTATCTAACCCCCTAAGGAACTAAACTAAAGGAAGCAGTCGATAGGAAATAAGAATCCACCTAAGGTCTGAGTCCATATCTGTAATAGTCAGCGATCCAGCCTCAATAGCGTCACGTACGTAGTACGGCTTGCTCGAATCAAGAGCGCGGATCAATCATCACATCTATGCCTCGTACGGTAAAATCCATCGTACGGCATCCCAATATCGGGGTACGGGTCAAGTATCACCTACGTACATCATCATTCGTATAATATCATCATCAAATAATGTCATGATCAAAGGTACTATACTGTAATCGCATACATCCCAATATCATCAATCATATATCATTGTCTGCGAACATATACGTCGTCAATTGTTCCTCAGAAATATCATGTCATATATATCATATCGTAATCAGGTCACACATATATCATATCGTAATCAGGTCACACATATATCATATCGTAACCAAGTCACACATATATCATATCCTAACCAAGTCACACATATATCATATCAAAATCAAGTCACAGGTTACGGTCCGGGTTCTATTCTAGGGTCTCGTATATCTCAATGTCATCATCACCTATTATCGTTTATGTATACATATCCATTCTCTCATTTTCCAACGATCCTCTAAGATCATAATATGACTGTATAGCCAAGAGATCACGGCATCAAGCCCAGTTATATCGTCTCATCCCCATGTATCATATAACATCCTTATATCACATATACATGTTGTGTATATATACACCTACACACATTCCTACTTATATATATACATACACATATACACCAAGCCAAGTTTCTGTGTGTGCGTGTATGTGTCTACCTGAAACCTACGAATTTTCTCCAAGACATTCCTCCTCTGGTAAAGTCTATCTAAATCAGTCTAGTCCCACCTAAGGTCTTTAATAGGGTCCAACTCGCCAAGAATCTAAGGTCATGTCCGACTTCCTAATGACAATAAGCAATATTCCTATTCTACGTTTGCGGGAGTGCTAAATGCCATCCACCCGACTTACCCCGTAGATATACATCTACTCACCTGGTCCTTGTCTGCCGAAGACGATGTCGCCCTCCTCTTCTTCCTCGTCCAAAGTCCACGTGAGGGGTACCTATACGCAAACATATATAATTTCGTAATTGAATCACGGATAAAACCAAAACAACGCACGAAACGCGCATAGGTTAAAACCTATGACCCACTCATGCAAAGGAACCAATATCGCTCGATATCGGCGTACAAACGCCGATTGATCGAGATAAAACACCAAAAAACAACTTGTAGTTTCAAAACTCATTATTTATGAAATAAAACATGGTTTAAATTATCGAAACCCTAAAATCGATCAAATCGTCCGATTTCGTAAAAACCTGAAAACGCCAATTTACCGTTTTACTTCAAAACTCGATATTTAAATGAAACTAATGGTCATAATATTCATTAAACAACATAACTAGATTATAGAAACCATTACTATATTTTTCTCACACCATTTTGTCTTAATTAAAAATTTCTAGTTTGCAAATTAGCCAAAATTAACACTTGTTAAGCAAAAATTCACAATTCAACTACTAAACTTGATTTTGTATATATTAAAGTGTTAAACCACTCCATGAAACCTAAAGAATGAGCTAATGCCCTAATTAGATTTTTAATACTACATTTTAAATTAATTTCTAAAACTTAGTTTACCGAAATAGCATATTTATCACATTATATTAACTAATAATTTGAAACTAATAATTAGATTAGGTCTTTCATTCCTTTAACATGTTAATATTCTCATTAAAACCACAATATAATTATAAAAATCTTAATTAGAATTTTAACACACCAATATGTATAATTTATAAAAATCTAGTTAGCAAAATTGCTTAATTTAAGCAATTTTGAATGCACAAATTATAATATATCAACCATGGTAGATTTTTCTCTTCTAAAAATGTTAAGCTATTTATTATAACCCCACTTAATTAATAAAAACCCTAACTTGATTTTAGAAACCCTATCTTGAATTTTAAACTTGCAAATAGAATTAATTAAGAAAATCTAAATATGCTAAATAAAAGCATTTAACAACAATTAATCATAAGAATAAAAATTATACCTTCAAAGCATGAGATCTAAACATGAAAATATGCTTCCAAAATAATGGTTTCCAACTTCAAATTCCATGCTAAATAGGTCAAAGGAAAATGGAAGAGGTTGAATGTTGATTTTTGAGGTTTATTTTTGGAATTTTTGATGAATTTTGATGATTTTTAATGCAAAAATGATGGGGGGAAATTTTTGGGGATGCCCATGGAGGTGAGGCCGGCCATAAGGTGAGGAAAACAGAGGAATAAGGAATGAATAATAGTGTAGAACATTCTCAAAAGAAATACACCTTTTTTATCTTTTCATAAATTTCTTTATTTTATTAATTTTCGTAATTCAATTCATCATAGAAAACTCTAGAATTTTAAAGACAATTCAAGAAGAGATTAGCATGCTAAAAACCTAATTCTAATATGTCATGGTTCACTTTTAAAAAATAAACCCATTGCAAATTGTAATTTACACTAATTTAATGTATATTTAAAAGCTTATGTTGATATTTAAAATAATTAATTTAGGAAAAATATTTCATTAAATTACAAATTTATAAGTGACGAAATAAACACCATTTACTAGTAATTACATGATTAAAATAGGTCTTTTTAAATTTATAATGAAAAATAATTATGGTTAAATTTTACGAAAAATACATTTTATTTTACCGAAATTCAGAAAATTCACTTAAAGGGTTTTATTTATCTAATTTTTTTAAAATTATTTTTAAAACGTTACAATCTTCCCCCCTTTAAGAAATTCGGTCCCCGAATTTAAATTAAAACCCCCCTAATTACGAAAACATTCAGCCAAAACACTTAAATTGTCGGGCCTCCGAAATCATCAATACATAACAAAAATTAACTCCGTCAAGCATAACGCAATCATCGTTGTTATGGTGAAAATAGAATATCCAAGCCCAATACGAAAACCAACATAATATACATCAAATCTATAACTTATATATAGTGCGCATCGTAGTAAAATCGTCTAAACATCTTAATAAAGAAGGATGCAAAAACCTCTTTTTAAAATCGCCGTACGAAGCACGTGTCACGGCATAAGTAGCGGACGTTTATTTTAAAAAAAATTAGCTATACATATATATATCTTTTAATTAACCTACACGTCCCGCCTGGTTACTAAACCAAATAGTAATCATTATAAAAACATACTGTTCAAAATGAAATCAATCCCAATCACAGTATAAAAATATCATGTGCGTCCGGTGCGCACGAAAACCGAAACCAAATACAGATGCCTCGAATACACACAGAACAAAACTGAGTGCAACAGGTGTGCACCAAAAACATCTGTCAAGTGCAACGGGCGTGCATGACAATAATATCAGGTGCATCTAATCTGCACAAAACTCCGATTTAGTGCATCTGGGGTGCACAAAATCGCATTAAGTGCGCCAAGTGTGCACAAGGATCTCAATCAAGTGCATATGGTGAGCGAAAAAAATACACCGAATATAAAAATCGAAATCATGGTACGAAAAAAAATGCAAGAAAACTATGTCGAAGCATACGTCAAAATCATGTGCAGCCCATATGCACGAAACCAAATCAATATCTCAAAAGGTATAAAACCAAATCGAGTGCACTGGGTATGTACAAAACAACATCAATACAACTGACATATGAAACACGAATAGAGTGTAATGAATGTACACATAAGAAATACAAATCGTAGAACAAAATCCTCAAAATACCAAAATCCAAACAACAGAAATATGAAATTTAAATCACCAAATCACAATCGTAAATACTATTGTCAATGTGCGCCTTTCTAATGTCAACTGATTCGGACTCGTCTCCTCATCGCGGTGCTGACTGCGCTGCAAACGGCTATGCTCATATCGAGAGCCTCCCGTGTAATCTATCCCTTCACCTGATATCCGGACTACGTTGAACTTTTCGATCGATTCATCAAAATCCCATAATTTCCCGAGAGCTCAATACTCGAGTATAGTTTAAAAGTATCCAGTACGTGCCCCAGCATCTGCGGACCAGCCGTAGAAGGGCAAACCCAAGCCTCACTAATGGCACCGCGGAATTGCCGTAAACCCTAAGGTTCAAAGGCATTCCCATGGTCATTATGTCGAGTCAGGGTTTCATTCTTCTAGAGGGTTCATAGAAATACCAGCATGTTCTTCCGAATACATTAAACTTGGGAAAATGGGTCTCTGACAATCGTTCGAACCCTTTAACTTCGTCTAGACGACATGTGAATACCCTTCTTCCGCATGCTCAACGATGCTTCAATCCTCAAGAATAAATGATACCCTAATGGTTATCACATTCGAGCCGCAGCTCCCTCTGCCCGTGCGACCGTGGTAACAGAAACATCATCCGATATCGACGAAGATAGATCAAAGGAACGGATGAAATACGGTGCAAAGAAATGTAAATCCTAAGGCTTCTTAAGCAGAGTAGCATATCGTAAGTATGCCGCGGATCATACCTACGGTACGTTACTCTACCTAAGTTACCTACTCCATCAACCAAGGATCACCCTAGACTTACACGAAGATTAAACATAACGCTCTGATACCAACTTTGTCACGACCCGAAGGTACGGAACGTGACCGTCACTTAAATTACGAAGCGTCTAGAGGCGCAACGTAATCTAAGTAAGCCGAAGCCCAGAAATCTAAACCATTCAGAGAAGAGATAAAGGAAAACATGTAGGAAAACAAGTTTAAAAACAAGATCAAATTTTCTCAAAAATTTCGGCAGAGTCACCTTTGTAAAAACTGGCCCCAAACGGGTACAAGCAAGAATAATATATATACAAACAGTAAAAAGGCATCCCCAAGCGGGAGCTAGCTCTACGCCAACAGGCAAAAACAACCATACCAAGCACATTAATATACAACGCCAAAGGGTGAGGCTCAAAACTCAAAAGAAAACAAATCCACCATATACCATAATAATACAAGCGCGACACTAAGGTCAAAATAAATAATTGGTCCTTTAAACTTATCAAGTAATATAAGTCTGGTTGATGGAGCTTACTAGATACCAATGAAATAATAAAAGTACAATGGCGGTCCTGATACAAGTGAACCAACCTACCAAGCAAATCACCTTGAATGAAATGATGTGCCAGCAAACAGCCAAGGAAACCTGTACATCGAACCTGTAATAAAATTTAGCACAACGGGGGTGAGTTGCCAACTCGTAAGTAGAATACATCTGCGAAAAGAAATCGAATGCACGACGCTATCCTAGGTCATAATAATATACTAATATATCACTAGTCATCTAGTAGTGCAGGGTAATAAACTACGCGTAAGTGCAAATGCTCCGTGCTCGTGTCAGTGCCTCAAATAGTAATATGTCGTGTGAATGAGTATGCATGCACCATGAATGTAACACAATCAACCCTGAAATCTGGATATATCTGTATAAAAAGTCTTTAACTTTCACTATAGTAAAATTTGTATAGAAGTCTGAAACATTATCGATGAAATCCATGGAAATCCGTATCAAGCATCGACACAAAACATGTAAATCTCAATTCTCAATACCTCATAGTCTCAATATCTTGGGCTCCGTCAGTCCGGATCGGCCCATATCATCAAATCTCACGACAACGGTTGGTATCCTACGGATATCCGCCGCGCCAGACATCACCGGTAGGTAGTCTTCCCCTGCCAGGCTCATCGTCTACAACTCGATCTTCTTGCCCCAGGGTACCATACTGAGCCCAACATGTTCCCGAGACGGTTCATCCACTCCTCGAATCGGGTCTCGAAATCCAACAGAAAACATGAAATCTTATGGTGGACGACACATACATCACGAGAAAACCGCAACTTATAATTTAAAAAGAGAGGGAGAAAGAGAGAGAAGTTTTTATAAATATTCTTGCGGTTTTCCCCAAAATCCAGAAATCTCATAGAAATCCAAAATCCCAAAATCATGAGTAAGTAAATGGTAAGTGTCGGCATAAGCCCCATAATGTTGCATGATAACATGAAAATGTGAATGCATGAAATGTCTACGTAATAAATGAAATGCCTAGACTAACACCTGAGAGTAATCACAATACTATATAGATCTAGCCTTTAGCTGATTCTATCATAAAAGATAATATGTTCTAAAGTGTACGTGACATGGAAATTACTGATGATGTGTGTGTGAGCCGGCAAATAAGTGTACGTGGGACATGCGCATCATCGGTAATGGTGTTGGTGTCCTAACAGGCAGAGTTTCATACTGACTAAAGAAACATATGTATGAACATGCAACTTGATGATTTCAATCTGAATGTAAAGGTAAAATGTGTACTAAACACTCATTTGGAATATACATATCTAACTACAACTATATGACTCGAGCCTCAACTAGTATCTATCTAAGCCCCTAAGGAACTAAACTAAAGGAACCAGTCGATAGGAAATAAGAATCCACCTAAGGTCTGAGTCCATATCTGTAATAGTCGGCGATCCAGCCTCAATAGCGTCACGTACGTAGTACGGCTTCCTCGAATCAAGAGCGCGGATCATTCATCACATCTATGCCTCGTAAGGTAAAATCAATCTTACGACATCCCAATATCGGGGTACGGTTCAAGTATCACCTACGTACATCATCATTCGTATAATATCATCATCAAATAATGTCATGATCAAAGGTACTATACTGTAATCGCATACATCCCAATATCATCAGTCATATATCATTGTCTGCGAACATATATGCCGTCAATTGTTCCTCAGAAATATCATGTCATATATATCATATCGTAATCAGGTCACACATATATCATATCGTAATCAGGTCACACATATATCATATCGTAACCAAGTCACACATATATCCTATCATAACCAAGTCACACATATATCATATCGTAATCAAGTCATAGTTTACGGTCCGGGTTCTATTCTAGAGTCTCGTATATCTCAATATCATCATCACCTATTATCGTTTATGTATACATATCCATTCTCTCATTTTCCAACGATCCGCTAAGATCATAATATGAATGTATAGCCAAGAGATCACGGCATCAAGCCCAGTTATATCGTCTCATCCCCATGTATCATATAACATCCTTATATCACATATACATGTTGTGTATACATACACCTACACACATTCCTACTTATATATACACATACGCATATACACCGGGCCAAGTTTCTGTGTGTGCGTGTGTGTGTCTACCTGAAACCTACGAATTTCCTCCAAGACATTCCTCTTCTGGTAAAGTCTATCTAAATAAGTCTAGTCCAACCTAAGATTTTTAATAGGGTCCTACTCACCAAGAATCTAAGGTCACGTCCGACTTCCTAATGACAATAAGCAATATTCCTATTCTACGTTTGCGGGGGTGCTAAATGCCATCCAGTCGACTTCCCCCGTAGATATACATCTACTCACCTGGTCCTTGTCTGCCGAAGACGATGTCGCCCTCCTCTTCTTCCTCGTCCAAAGATCACGTGAGGGGTACCAATACGCAAACATATATAAATTCGTAATTGAATCACGGATAAAACCAAAACGACGCACGAAACGCGCATAGGTTAAAACGAATGACCCGCTCATGCAAAGGAACCAATATCGCTCGATATCGGCGTACAAACGCCGATTGATCGAGATAAAACACCAAAAAACAACTTGTAGTTTCAAAACTCATTATTTATGATATAAAACATGTTAGTGTATATGCCCTAGAGGCCATTACTGTATCATACTAGTTTGTATATTACTTAATGGAAGCTTGGGATATTCACCTTGTATAAACAATCTTGCTCAATATAGTAGTATGCTACTTGGTTTGTTTCTACTTCAATGTGTACATGTGTTTATTTTGCGATATCACCTATACGCATTAGTGGAGCCCTTAGGATCTTTGCTTGATTACCAGCGTTGTGATGGCAGTCACACTAGTGGGGGCTGGGTAATCTATAAGCACATCCTTATACAGGTCCCTAGTCGCAGGACTATCGAGACAGGGCATCGATACTCCGGAGTAGACTAGCGTATGCGCTTCTCATCCCAGTGTGGGAGATGGTCTGTCCCACAGCCATCAGTACGTCGTACTGGAGATAGTATACGGGTGCTCGTTAGGTTACGAGTACACTGGACAGGACTCGTCGGGAACTGACAGGTTGGTATTATACCTATCGTCAGTTATCAGTTCCCAGGTGACATGAGTACAGCTTAGTCCGCTGACTTGACACTGGCACTTCGCCTCGAGTGTGTTCCCACTGCACTTTGATCACTACCCTACCACGGCTCAAAGGAGTCATGCAAACAGGTAGTGGTTGGGTGCAGTCCTGAAGCACTTGGAGGCAGTGACGGTTAGACAGGATTCGTCTCTCCCGGTATTGGGGGTTGACATCGCGCTGTGTCTAGGAGAGCCATTACACAAGTAGTCCCTGGCCAGGGCAAGCGAGATATACTGGTAGGCTTCCAGTGTTATCTCAGGGTGTTTTGGGCTTCACTCCGACACGACTTGTACCGATATTGGGGGACTGACGTTTTACCGCCCCCTAGGCCCGACATGCGATGTATCAGACGAACAGACCGGACTGTACGGAGAATGTCACATTCAGACTCAGTAGGAGTTCAGATGGGGTTCACCTCGTCAGCCTTCTTGTCGGCATCTACCTGGGGACCGTTACGCACAGCTAGTGCCGCTTGCGGTCTGTGGTTAAACCCACTGCCAGCGTAGTGTCGCGTCTTTAGAGTCCCACACAGAGGGTATTCGCCTCTGGGCAAAACAGAGTAGAGTTCGCATGGTTTTGCGACAGGGTTCGTTCTCATCCGCGCACTTGTGCACGTTTTGGAGTCCGGACGGATTATACTGGCAGGCTCTGGTTTGAGCCAGATACTGGTATATGTTTTGGGGTTGCTTTTATATCTCGGTATTCTTGTTCCTCGGAACGAGAATGCAGGTGTGTATGCACAGTTGCTTGAGGCGGAGGATGAGGTTTTTCATTAGGGTTTCGGAACGGGTGCGTTTGCACAGTTGACAGTCGTCATTTTCCAAACCCTAATGAATTAGTGAGATATCTATTAATAATAGTAATTAAATGAAATTATGTTATGGTAGGTTTTGTTGACTTGTTGACCATGGTTGACTTGTTGACCATGGTTGAATGTTGACCACCATCATGCTTTGAAAGATACTCCTTGATTCATACTTACATTCATTTAATGAAGCATGATAGTGGTCATTCCAAAACTACCATCAACTATTCTAATTTTGAATTATTATTATTAAGATAATTCTTTTTCTTTTTGATATGGTTGCAAAAAGAAAAAGAGAGCTCATTCTATCATAATCATTCTCTCTCCTCACTTCATCTTCTTCTTCCTCTAGCCAAAGGAGAATCCTTCTCATGTGTTGAGAATCCCTCTCCTTAAAAGAAAAGCACCCCTTAGACACTCTCTACTCACTCTAGGATCAAGGGTTTAGCAAGCCGGAGATTCTAGTTCACTCAAAGTTCGAGAAAGAGCCCGAAGGTTGAACCCTCAGGTGGATCCATCTTCGACGGAAGAAGGCGACGAGAAGAGAACCATCAACCTCTACAAGGTTTCAAGAAGAAGGAGTTCAAGTTTAGGTATAACCATTTTTCCGAGTAGCTAACTCTCTTTAGCAAGTTTGCTAGTTTAGTTTAGAAAAGATCCCGACTTTGCTTAGTCCATGTTGCCCCATGCGCCAAAATTTGATTTTTTTTTATACCGTTTCCGCCTCCCCGTAAGAACCGGGGATCGCAACGTGGACTTACAGTGGTATCAGAGCCTAACTAAACTTAAACTAGTTTGGTAGTGAAGTGTAACGAAGTTCGGAAACGAAAAATCGCAAAACCGGAAAAACCAAAACCCTAAGTTTCTGTTAAAATTTTTTCTGGTCAAAACAAGATTTGTTATACACCTAAATTCGGCTCAGGGTTTTGTGTGAACACCCAAGAAAAACGATCCCCTGATTCATTCAAACCGCCGCGGTTCCGCGGCATGAGGTAGGTATTTGCCGCGGAACCGCCGCCGTTTGTTGTCCTCTCGTCATCGTTTTTCGTGCAGTGTGTCTCTGTGTTGGTTTTGGGATTTTTAAGATATATTATATGTGCCCAGATTTTCCAGAACAGAAATTTACTTTTGGGGTCCTATAATTCCGTATTTTTTCCGAACTTCACTGCACTTTGACTATGTTGGTTATATCTGTGATGTTTGCATGTATTGAACGTCGGCTAATCGCTATAAGTCGATTGGTCGGGGTTATACATGATCTGTGTTTGATATTGGATTGTGTATATGAATCTGTTGGACTGTCGCGGGTGAATAGCCGGGGTGGATGTGAGATGAGCTTTTTGTTTTTCTTCCATTCATTTGTAAATGTAAATTGATGTAATATTATTATTTGTATGGCCGCACAACCGGGTCGGGGTTGTAGCCGTCATTGTATAATTCTTTTTACTGTTTTCGCTCCTAGGATAGACCCATGGAGGGGTGCACAAACTGCCAAGTACTTGGCGGGTAGTTTGCCGCACCCGTAGGGGTCTTGGGTGGGGTATTTGGCTATTCACCGCGACCGTGTAATCCGCTTTTCGTTGCAGGCTCGAAAGGATTGCGGATTGATAGTATATCCAATGTATTCATCTGTGATCTGTAATGTCTATCATTGCTTTCTATTTAGGCGTTGCTTATGTTTTACAGCCGCGCTAGCCCAGCCCCCGCTCTGTCGTTAGTTAAGTAACCTAACGAGTGATGACGGGACCCCGTGGCGAATGCGAATGGCATAAGCGTACGTCATATTTTGGTTGTTTTCTGCAATGGTAGGATTAAATGATGGGACGCATTAAAAGAACTAATGCAAGAATATCACGCATTAAAAGAACTAATGCAAGATAATAAACCAAGTTAAAGTCGTTGGAACACTTTCGAAAAACCACTCGGTTCTTTTCAAAACTAACTTTTAAATGCGGAGCTTGAGCCACTCCTTCTAAAAGCTATCTCGTTCCATCGATTATATCAAGTTCACTACGTTCACGGTTTTACCAAAACCATTCGTAGCCCTCCGTCGTTTCACATAAATAGTCAATAGTATTCAAGCTGTGTTTGTTGGCCAAAGTCAAGGCATAGTGATTGGTAGCTATTGGATATTCATGTGCAGCATAGATAGATGCGTTGATTTGGAACAGTCGTACTGCCTTGTTGGCCAAAGTCAAGGGTATGTACGGGTGGATTCAAATTAACCTGGAGAACGACGGGAAGAACTTGACATGTGACTTATGATTTGTTGGCCAAAGTCAAGATCATAAGAGCATGGGGCAAAAATACACATCGGGAGTTTCATAAGTACTGAAACTTGCTAGATTTGCATACCATTTGGAGTGTGATGATTATGGTAGGATTCCTTCATTTTCGTCACGCGATGATATTTGGATCCCGATCCTACTGTGAGTATATGCTACTCCTCGGGAAATTTCTCACTAAACGATCAATGCTATAAACCTAGTAGGTGCCTAGAAAGGTGTTAGCGGGGCTACGCCCCCAGGGAAAAGAGGTTCTTAAATTAAGGAACTTCGCGAAAGCGTTGGAAAACCTCCCTCGAAGTACCGACACTGGTCTGGCTGAACGGTTAAGCAAGTATTGTACGGTGGGATTGATCCCGACTAATTCTTCCTTTGTGGTTTGAGGAGGGATTCGAGAGACAGTGGGAGCCATACTGTTTAGACAAATTAAAAACCATTATAAACTTGCAAGAGCATCGTGCAAAGTGTTTCTTCTCTCCCCCTGCAGCGACCAAATCGAAATGACTGGACTTAAGTTACTTCTAGATAAAAACATACTGACAGGGCCAAACTACAAAGATTGGCTCAGGAATGTCAATTTGGCAATCACTTACGACAAGCTGGGGTATCTTCTTACCACCAAAGCTCCCCCCGTCCCAGGTCCCACCTCCAGCGTCGCGGATAAGGAAATCCGTAAGACTTGGGAGATTGATTGCGCGAAGGCCAGGTGCCTCGTGCTTGCCTCTATGGACAACGAACATCAGAGGAGGCATGAGAATATGGACCTCGAGTCCATATTTCTCCACACAAAAGAACTGTATGGAGAGCAGTCTCGTATCGCAAGATACGAAGTGTCGAAGAAGTTATTTTCGACAAAGTTGGCCGTCGGATCATCGGTAGTGGACCACGTGCTTAAGATGATTGGCTACACTGAGGAGCTCGCGGAACTTGGGACCACGTTGGACAGTGAACTCTATACAGATTTAATTCTCCAGTCCCTTCCATCCACTTACGCCCAGTTTATACTGAACTTCAACTTACAAGAAAAGGAAGTTGAACTTTCAGAACTCCTCAACCTGCTGAGGAGCGCAAAGGGCACCCTACAGAAGGGTAGGGAAACACCCGCTTTGTTTGTAGGAGGATCTTCTTCCTTTAGGTCCAAGGCGAAAGCCAAGGGAAAGAGGAAGAAGGCCCCCGCCAAACCAAGAGGCGGTGTTAGTAAAGTGGGTACGAAGGGAAAGGAAAAGGCAACAAAGATTGCGGGGAAGCTTGTTGGAAAGGAAGAGTGCTTCTATTGTCATAAGAGTGGACACTGGAAGAAAGATTGCAGGGCTTGGAAAGCCAGGACACAGGAACTGAAGCAGGTTGCGGCTTCAGCTTCAGGTGTGTATGTTATTGAAAACTGTCTTTCTATAAACTCTACTTCCTGGGTATTGGATACCGGATCAGGATCTCATATCTGTAATTTTTTTGCAGGCGTTGAGAAACCGTAGGGTTTTGAAGGCAGGTGACATGACCCTCAGAGTTGCGAACGGAGCTAGCATGGATGCTAAAGCCGTGGGGGACTATCACCTGGGAATGTCAGATGGGCATGTTTTGGTTTTGCGTAATTGCTTTTTTGTACCCAACGCAACTTGTAATATCATTTCTGTATCTTTGGTTTCTAAAGAAGGTTATGAATTTGCGTTTGTAAGTAATGTTGTAAACATTCACCTTAATCAAGTTCTGATTGGGTCAGGTACACTGAGCAATGGTATATACGTATTAAACCAACCACAGATTTTCAATGTCCAGAATACACACAAAAGAAAGTATCCAGATATCAATCAGACTTTCTTATGGCATTGTAGACTGGGTCACATCAATGAGAGAAGGTTGACTAAGTTACATACAGAAGGATATTTGGATCCGTTCGAATATCAATCATATGCCACCTGTCAATCCTGTCTCAAAGGAAAGATGACAAAGACTCCGTTCACTGGACACGGAGTAAGAGCGAGCGAGCTCTTGGGACTCGTACACAGTGACGTGTGCGGTCCAATGTCTACACATGCGCGAAGCGGTTATTCTTACTTCATTAATTTTACGGATGATTTTTCAAGATACGGTTATGTCTTTTTAATGAAACATAAGTCCGAAGCTTTTGAAAAATTCCAGGAATTTAAGAATGAAGTAGAAAAACAAACCGGCAAAAGTATCAAGATTCTAAGATCGGATCGAGGTGGAGAATACTTAAGTGCCGAGTTCCTGAATTATTTAAAAGAGAACGGGATTCTCTCTCAGCTCACTCCTCCATACACTCCGCAGCACAACGGTGTATCGGAGAGACGGAACCGAACCCTATTGGATATGGTACGGTCCATGATGAGTAACGCTGAGTTACCGCGATCATTCTGGGGGTATGCACTAGAATCAGCTGCGTACCTATTGAACCGAGTTCCTATTAAAACTGTGCCTACTACACCATATGAGATGTGGTGTGGGAAGAGGCCCCATCTCAGTCGTATTAAGACTTGGGGATGTCCAGCTTTTGTTAAAAAGCAGCATGCGGACAAGCTCGAGGCACGCTCAGTACAGTGTAAGTTCGTGGGATATCCAAAGAACTCCAAGGGATATTTCTTCTACTGTGAAGAGGAACAAAAAGTTCTTGTTTCTCGTCATGCCTACTTCTTGGAAACTGAGTTTTTGGAAAACCAGATAAGTGGGAGCACAGTAGAACTGGAAGAAATTCCAGAACCACGGGCTATTACTGAAAGCTTAGTGGAACCAGAGGGTTCAAATGAACAGGACATTCCTACGCCGCTCCACAGAAGTAGTAGGCAGTCTCATCCGCCCGAGAGATACTACGGTTTTCTCATAGACGGGGATAGAGAGGATTGCGTCATAGATTATGATGAGCCTACTAGCTTCCAACAGGCCGTTCAGAGCGTTGACTCGGTAAAATGGCTGGATGCAATGCGGACCGAAATGGAGTCCATGTACACCAACAAAGTATGGACGTTGGACATTGCTCCAGACGGGGTAAAACCCGTAGGATGCAAGTGGATCTTCAAAAGGAAGATTGGTGTAGATGGACAGGTTGAGACCTACAAAGCTAGACTTGTAGCAAAGGGTTTCCGTCAAAGACCTGGCTTGGACTATGACGAAACCTTTTCTCCAGTGGCTATGCTGAAATCCATTCGGATCCTTCTTGCCATTGCTGCCTTCCACGATTATGAGATTTGGCAGATGGACGTAAAAACCGCTTTTCTAAATGGAAATTTAGAGGAGTGTGTCTATATGGATCAGCCAGAGGGTTTCATTCAGAATGGGAGCAGCGGAAAGGTGTGCAAGTTGCTTAAGTCCATCTATGGACTAAAGCAGGCATCGCGGAGTTGGAACATCTGTTTTGATGAGACGGTCAAGGAATTTGGCTTTATCAAAAATCCAGATGAACCATGCATCTATAGTAGATTTGTAGCGAGAACTGTAGTATTCCTCGTTTTATACGTGGATGACATTCTCTTAATAGGAAATGACATTCCTATGCTACAATCTGTCAAGGGTTTCTTGTCACAAAGCTTCTCCATGAAAGACCTGGGTGATGCCTCATACATCCTGGGGATCCGGATCCATCGTGATAGATCCAAGAGGATATTAGGACTTTCACAGTCCAGGTACATCGACATCGTACTGAAAAGATTCAGTATGGAAGATTCCAAGCGCGGTAACCTACCGGCTTGTCACGGGATCACCCTCTCTAAAGAGATGTCTCCTAAGACTGATTTGGAGAGGGATCGCATGTCTATTATACCCTACGCTTCTGCGGTAGGCTCTATAATGTATGCGATGTTGTGTACCAGACCGGATGTAGCTTATGCACTGAGTGTGGTAAGCAGGTATCAGTCAAACCCTGGGGAGAAACACTGGATAGCAGTAAAGAACATTCTCAAGTACCTGAGAAGGACTAAGGAGATGTTCTTGGTGTATGGCGGAAAAGACCTCCAGATCGAGGCCTTTGCTGACTCCAGCTTCCAAAGTGACAAGGATGATTCCAAGTCCATGTCGGGTTTTGTCTTTACCCTCAATGGAGGGGCGGTGTGTTGGAAGAGTTCCAAACAGGAAACCGTTGCAGACTCGACTATGGAAGCGGAATACATCGCTGCATCTGATGCCGCAAAAGAAGCTGTCTGGATGAGGAAGTTCTTGAAAAAACTTCAGGTGGTTCCGTCCATTGTTGACCCAATACCTCTGTATTGCGACAACAACGGGGCTATAGCTTTAGCAAAGGAACCCAGGTCCCATCAGAGATCCAGGCACATCTTGAGGCGGTATCACCTGATCAGGGAGATCGTGGATCGCAAGTAGATCGAGGTTCGGAGGGTTGCTTCAGAAGAAAACACTGCAGATCCATTCACCAAGGCCCTACCCCAGACTCAGTTCGAGCGGCTGATCGAGATGATAGGTCTTCGATACGCCAGTACATGGCCTTAGTGCAAGTGGGAGATTGTTAGTGTATATGCCCTAGAGGCCATTACTGTATCATACTAGTTTGTATATTACTTAATGGAAGCTTGGGATATTCACCTGGTATAAACAATCTTGCTCAATATAGTAGTATGCTACTTGGTTTGTTTCTACTTCAATGTGTACATGTGTTTATTTTGCGATATCACCTATACGCATTAGTGGAACCCTTAGGATCTTTGCTTGATTACCAGCGTTGTGATGGCAGCCACACTAGTGGGGGCTGGGTAATCTATAAGCACATCCTTATACAGGTCCCTAGTCGCAGGACTATCGAGACAGGGCATCGATACTCCGGAGTAGACTAGCGTATGCGCTTCTCATCCCAGTGTGGGAGATGGTCTGTCCCACAGCCATCAGTACGTCGTACTGGAGATAGTATACGGGTGCTCGTTAGGTTACGAGTACACTGGACAGGACTCGTCGGGAACTGACAGGTTGGTATTATACCTATCGTCAGTTATCAGTTCCCAGGTGACATGAGTACAGCTTAGTCCGCTGACTTGACACTGGCACTTCGCCTCGAGTGTGTTCCTACTGCACTTTGATCACTACCCTACCACGGCTCAAAGGAGTCGTGCAAACAGGTAGTGGTTGGGTGCAGTCCCGAAGCACTTGGAGGCAGTGACGGTTAGACAGGATTCGTCTCTCCCGGTATTGGGGGTTGACATCGCGCTGTGTCTAGGAGAGCCATTACACAAGTAGTCCCTGGCCAGGGCAAGCGAGATATACTGGTAGGCTTCCAGTGTTATCTCAGGGTGTTTTGGGCTTCACTCCGACACGACTTGTACCGATATTGGGGGACTGACGTTTTACCGCCCCCTAGGCCCGACATGCGATGTATCAGACGAACAGACCGGACTGTACGGAGAATGTCACATTCAGACTCAGTAGGAGTTCAGATAGGGTTCACCTCGTCAGCCTTCTTGTCGGCATCTACTTAGGGACCGTTACGCACAGCTAGTGCCGCTTGCGGTCTGTGGTTAAACCCACTGCCAGCGTAGTGTCGAGTATTTAGATTCCCACACAGAGGGTATTCGCCTCTGGGCAAAACAGAGTAGAGTTCGCATGGTTTTGCGACAGGGTTCGTTCTCATCCGCGCACTTGTGCACGTTTTGGAGTCCGGACGGATTATACTGGCAGGCTCTTGTTTGAGCCAGATACTGGTATATGTTTTGGGGTTACTTTTATATCTCGGTATTCTTGTTCCTCGAAACGAGAATGTAGGTGTGTATGCACAGTTGCTTGAGGCGGAGGATGAGGTTTTTCATTAGGGTTTCGGAACGGGTGCGTTTGCACAGTTGACAGTCGTCATTTTCCAAACCCTAATGAATTAGTGAGATATCTATTAATAATAGTAATTAAATGAAATTATGTTATGGTAGGTTTTGTTGACTTGTTGACCATGGTTGACTTGTTGACCATGGTTGAATGTTGACCACCATCATGCTTTGAAAGATACTCCTTGATTCATGCTTACATTCATTTAATGAAGCATGATAGTGGTCATTCCAAAACTACCATCAACTATTCTCATTTTGAATTATTATTATTAAGATAATTCTTTTTCTTTTTGATATGGTTGCAAAAAGAAAAAGAGAGATCATTCTATCATAATCATTCTCTCTCCTCACTTCATCTTCTTCTTCCTCTAGCCAAAGGAGTATCCTTCTCATGTGTTGAGAATCCCTCTCCATGTTGCCCCATGCGCCAAAATTTGATTTTTTTTTTATACCGTTTCCGCCTCCCCGTAAGAACCGGGGGTCGCAACGTGGACTTACAAAACAAAGTTTAAATCATCGAAACCCTAAAATCGATCAAATCGTCCGATTTCGTAAAAACCTGAAAACGCCAATTTACCGTTTTACTTCAAAACTCGATGTTTAAATGAAACTAATGGTCATAATATTCATTAAACAATATAACTAGATTATAGAAACCATTACTATATTTTTCTCACACCATTTTGTCTTAATTTAAAATTTCTAGTTTGCAAATTAGCCAAAATTAACACTTGTTAAGCAAAAATTCACAATTCCACTACTAAACTTGATTTTGCATATATTAAAGTGTTAAACCACTCTATGAAACCATAAGAATGAGATAAAGGCCTAATTAGATTTTTAATACTACATTTTAAATTAATTTATAAAATCTAGTTTACCGAAATAGCATATTTATCACATTATATTAACTAACTATTTGAAACTAATAATTAGATTAGGTCTTTCATTCCTTTAACAAATTAATATTCTCATTAAAACCACAATATAATAATAAAAACCTTAATTAGAATTTTAACACACCAATATATATAATTTATGAAAATCTAGTTAGCAAAATTGCTTAATTTAAACATTTTGAATGCACAAATTATAATATATCAACCATGCTATATTTTTCCCTTCTAAAAATTTTAAGCTACTTATTATAACCCCACTTAATTAATAAAAACCCTAACTTGATTTTAGAAACCCTATCTTGAATTTTAAACTTGCAAATAGAATTAATTAAGAAAATCTAAATATGCTAAATAAAAGCATTTAACAACAATTAATCATAAGAATAAAAATTATACTTTCGAAGCATTAGATCCAAACATGAAAATATGCTTCCAAAATAATGGTTTCCAACTCCAAATTCCATGCTAAATAGGTCAAAGGAAAATGGTAGAGGTTGAATGTTCATTTTTGAGGTTTATTTTTGGAATTTTTGATGAATTTTGATGATTTTTAATGCAAAAATGATGGGGGAAATTTTTTGGGGCTGCCTATGGAGGTGAGGCCGGCTATGAGGCGAGGAAAAGAGAGGAAGAAGGAATGAAGAATAGTGTAGAACATTCTCCAAAGAAATACACATTTTATGTCTTTTCATAAATTTCTTTATTTTATTAATTTTCTTAATTCAATTCATCATAGAAAACTCTAGAATTTTAAAGACAATTCAAGAAGAGATTAGCATGCTAAAAACCTAATTCTAATATGTCATGGTTCACTTTTGAAAAATAAACCCATTGCAAATTGTAATTTACATTAATTTAATGTATATTTAAAAGCTTATGTTAATATTTAAAATAATTAATTTAGGAAAAATATTTCATTGAACTAAAAATTTATAAGTGACTAAATAAACACAATTTACTAGTAATTACATGATTAAAATATGACTTTTTAAATTTATAATGAAAATTAATTATGGTTAAATTTTACGAAAAATACGTTTTATTTTACCGAAAATCAGAAAATTCACTTAAAGGGTTTTATTTATCTAATTTTTTTTAATTATTTTTAAAACGTTACAATCTTCCCCCCTTTAAGAAATTCGGTCCCCGAATTTAAATTAAAACTCCCCCTATTTACTAAAACATTCAGCTAAAACACTCAAATCGTCGGGGCTCCGAAATCATCAATACATAACAAAAATCAACTCCGTCAAGCATAACGCAATCATCGGAGTTATGGTGAAATAGAATATCCAGGCCCAATACGAAAACCAACATAATATACATCAAATCTATAACTTATTTATAGTGCGCATCGTAGTAAAATCGTCTAAATATCTTAATAAAGAAGGATGCAAAAACCTCATTTTAAAATCGTCGTGTGATGCACGTGTTACGGCATAAGTAGCGGAAGTTTATTTAAAAAAAAATAGCTATACATATTTATATCTTTTAATTAACCTACACGTCCCGCCTGGTTACTAAACCAAATAGTAATCATTATAAAACATACTGTTCAAAATGAAATCAATCCCAATCACAGTATAAAAATATCATGTGCGTCCGGTGCGCACGAAAACCGAAACCAAATACAGATGCCTCGAATACGCACAGAACAAAACTAAGTGCAAGAGGTGTGGACCAAAAACATCTGTCAAGTGCAACGGGCGTGCACGACAATAATATCAGGTGCATCTAATCTGCACAAAACTCCGATTTAGTGCATCTGGTGTGTACAAAATCGCATCAAGTGCGCTAAGTGTGCGCAAGAATCTCAATCAAGTGCACATGGTGTACGAAAAACATACATCGAATATAAAAATCGAAATCACTGTACGAAAAAAAATGCATGAAAACTATGTCGAAGCATACGTCAAAATCATGTGCAACCCATATGCACGAAACCAAATCAATATCTCAAAAGGTATAAAACCAAATCGAGTGCACTGGGTATGTACAAAACAACATCGATACAACTGACATATGAAACACGAATAGAGTGTAATGAATGTACACATAAGAAATACCAATCGTAGAACAAAATCCTCAAAATACCAAAATCCAAACAACGGAAATATGAAATTTAAATCACCAAATCACAATCGTAAACACTATAGTCAATGTGCGCCTTTCTAATGTCAACTGATTCGGACTCGTCTCCTCATCGCGGTGCTGACTGCGCTGCAAACAGCTATACTCATATCGAGAGCCTCCCGCGTAATCTATCCCTTCCTCTGATATCCGGACTACGTTGAACTTTTCGATCGATTCATCAAAATCCCATAATTCCCCGAGAGCTCAACACTCCAGTACAGTTTAAAAGTATCCAGTACGTGCCCCAGCATCTGCGGACCAGCCGTAGAAGGGCAAACCCAAACCTCACTAATGGCACCGCGGAACGCCGTAAACCCTAAGGTTCAAAGGCGTTCTCATGGTCATTATGTCGAGTTAGGGGTTCATTCTTCTAGAGGGTCCATAGAAATAACTGCATGTTCTTCCGAATACATTAAACTTGGGAAAATGGGTTTCTGACAATCGTTCGAACCCTTTAACTTCGTCTGGACGTCATGTGAATACCCTTCTTCCGCACGCTCAACGATGCTTCAATCCTCAAGAATAAACGATACCCTAATGGTTATCGCA
Organism: Agapanthus africanus; assembly: GCA_030015575.1. Taxonomy (NCBI): domain Eukaryota; kingdom Viridiplantae; phylum Streptophyta; class Magnoliopsida; order Asparagales; family Amaryllidaceae; genus Agapanthus; species Agapanthus africanus. The sequence goes on along the minus strand of CM057347.1, from coordinate 175,453,965 downwards.
TTCGAGCCGCAGCTCCCACTGCCCGTGCGACCGTGGTAACAGAAACATCATCCGATATTGATGAAGATAGATCAAAGGAACGGATGAAATATGGTGCAAAGAAATGTAAATCCTAAGGCTTCTTAAGCAGAGTAGCGTATCGTAAGTATGCCACGGATCATACCCACGGTACATCACTCTACCTAAGTCACCTACTCCATCAACCAAGGGTCACTCTAGACTTATACAAAGGTTAAACCTAACGCTCTGATACCAACTTTGTCACGACCCGAAGGTACGGAACGTGACCGGCACTTAAATTACGAAGCGTCTAGAGGCACAACGTAATCTAAGTAAGCCGAAGCCCAAAATCTAAACCATTCAGAGAAGAGATATAGGAAAACATGTAAGAAAACAAGTTTGAAAACAAGATCAAATTTTTTCAAAAATTTCGGCAGAGTCTCCTTTGTAAAAACTGGCCCCAAATGGGTACAAGCAACAATAATATATATATAAACAGTAAAAAGGCATCCCCAAGCGGGAGCTAGCTCTATGCCAACAGGCGAAAATAACCATACTAAGCACAATAATATACAACGCCAAAGGGCGAGGCTCAAAACTCAAAAGAAAATAAATCCTCCATATACCATAATAATACAAGCGTGACTCTAAGGTCAAAATAAATAACTTGTCCTTTAAACTTATCAAGTAATACAAGTCTGGTTGATGGAGCTTACTAGATACCAATGAAATAATAAAAGTACAACGGCGGTTCTGATACAAGTGAACCAACCTACCAAGCAAATCATCCTGAATGAAATGATGTGCCAGCAAACTGCCAAGGAAACCTGTACATCGAATCTGTAATAAAATTTGGCACAACGGGGTTGGGTTGCCAACTCGTGAGAAGAATACATCCACGAAAAGAAATCGAATGCACGACGCTATCCTAGGTTATAATAATATACTAATATATCACTAGTCATCTAGTAGTGCAGGGTAATAAACTACGCGTAAGTGCAAATGCTCCGTGCTCGTGTCAGTGCCTCAAATAGTAATATGTCTTGTGAATGCGTATGCATGCACCATGAATGTAAAACAATCAACCCTGAAATCTGGATATATCTGTATAAAAAGTCTTTAACTTTCACCATAGTAAAATTTGTATAGAAGTCTGAAACATCATCGATGAAATCCATGGAAATCCGTGTTAAGCATCGACACAAAACATGTAAATCACAATTCTGAATACCTCATAGTCTCAATATCTCGGGCTCTGTCAGTCCGGATCGGCCCATATCATCAAATCTCACGACAACGGTCGGTATCCTCCAGATATCCGCCGTGCCAGACATCACCGGTAGGTAGTCTTTCCCTGCCAGGCTCATCGTCTACAACTCGATCTTCTTGCCCCGGGGTACCATACCGGGCCCACCATGTACCCGAGAAGGTTCATCCATTCCTCGAATCGGGTCTCGAAATCCAACAGAAAACATGAAATCTCATGGTGGACGACACATACATCACGAGAAAACCGCAACTTATAATTTAAAAAGAGAGGGAGAAAGAAAGAAAAGTTTTTATATATATTCTTGCGGTTTTCCCCAAAATCCAGAAATCTCATAGAAATCCAAAATCCCAAAATCATGAGTAAGTAAATGGTAAGTGTCGGCATAAGCCCCATAATACTGCATGATAACATGAAAATGTGAATCCATGAAATGTCTAAGTAATAAATGCAATGTCTAGACTAACACCTGAGAGTAATCACAATACTATATAGATCTAGCCTTTAGCTGATTCTATCATAAAAGATAATATGTTCTAAAGTGTACGTGACATGGAAATTACCGATGATGTGTGTGTGAGCCGGCAAATAAGTGTACGTGGGACATGCGCATCATCGGTAATGGTGCTGGTGTCCTAACAGGCAGAGTTTCATACTGACTAAAGAAACATATGTATGAACATGCAACTTGATGATTTCAATCTGAATGTAAAGGTAAAATGTGTACTAAACACTCATTTGGAATATACATATCTAACTACAACTATATGACTCGAGCCTCAACTAGTATCTATCTAACCTCCTAAGGATCTAAACTAACGGAACCAGTCGATAGGAAATAAGAATCCACCTAAGGTCTGAGTCCATATCTGTAATAGTCGGCGATCCAGCCTCAATAGCGTCACGTACGTAGTACGGCTTCCTCGAATCAAGAGGGCGGATATATCATCACATCTATGCATCGTACGGTAAAATCCATCGTACGGCATCCCAATATCGGGGTACGGGTCAAGTATCACCTATGTACATCATCATTCGTATAATATCATCATTAAATAATGTCATTATCAAAAGTACTATACTGTAATCGCATACATCCCAATATCATCAATCATATATCATTGTCTGCGAACATATACGTCGTCAATTGTTCCTCAGAAATATCATGTCATGTATATCATATCGTAATCAGGTCACATATATATCATATCGTAATCAAGTCACACATATATCATATTGTAACCAAATCACACATATATCATATCATAACCAAATCACACATATATCATATCGTAATCAAGTCACAGGTTACGGTCCGGGTTCTATTCTAGAGTCTCGTATATCTCAATGTCATCATCACCTATTATTGTTTATGTATATATATCCATTCTCTCATTTTCCAACGATCCGCTAAGATCATAATATGACTGTATAACCAAGAGATCACGGCATCAAGCCCAGTTATATTGTCTCATCCCCATGTATCATATAACATCCTTATATCACATATACATGTTGTGTATATATACACCTACACACATTCCTACTTATATATACACATACACATATACACCAAGCCAAGTTTCTATGTGTGCGTGTGTTTGTCTACCTGAAACCTACGACTTTCCTCCAAGACATTTCTCCTCTAGTAAAGTCTATCTAAATCAGTCTAGTCCAACCTAAGGTCTTTAATAGGGTCCTACTCGCCAAGAATCTAAGGTCACGTCCGACTTCCTAATAACAATAAGCAATATTCGTATTCTACGTTTACGGGGGTGCTAAACGCCATCCACCCTACTTCCCCCGTAGATATACATCTACTCACCTGGTCTTTGTCTGCCGAAGACGATGTCGCCCTCCTCTTCTTCCTCGTCCAAAGTCGATGAGAGGGGTACCAATACGCAAACATATATAATTTCGTAATTGAATCACAGATAAAACCAAAACGACGCACGAAAAGCGCATAGGTTAAAACCTATGACCCGCTCATGCAAAGGAACCAATATCGCTCGATATCGGCGTACAAATGCCGATTGATCGAGATAAAACACCAAAAAACAACTTGTAGTTTCAAAACTCATTATTTATGATATAAAACATGGTTTAAATCATCGAAACCCTAAAATCGATCAAATCGTCCGATTTCGTAAAAACCTGAAAACGCCAATTTACCGTTTTACTTCAAAACTCGATGTTTAAATAAAACTAATGGTCATAATATTCATTAAACAACATAACTAGATTATAGAAACCATTACTATATTTTTCTCACACCATTTTGTCTTAATTTAAAATTTCTAGTTTGCAAATTAGCCAAAATAAACACTTGTTAAGCAAAAATTCACAATTCCACTACTAAACTTGATTTTGCATATATTAATGTGTTAAACCACTCCATGAAACCTTAAGAATGAGCTAAAGCCCTAATTAGATTTTTAATACTACATTTTAAATTAATTTCTAAAACCTAGTTTACCGAAATAGCATATTTATCACATTAAATTAACTAACAATTTGAAACTAATAATTAGATTAGGTCTTTCATTCCTTTAACATGTTAATATTCTCATTAAAACCACAATATAATGATAAAAACCTTAATTAGAATTTTAACACAAAAATATATATAATTTATAAAAATCTAGTTAGCAAAATTGCTTAATTTAAACAATTTTGAATGCACAAATTATAATATATCAACCATGCTAGATTTTTCCCTTCTAAAAATGTTAAGCTACTTATTATAACCTCACTTAATTAATAAAAATCCTAACTTGATTTTAGAAATCCTATCTTGAATTTTAAACTTGCAAATAGAATTAATTAAGAAAATCTAAATATGCTATATAAAAGCATTTAACAACAATTAATCATAAGAATAAAAATTATACCTTCAAAGCATGAGATCCAAACATGAAAATATACTTCCAAAATAATGGTTTCCAACTCCAAATTCCATGCTAAATAGGTCAAAGGAAAATGGTAGAGGTTGAATGTTGATTTTTGAGGTTTATTTTTGGAATTTTTGATGAATTTTGATGATTTTTAATGCAAAAATGATGGGGGAAAATTTTTGGGGATGCCCATAGAGGTGAGGCCGGCCATGAAGTGAGGAAAAGAGAGGAAGAAGGAATGAAGAATAGTGTAGAACATTCTCCAAAGAAATACACCTTTTATGTCTTTTCATAAATTTCTTTATTTTATTAATTTTCTTAATTCAATTCATCATAGAAAACTCTAGAATTTTAAAGACAATTCAAGAAGAGATTAGCATGCTAAAAACCTAATTCTAATATGTTATGGTTCACTTTTGAAAATAAACCCATTGCAAATTGTAATTTACACTAATTTAATGTATATTTAAAAGCTTATGTTAATATTTAAAATAATTAATTTAGGAAAAATATTTCATTAAACTAAAAATTTATAAGTGACTAAATAAACATCATTTACTAGTAATTACATGATTAAAATAGGTCTTTTAAATTTATAATGAAAAATAATTATGGTTAAATTTTACGAAAAATACGTTTTATTTTACCGAAAATCAGAAAATTCACGTAAAGGGTTTTATTTATCTAATTTTTTTTTAATTATTTTTGAAACGTTACAGGAACGTCGGGTTTCATTTGTGGCTCTATGAAGTCCGGGGATCCCAGATTATCTGTATTGTTCTGTGATGCTTATTACTTTTCTGTAATGTTGCATTTATCACACCTGGAGCGATTATTGTATATTGATATATATATACTAGTAGATGTTGTTTATGTTTTACACCCACGCTAGTCCTGTCCCCGCTCTGTCGTTAGTTAAGTAACCTAACGGTTGATGACGTGACCCAGTGGCGAATGCGGATGGCATATACGTACATTTTATTTTCGTTCTTTTCTGGTGTGATTAATTGATGGGACTGCGTTGATTTGTATCAATGCAAAGAAAACAGACCTATACAGATGTTGTTGGAACATTTTTCAAAATGATGTTATTACAAGGACGTTCTCTTTTGTTTTTCATAGCGGTATTCGGTTATGAATATCCAGCACCTCATTCGACGAGGCAAGGGCCGGGATCCTTTCATCAGGAGTGATCCCTTGGACAGAGGTTTGCGTCAGGATAATAACTTCACTATAGTCGATTACTTTTTGCTTTGCATCGTGGTATTCAGTTGGAATATCTTGCACCTCATTCTTCGGGGAAATAGCAGAGATCCCTTCACCGGGAGTGACCTCTTTAGCAAAGGTTTTCGCCACTGTATTTTTATAAAAGCTATCCGGTTCCTTCAACGATATCATGTTCATTACGTTAAAGGTTTTTCGCCAAAAACCATTCGTAACCCTCCGTCATTTCAGACGGGTAGCACTTAGTATTCATGCTATGTATATTGGCCTTCGTCAAGGCATAGTGTATGGTAGCTATTTGTTACTTTTCTGTTGCATAGATAGTTGCGGTGGTTTAGGACAGTCGTACTACTATTTTAGCCTTCGTCAAGGGTATGTACGGGAGGGTTCAAATTAACCTGGATAATGACGGGTAGAACTTAACATGTGACTTATGATATGTTGGCCTTCGTTAAAGTCATAAAAGCATGGGGTAAAAATCACATCGGGAGTTTATAAAGAAACTGAAACTTTCCAGGCATGCGCATACCTTCTGGAGTATGATAACGAGAGTAGATTCCATCAGGTTATCATGCGATGATAGTTGGATCCCGATTCCCACTGATGAGTTGGTTCACTCTTCGGGTGATCCCGAACTAGTTCTTCTTTCAAGTTTGGAGAAGAATTTGAGGATACAATGGGAGGTTTCCTGATTAGATAAAGTGATAACCATTCTTATCTAGGTTAGAGTGCACGCAGAGTGTTTCTTTTCTCTCTCTCTCTTTGGCTGTGACCATGACCCGACCCTATACTATGACTCGGTAACCAAGTTAACCGAACTTTCTTAAAACACTGGCTTTTGGTTTGTCTGAGTTGCATATATCATTTCCGCTCCTTCTTTTACCCTTTACATTTCTCCAGAACACCCCGTATCACTACGAACATCCACTTCCATTGGATAAATCCATCGTATGGTTATATACGAACTCGAAGGAACTTGTTCCAGATTCGAGGATGGATTCTGGTTCTGGAGAGATTGAATAGGACTATTCAGTTGTCTTTTCCTTTTTACCTTCTCTCAGGTTATGAGGGCTCCTAGGATTAGAGGACAGTATACCTATTACGCTTATTGGATAGTCTTCTTCCAAACCATAGGCAGGTGCCGAAAGGTAGGGAATGAAGAAAACCAATTTGCCTAACGGTGGTGTACAGTAGGTAATAAGTTAAGACAAATAAAGGGATTAGAAAGATGGCAAAGTAAATTGCAACTCCTATTCAACCAAGTATTTCATCGCCACTCCAATTTCACCTTTGTATTTCTCCAGAACACCCCGTATCACTACGAAGATCCACAGTTACTTGGATAATCCATCGTATGGTTATATAAGAACTCGATGGAACTTGTTCCATTTCGGGGATGGATTCTGGTTCAGGAGAAATAGAATAAGGTTTATTCAGTTGTCTTTTATCATCATCTTCTCTCAAGTTGCGAGTACTCCTAGGATTAGGAGAGTATACCTATTATGCTTATTGGGTAGTCTTCTTCCAAACCATAGGCTGGTGCCGAACGGTATGGAAGGAAGAAAACCATTAAGCCTAACGATGGTGTACAGAAGGTAATGACTAAAGACAAATAAAGGGATTTGGAGAGATGGTAAAGGAAATATACGGTTATAGTCATGAATCTGGATAATAGAAGAGGCATTACTAGGAATACCCGGATACCCTTTCAAAACATATTCATGTTTCAGTTTCACTGTGTATTGTTAATAGAAAACTGATTTCCCAATTAGTCCTTGCTCCAGGGTATGTATTTACCAGATATGATTCTCACATCTGTATGGTTTTATAGATGATGAGTGGGAGTAAGTTATTGGAAATTAGGTGATCAACGTCATTATATCGAAATTCGTTGTAATTGGTGATATTTGAGGAAGTCGCCTGGGTACAGTCTTCAATCTACGACGCACAAGGTTTGAGTTATTAAACTCAGGGGACTTATACAAAGTATTGTATGTTGTCCAGTGTCCATTAGGACAAAGGGGATGGTCCTCATACTGTATTCTGTTTACTTGTGACTTCTCAAGTTTTAGACAAGTGTTTCGTTGAAATACAAGGTCCAAGTTTGAGAAGTTATAGGTATAAGAATAAAGTAGAGAACCAGACGTAGCAAGTATCGGGATTCTTCAAGGTGATCGAAGATGTAGATACTTGTGTATGGTATTCAGTTGATAGTAATGGTTTAGAGAACTTGCTTCTCTTTCAGGTTACTCATAATTGGATGCACTCCTAAGTTGAGTAATGCTGATCGTCCTCTCTCTATTTAGTTGACATGCACTGGAGACAGCTGCATGATTTGAATCTTGTTCCAATTAAATCAGTGCCTCTGTTTCTATATTGTATATAACATCATATCTTAAGGATGTTAAGGTATATGGAGTTGTCTGGTTTATGCTTAAAACCAGACTCTGGATAACTCAAGGCACGTTTCTGTAATGGCTGTTTTTGGGTTAACCCGGGTTTTGACGAGGGTTGACTTTCTACCATCTGGAAGATCAATAGTGATATTGTTCTTGACTCGCCACAGTTTTAGTAAAATGGATTTTTTCAGAAAACAGTAGTGGGATTATGGTAGAACTGGAAGAGATTCCAGAACCGCAAACGATTATAGAAAATTTAATAGGACCTAAAGATTCAATCAGGTTTGACATTCGATAAGCCACTCCGCCGATATAGTAGGTAACCTCAGACACCCGAGAGGTACTCCGGTAGCCTCAAGGACGGTGACAGGGAGGTTCTTGTTTACCCAGACTTGCCATTACTGCTGTTCTAGACTATGAGAGCCGGCAGGAGGATAAGTATAGCGTTGTTCTAAACTAGTTTTAGAAGTGCACGTGTATATTATTCTGCCAGAGGGTTGTCGTAGTCAGTGGGAGTAGCGGAAGCATAGTGGACACGTAGCTTATGTCTATTTATAGACTAAAGCAGATATAACGAGATAGATCATCTATTTTTTATGTGACAGTCATGGGCTTTGACTTCATCAGAATAGGGGATGGATCTGTTAAGAAAGTAGTAGGGTGTGATGTCCTGGTATTTGGATGACATACACAGAGTAGGAAGTAAAACTCCTATACTGCGATCGGTTATACTGTGGTTGTCATACAGTGTTTTCTCCACATAGGATATGGATATTATATCGGACATTCTGGTTACTAGATCTATGGTTTTAGATATAGATTTGGGTAGTTTCCCAATCTGGGTACTTTGACAGCATTCTAAAGGTATTTAGAATGGACGACTCCTGGTATGGTGGTGTACCAGCAGGTGATGGAGTCACCCTCTCTAAAGGTGTCTTACAGACTAAAGGGGAGAATGATGTGCATGATTGGCAGATCACTTGCTTAGGCAATTGAGTTGATCATGAGATATTAAGTACCACACCAGATGTTGTTTTTGCACTAGCTGCAATAAGTTGATATTGATCCAATCCTGAAGAAACGTTCGGAGGCAGTTTTAGAACATAAGTGAATGCTCTAAGGATTTGATAACGGTAGCATCCTTCGGGAGATAGTTATCATTCCATGCTTCCAAGGTGACCTGGAAGACAGAGTGACTGTCAAAGTTATAGTTTTCGCTCCGACGAGGGGCACTAGTTTGGACAGGTAGTCCAAGCGGATACTGAGGAAGGCATGGCGCAGGATACTGATGAAGTTCAGTTGAGGATACTGTCTAAGAAGTTTGGATTTAGAGTTCATTCATGAACTAGGTCCCATCAGATATCCAGACATATTTTAAGACAGGTATTGCTCATTTCGAGAGATTGCTTTCTCCGCGAACTTGAGAAAAACAGAGACAGAAAGAAACATCAGAGCGGATCCACTCACTGAGGCTATTTCTCGAACACAATAGTTTTACGAACAAGCTTTGTGAGATTGATCAGTAGAGGAGTTGGGTGTTCGGTATCAAACGGGCTGTGAGTATGCGACATCGCAATAATTAGCCTTAAGTGCAAGTGGGAGATTTGATCAGTCGAAAATACTGCATCTTTTAACCGGCAATTTCCCTATCATTTGCACTCATTTAGAAGTGTACGGTATTCATATTTCACATATTAGCAAATCAATCGTTAAATATCAGATTGCATGTGTTAGACTCTAAAACCGGCACTATAAAGGAAATTAACGGCATTTCATGGCATCGCATCATCCCTGTATTGCGCAACACTTGTGTCGAGATTTGTGCAGGAAATTGCAGGAGCAAAGCCAAAAGAGCTGATAAAAAATACACCAACTCAATGATTTCAGATCTGGTAGCAACTCAAAAGGAAATATAAAAATCAACATATCAAATAAAGCCCCAATTGTCAGCCCAAGATCACTGCAGAAATACCAAGCTCTAAAGCCCCCAAAGCGCCGCGGAACCGCGGCGGGAGCCGGCTTGTGCCGCGGTTCCGCGGCGGCTTGGCCACATCAGCTCCCCATTTTTCAGGCACAATTCTTATCTCAGTGGATACAGCTCAGAATGATATGTCAAATTCCAGAATTCTCGCGAAGCTACTGCCAGATCAGCAAAGATGATTAATTAAGCTAATCTTGATTAAGCTCCTAACAAACTATTTCTAGAAGCTCCCTCCTAACTAATCACATCTAGAAGCTTCTCCACAACAAACTTTTGGAGGGAAATTCAAATTTCCTCAACAAACTTTTGGAAGGAAACTTAAAATTTAAATCCTAGATCTAGGGTTTTGATGTCTATAAATAGGATCCTAGATCTAAGGGTAGAGGTGAATCATTAGTTCATTAATTCTAGTTCAATTCTCCATCTTCTTCCACAAGTCTAGTGACAAGGCTTGTGCGAAACCCTAACCCTAATTCCACTCCAAATTCAAGATCCCGAGTACCAATCAAGCGAGAAGCCCTTCAACCTTTATGGAGCGGAGCCGATCTCCAATCGAGCAAGTGATCCAAGCCGATCCACGACTCACGGGGACGAGCGAAGCCAAATCGACGATCGAGTTCTTCCTCTTGTAGTTCTTGAGCGAATGCAATGAAATTGTTGATATAAATAAAAGGTGAAATTCTTTAATCTTGCTTTCTTGTAATTCTTGCATCATGATTAGATCTCAATTTGTAATTGTAGTTCTTGTTGTGATGTTTGAGTAAAACTCCGCTCGTAAAGGAGTCAAGACGATCAATAGAATGATGATGTAACAAATCTTAAAACGATTCTTAAGTCCTACGAGGTTTGTAAACCCTAGCAAGTTCAAGAATCGATGACCTAGTTTCGTTGCGATACTTTCTTGATTGTTATCGCTCGAAATTAGGGATCTACGATCGTTTCTTGAATTTACTAGAGGCTAGAATGTGAATGATATCGACGAAAGAACAAGGGATAAGATGAAACCCTAGTTTCATAAGAAATCCCTAATTCTCGATCGATCATCATCGATCTAGTATCAATTCATCGAAGGATAAGAATACGTAATTGTAAGATTACATCACATCTATAGATCCGATCGATTCCTACGAGCCTCATTTCGATTCTTGATATTTGGTTTGGAAAAATCAACAAACTCTCAATTCTTGATTCTATCTTTTTCTTGTTATTAGATCTAGATTTTCTAATTCTTGAACTTTAAATACAAATCTTGAATTGTTTTGTTTTCTTTCCTTTAAAGTTTCAATTCATCTAAATCGAAACACGAACGATTACACTTTCCCTGTGGACGATCCGCACTTACTAACGCGCTACAATCGACACCGTTATTGATTGCGGTCAAATATTTTTTGTTGTGATTTCTAAATTCTTATTTTCTCAAATACCGACACAATCCGGAAATCGTATTCAATCAAATGGCGCCGTTGCCGGGGATAGTGCGCTAATTGTTCGTATTTTGAAATTTGAGTTGAAATATTTATTCCATTATAATTTTTAGATCTAAACTCGTACAAACCCTAATACGTGTGTTGTGATTTGATTGCGAGGAAATCTGGAATCATTAGAGCTTGGATAAAATTTTTGTGAAAATTCCAGAGAGCTGAGAGAGCCAACATAAGCTCTCTGTGAAAATTTGAAGCAGTGAACTGATCAACTTGCCGCGATTCCGCGGTCTAGGTGCCCATATGCGGCGGAACCGCGGCACTGTAGAGGGATCTCTCTGAAATTTTTCCTCAGTAAGCTCTATCTTTCTTATCTCCTTCTCAAATCTGCTCTAAATAACATTTTGTGCAGGCTTCTTTGCAATAATCGCAGCGCGCAAATTGCAAAAATTAAATTGTACTTATTTTGATTTTATGGTTGTTTGCATAATTAATACGGACATTAAGGGGCAAAGACCAAATCCAGATTAGGTGGGGAGTTCATTACCCTTCCTAAGTCCCAAAAATCACAAAACTTGCATCCGCATTACCCTCATTAATTAAAAATATCTAGAGATGACTCTAAGGACCGTCGCGCTCACTTAGGACAGAAGAAGGCTGTGGGTAATTCATTGCTTATCCGCGTTTTCTTGTGGTGTCTAAGGCAAGTGTGTCGAAGGCTAGTGGTTATTAATTAAGCCCACTACTTACGTAGTGGAGTACCTTCCCACTTACCTGGCACTTACCTGGCCACAGGGGGACAAAGAGGCAGTGGAGGATTCTATCCCGCGACTTGTCTTTTGGCAGTTAGGAGCGGTCTAGAGCCGGACCTAGGTGACCACTAGATTTTAGGGTTTTGTGTGTTGCATTTGTTGTGTTGCATCATTTTTTTCAAAAATCCGTCCAATTTTCAAAACAAACACCAGCATTCATCATTTCCCCTAATTATAAATTCACGCTGCCACTTGTACTAACCCTTTTTAGTACAAGATAGGCTGGACAACGGGATTCTAGTGCCTGTTTAGTCCGCGTTTCCTTGATCGACCCAAAAGTCGGTATTTCTACATTTACCTTTCTTTTACCCACCACCACACCCACATCGATGGATCCACCTCCATCGAATTTCTTTTCCACTACCCTGCCGCCGTCCGTTGGTGTGCAGAATCCACCTCGCATCTCTCTCCAAGAGAGATGCTATCCTACACGAGGTCCCCTTTCCACCTGTCTTTCCATTCCACCAGCCAACGGGGAAAATTTTCAAATAAAATCCCAATACATCAACCTTCTACCAAAATTTCACGGTCTCGAGTCTGAAGACGCATATGCAGTTATCACCAAATTTGAAAATGTATGCGCAATGATGGGTACTTCACAGCTTTCTGTGGATGCTTTACGTCTTCGTCTTCACCTATTCACCTTGTGCGATATAGCCAAGAAGTGGCTATATAACACTACCGCACATTCCATTTCAAATTGGGATGAATTCGTCAAAGCTTTCCTTAAGAAATTCTGCCCACATCAAAAGGCAGCTCGAGTCCGTAGCGAAATCTATCAAATCACCCAGCTTCCAAATGAAACATTTTCAAAATGTCTTGAACGTTTCAAGGATCTGTTAGTCCAATGTCCACATCACGGCATCCTGAGATGGGAACTGTGCCGAATCATTTATGAGGGCATTACTCCTTACACAAGACAGACCCTTGAATCCATGTGTCAAGGAAACTTTATGACTATGAATGATGGGGAAGCCTGGGAATTCCTAGAAGATTTCGCTGAAAAATCTTTACAGTGGGAGGGTATGAGTCAATCGTCTAGGGATGGCAATGATATTTCCATAGGAGTTAGAGCTGACATTGCAGCTATACACAAGAAACTCGAGACTATGGAAAATAAATTTTTAGCAGCCACCCTAAATCAAATATCATTCTCCAAAACTGTATGTGGCTGCTGTTCTGATCCGTCTCACTTGACGGAAGAATGTCCGTTTCAATGTCATGAGCATACCAATGCCGCATTTCAAAGACCTAGAAACGATCCATTTTCCTCCACATATGATCAGGGTTGGAGGAATCACCCTAATTTTGCTTGGAACCAATCATAATCTCAAAACACGGTTCCAACCCAAAACAATTTCCAAAGGGTCCCTCCACCACAACAGCAACCACAACTTCAATTGAGTCAGCACCCCTTCCAATCACAAAACTTCCAAAATTCGGTCAACACTTTTGCACCACATGAAAACTTTTTGCAATTGACCGGTACAGAGAACACCTCTGCACTAGCACAAACCTTGGATACTTTCATGAAACAATCCATCCAAGGGACGGCAAGTTTGCAATCTTCCATCGAGAATGTGATGAAGATCATTGTCTCTCAAAATGAGAATATCAAATTGATGGAAGCACAAATTGCACAACTAAAAGCCGAAATGAGTGCAAGAGAGAAAGGGAAACTTCCAGCTCAACCTTTACCCAATCCTAGCTATTCACATCTTGTGAATACAACCACGTTGAGATCTGGAAGAGTGCTTGACAAACACGTTGGGGAAGAGTTTGATGATACAGAAAAATCTATCAATAACACCCCGGCTGAGACCTTTCCTTCCACTTCTACTTCTAATTCTGACCCCAGTTCTTCTACCCCACCACCTTCTTGCGAGCCTATTCTTCGTTTCCCAAAAGGCTCGACACCTCAGCAACCCTCTTCTAGTTCTCCACAGACGATCCCCATTCCTCTTTTAGGATCATGTCTACCCCCACTTCCTTCTCCTATGATGGACCCAGCGTTTATTGCTAAAGCACCTTATCCTAATCGGTTAAGGGCAAACACACCGAGTCCACATATGGAGAAGATTATGAATATTTTTAAGCAAGTTAACATCAACATCCCTCTCCTAGATGCTATCCAACAAGTTCCGTCCTATGCAAAAACTCTTAAGAACTTGTGCACGAGGAAGAGGAAGACTCAAGTGCCCAAGAAGATTTTCATGGCAAGGACTGTAGACACGGCTTTCCCCCAACAATTACCGAGGAAACGTAAGGATCCTGGATATCCTACTATTTCCATTTCTATTGGGGAGAAACACATTAACCGTGCTCTACTAGACTTTGGCGCTAGTGTTAACTTGCTTCCATATTCAGTTTATGAGCAACTAGGTATCGGAGAGTTGAAGCCAACCCATTCCACTCTCCAGATGGCTGACCGATCAATCACCAAACCTAGGGGTGAACTGGAGGATGTGTTAATAAAAATCGGGGAATTTATATTCCCTGTGGATTTTATTGTAATTGATACACAACCTGTAGCGAACCCACGGAATCAAATTCCGGTGATTTTAGGTCGCCCCTTTTTGGCCACTTCCAACGCTATAATCAACTGTCGTAACGGTTTTATGACCCTATCCTTCGGGAATAGGTCAATTGAGCTGAACATTTACAAGTTGGGAAGTGTACCCTCCGAACCTACTGCTCAGGTCTGCTCTGTCGACTTAATGGATGTCGACAGCAGCGAATTTGATGATCCTCCTGATATCGATCTTGACACTTTTCATACGTTATTGTTTGACCCAACTATGTATCATACACATACGGACTCTTCCACCGAGATGTCCGGGTCAACAATTAACACGGATTATGAACTGTTCTTAGAGTCTGAAGATCACCCCGCACTTTGTGATGACATTATTCACCGGGGTATTAATAGAACTTTTGAGGAGATCTTTGCTGATGAACTCGCATTTTTGAATGACACGGGTGTTGAGATGAATTATCTCCCAATCAATGAAATTGAACCTCCACCCCTTCTTCTGAATTGTAAAAAGAATGCGAGCAATCCGTCACTTTCACTGCTTCGTCTCTCCAAAATGAGACGCACACACATTTTATTCCACCCCTTACCCTTTCCCCACTTCTTCCACCAACCAGAGCACTGCATAGATAAAATTTTTGAATGGTTGGTGTTAACATTCAGTCTTTGCAAAGCTTGGCATCGACCAATGATTTTTGACCCCCTCTTGTGATTTTCAAAGCTTAACATTGTTTAACTCAAGTTTTGGGGGGCATATTTTTTCTGGCTCTTGAAAAGAAAATTTTACAAAAATTTGAGCCAAAAATAAGTTTGGGGGAGGGTCTTCACTTATATATTTTTCCCCCACTAATAAATTCCTCCCAGGCTTACAGGTTTTGTAGATCTAGCAGAAGGCAACAGTGAGGACACTGTTGAAAACAAGTTTAGGGGAGGTTTGTGCTTATTTTCACATCATTTGCATATCATTTGCATAAGCACAAAACATTTTTCAAAACCTATAAAAATTTAAAAAATTTCAAAACTATAAAAATATTTTTGTACATAAATAAGATAATGAAAGTTTAGATAGTGAAAAATTACATCCATGAGATTAGAAAAATTTAAGAAAACTAAGAAAATTAGATGTTTTCTTATACGAACTAGTAATAAGTAGTTATGAGCCGTTGTCCCAAGGGTTAGTAAGATGGAGGAAGTCACTAATCTGAGGATAAAACTAAGTCTGAAAAATAGTTTCTATTCTGGAAGCCAAACATTTTGAACGTTGCTACCCTGCTATTCGCACTTACACACGTCTTGAAGCCTGGGATAGTAGAGGATACCTTGAAATGCTCTTGTCTTAAAGCCGATGTATGAAGGAAATAAAAAGAAAAAAAGTGAATAAAAAATTATAAAGTGGTGAGAAAAATGGACACTGGTTTTGTTATCGCCAAGGGCAATAAAAAATTATATAGCGAGGGTGCCTCTTCACCTAGTGCCCTAAGGCCAACTGGTCTGGGAGTCACTGCTATGCCTGAGGTGGTGCAAGACGAGGAAAATACACCAAATAAGCAAGCACATGAGTAATCGGTCGGTTAGTACCTCAAGAAGTATTAACGGTCGCATGAAAGTGTGTGAGCAATCCTAATATTCATTAATTAAAAAGTACTGAGGCTGATGGGCAAGAGTATGATAGCTTGAATTGAATTCTCCGGGTGTAGGGATGTCCTTTACACACACGCAGGGTGATATGATCGATGTTTGGAAGAAAGATAAGAATGAAGAATAAGACGATGTTTTATTGAGGGAGGACGTGATTTCTGACAATCTTTTCATGACCATTAAGATAGGGCTCATGACAACCGAAAAGCTAGCTTAGTTGAAAACCCTAATTTTCAAGGCTTTTCTTTTACAATCCTTTTCTTTAAATGTAATATTCATGATCTTCCTTTTATTATTGGATTTTGTGGGTGCAATCCGCTGAAAACCCTCAGGAGACAACACTCCTCCTACTAGGGACACCTAGAGGTTTAAAGGCTTGTTGCACGTGCTCAGTGCAATCGTGTTGCCTAGAAAGTGTGCTAGTTAGTTTTTCTCTTTCTTAATTTTCTCCTTCTCTTTTTAATAAAACAGTTCGCTCGAGACGATCGAAATTAAGTTTGGGGGAATTTGATCAGTCGAAAATACTGCATCTTTTAAGCGGCAATTTCCCTATCATTTGCACTCATTTAGAAGTGTACGGTATTCATATTTCACATATTAGCAAATCAGTCATTAAATATCAGATTGCATGTGTTAGACTCTAAAACCGACACTATAAAGGAAATTGACGGCATTTCATGGCATCGCATCATCCCTGAATTGCGCAATACTTGTGTCGAGATTTGTGCAGGAAATTGCAGGAGCAAAGCCAAAAGAGCTGATAAAAAATACGCCAACTCAATGATTTCAGATCTGGTAGCAACTCAAAAGGAAATATAAAAATCAACATATCAAATAAAGGCCCAATTGTCATCCTAAGATCACTGTAGAAATACCAAGCTCTAAAGCCCCCAAAGCGCCGCGGAACCGCGGCGGGAGCCGGCTTGCGCCGCGGTTCCGCGTCGGCTTGGCCACATCAGTTCCCCATTTTTCAGGCACAATTCTTATCTCAGTGGATACAGCTCAGAATGATATGTCAAATTCCAGAATTCTCGCGAAGCTACTGCCAGATCAGCAAAGATGATTAATTAAGCTAATCTTGATTAAGCTCCTAACAAACTATTTCTAGAAGCTCCCTCCTAACTAATCACATCTAGAAGCTTCTCCTCAACAAACTTTTGGAGGGAAATTCAAATTTCCTCAACAAACTTTTGGAGGGAAACTTAAAATTTAAATCCTAGATCTAGGGTTTTGATGTCTATAAATAGGATCCTAGATCTAAGGGTAGAGGTGAATCATTAGTTCATTAATACTAGTTCAATTCTCCATCTTCTTCCACAAGTCTAGTGACAAGGCTTGTGCGAAGCCCTAACCCTAATTCCACTTCAAATTCAAGATCCCGAGTACCAATCAAGCGAGAAGCCCTTCAACCTTTTAGGAGCGGAGCCGATCTCCAATCGAGCAAGTGATCCAAGCCGATCCGCGACTCACGGGGACGAGCGAAGCCAAATCGATGATCGAGTTCTTCCCCTTGTAGTTCTTGAGCGAATGTAATGAAATTGTTGATATAAATAAAAGGTGAAATTCTTTAATCTTGCTTTCTTGTAATTCTTGCATCATGATTAGATCTCAATTTGTAATTGTAGTTCTTGTTGTGATGTTTGAGTAAAACTCCGCTCGTAAAGGAGTCGAGACGATCAATAGAATGATGATGTAACAAATCTTAAAACGATTCTTAAGTCCTACGAGCTTTGTAAACCCTAGCAAGTTCAAGAATCGATGACCTAGTTTCATTGCGATGCTTTCTTGATTGTTATCGCTCGAAATTAGGGATCTACGATCGTTTCTTGAATTTACTAGAGGCTAGAATGTGAATGATATCGACGAAAGAACAAGGGATAAGATGAAACCCTAGTTTCATAAGAAATCGCTAATTCTCGATCGATCATCATCGATCTAGTATCAATTCATCAAAGGATAAGAATATGTAATTGTAAGATTACATCACATCTATAGATCCGATCGATTCCTACGAGCCTCATTTCGATTCTTGATATTTGGTTTGGAAAAATCAACAAACTCTCAATTCTTGATTCTATCTTTTTCTTGTTATTAGATCTAGATTTTCTAATTCTTGAACTTTAAATACAAATCTTGAATTGTTTTGTTTTCTTTCCTTTAAAGTTTCAATTCATCTAAATCGAAACACGAACGATTACACTTTCCCTGTGGACGATCCGCACTTACTAACGCGCTACAATCGACACCGTTATTGATTGCGGTCAAATATTTTTGGTTGTGATTTCTAAATTCTTATTTTCTCAAATACCGACACAATCCAGAAATCGTATTCAATCAAATGGCACCGTTGCCGGAGATCATTTGATAAACACAACAAAAATCAACAATCATGATTGTTGGATATAGTGCCCTCAAAGTCAATTATTGGATCGCAGGCACGTGATTGCAATGACTAAGGGAGGACCTATACCGGAAGGACAGTCTTACTCAAGATGATAGTATGCTATCTAGTTTATCTCTATTATCATGTACTGCTTTAGGTGACATTATATATATCACAATTGCACGTTGATAGAGCCTATAGGATTCTTGCTTGACTACCAACTGTATGATGGCGATCATATACGTGAGAGTTGGGTAGTCTATAAGCACATCCTTAAAAGTGGTCCCTAGTCGTGGGAGTTTCGAGACAGGGCATCGATACTCCGGAGTAGACTAGTTTATACAGTCGAGACCCTGACGAGGGGCGATGGCCGATCTTACAAGCCATTGGTGTCAGTTGGTTCACCTAAGATGTATACAGGTGCTCATTGGGTTATGAGTACACCGGACAGGACTCGTCGGGAATATGCTAGCTAGTTTTTAAAACCCGTCGTCAGATAGCAATTCCCAGGTGACATGTTTACAGGTTAGTCTATCGACCTGAGATCGTCATTTGTATCGTGTGAGTTCCCACTGTGCTTTGATTATTACCCTACCACGGCTCAAAGGAGTCGTGCAAACAGGTTTTAGTTGGGTACAGTCCCGAGCCACATGGAGGCAGTGAGAGGATCGGCAGGGGATTTGTCTCTCCCAACGTTGGGGTGAGATCGCGCTGTATTAAGGAGAGCCATTACACGAAGTCCATAGCCATGGCAAGCAAGATTTACTGGTAGGTATTCCATTAGTATCTCAGGATATTCTGGGTTACACTCCGACACGACTTATACCGCTTTTGGGTGTCCGACATTTACTAGCTCCCTAGGCCCGATATGCGATACTCATAGACGAACGGACCGGACTGTACGGATATTGTCACACATAGGCTCAGTAGGGTTCCAAGATGAGTTCGCTCATCGGTTTCACTTTCACTCAGTACATTGGCAGCCGTTACGTACAGCTAGTACCACTGACGGCTTGTGGTTAAACCCACTGCCAGAGTATTGACGAGTCTTTAGAGTCCCCCACAGAAAGTTTCCCAGTTCGGGCAAAACGTCGCGTGCACTTGTGCACGTGTCATGGTTCGAACGGATAATACTAGTGGGCTTTGGTTTAAGCCGGATTCTAGTATTATACTGTGTAGATATTGACTCATTGCATTTGTATTCGGTTGGAATACGAATGCGGGTATATATATACAGTTGCAGGGTTATCCTGTAATTTATTATGGGATCGCTTTTTGAAGTTGCCAGTTAGCATTCCATTTTGGCCATTTTTCTTTGTTTCCTTCTTGGCTGAAATTTTTGCTTGTGAAAGGGTTTATTTGCAAATGTTGCTTTTGTAAATGGAAGGGGTTTTCTGTGGTTTCTGGGGCCCCAGCAGTTTCTTGTAGCTTCTAGAGAGCTTGGCTTCATTTGTGCATTATTGAAACATTTATTGCTTTGGATATTTATGAAGATATTTTGTTGTTGATATTTTCTAAGGGTCACTCTCTCTTGGCTTGTGCTCACCCCCACTACTCATGGCCGAGCACATTTTTTCAGCCCCCCTAAATTTTTCTGGCCGAGCCTCTTGATGAGGTGATTGATTCATTTCACTTGCAAAAATCCTTAGCTCATTTTGAAAGCCCATTTTCATCTCTACTCCCATTTTGGCAATTTCGATTAACCCTCACCCAATCGCTTGGATGTCTTGAGACAAAGTGTTCTACACTTATTCTACAGCAACCTTGGACATGTCGGCTAGCAAACTTCATGTCCGAGTTGCCTCGGTTCAGAGGCGGGAGCCCGTATAAAGATTCGTTGACATGGCGCAGTTTTCAGCGAGGAGGAGATCGTAGATCGAGCGAGATCGGAGAGCGAACTTCGTCGGTGCATCGGCAACATACTAGGGGCAGAGGTTAAAGACCGAAGGACATGGATCGATCGGTATAATCTTTAAACCCCATTTTACAGAATACTAGTTACGGTTAATAGAACGATCCAGGTTTTAAGTTTGCGTTAGCGCTAGTTCTGTAAAAAGTTTTTGTTCCGCATTTGGCCTCGGAAAGACGGCCGGGGCGCTACCGTAGACTTACAATAGTAATGAATCTAGAGATGACTAATCTTATCTATTGATAATTTGTAGCTAGAACGATGGTGACGAATGAAAATTAGGGATCTATTGAAGAAACTAGGGTTTCTCCTTCTTTATCCCTTGTCTTTTCATTGATCATCATTTGGATCTAGCCTTTAGCAAAGAGAATCATCAATCGTTTAATCCCTAGTTTGCAATGAAATTATCAAGAATGCGATCTCGCTCCAAATTAGGTCCTTGATGATTCTTTTTCCTAAAGTTCACAAATCTCATCAGAATTAAGATTAGTAAAAGGATCTTATCATCACTAGATCTACCGATTCTCTCGAATCCTCCACAAGCGGAGATTTCACTCACACATCATGAAAATTAAAGAATCAAGAATGAAGAATTTCATAATGCAAGAATGTAATGAAAACGAGAATTAACAATTTATCATCTTCATTAAATCTTCTTCAAATTTACACAACTCCTCAATTCGAGGTACAAGATTAAGCTCTCGATCGCTCCTTTGAAGAGGTGAATTTGTCGTCGATCTTTGCGAAGCCCGCTCGCCGCGAGTCGCGGATCGTCGCGGATCTCTTCCTCGGATCATGATCGGCGTTGCGATGAAGGATCGTTGATTGCTCGCTTGATTTGCTTCTCAATGGATCTTGATTTGGCTTTGGAATTGGATTTGGGTTAGGGTTTGGATTGGATCACAAGTTGTGTCACTCAACTTGTGTGTGAAATTATTGAACCCCCAATTAATGAACTAATGAACAACTGTCGCGCCCCGCTTCCCAGAGTGCGCTAAGATCGGCATGCGACAGAGCCATCCATGCTACCTGTGGATAGGAAACATCCATCCACAGTCATATTACGGCTGTCTAGAGATATCAAGAACAGTAGAAGTAAAATAAACTATCTAGTACATGTCCATAAGCCAGAATAAACGAGTCAAGAAATAATATGCGGAAGCAATAGATCCAATAAAAAATAACATCTGGAAAGTAAACATAACTAAACTGGATACTAACTGGATCCTCACTGCTCGGCCTGACGGCGGAAATACTCCTGATCAGCCTGCGACAAGGGTAGAGGATCTGGGCAATGCAACCTAGACGTCAGTGCGTCATAATATCAACCATAATATAATCAAGGGGTAGCAGGACATGCAGGCATGAGTATGAACAGTAACAAGTCAACAGGAATATATAACAGTGAAGTATAACAGTATAAGTGACGTGCAGTGATCAATCTAAACTGTGCTACTGGTTATCTATTCTAAAGTCTTCGAAATCAATTAATGTAATCTTCATCGTAACCCATCGGTGATTATTCCGTAATGCCCGGAAAAACGGTAAACAATAGGTATTCTGTAACGTCCGGAAAAACGACAAACAATAGGTATTCCGTAACGCCTGGAAAAACGGTAAACAATAGGAATTCCGTAACGCCCGGAAAAACGGCAAACAATAGGTATTCCGTAACGCCTGGAAAAACGACAAACAATATGATAGCCCTTTAAGTTACATTCGGTTACATTCTTGATTTCCCCATACCCCTAAGTTATGTGTTCAAGTTAGGTATTGCCAATTGATATCTAATGCCAACACAGGATCAAGCCGGTACAGGTTTTGTCTATGCAGACAACAATAACGTCCATCAGGACAACATGTCAGGATTGTCGGCATTAGAAACAGGATCAGGTAACATGTCAAGTAGTGATATATCAGGTCATGTCAAGTAGTGGTGTATCAGGTCATGTCAAGTTGTGTACATGTATCAAGTCATGTCAAGTAATGCACAGGTATCAAGTGGATGTTCATAATAAAATTGTAACAGGTACGGGTGCAAAAATAAAGCATGGATGCACAAATATTTATCAAGGGTTACATCATGACTACGTAGGATGCACAAGATCAAGTATAGGATACTAATGTAACAGTAAAATGAAATAATGTGACATGGTATGCAAATAGATATAGAATCAATGGTATGGATGCACAATTATCGACTTGGGTTACATTTATAGTTCCAATACTAAATGAGATGCATATTATCTATCATGGGGTGTTAATATAACAATAATATGTAATAATGGGATCTGTAGATGCAGCTATATGTATATTAAATGATATGGATGTAAACGGGTATCCGAAAACGGTAAAACTTTTAGTATGGATGTATAATGTGATAAACGGGTAACATTTTACTCATATGGATGCATAATACTATACCTAGCATGTAGCAAGATGAATTAGCATCCGACTAGATATATAAATAATGATATTGATGTGTACGGACGTCGTATAACAGTAAAATGATAAACTTGTAAATGCGGGATGTACAACTAAACAATATGGAATGTAAATATTCAATTGGTTGCAGTATATTATAGTCTAGCATGTATCAAGATAAATTTGCATGCACTAGATATGAAATAACTTGCACGGATGCACACGGAGATCCGAAAATGGTGAAACATGCAAAATGATAATGTGGGATGCATAACTAATCATTATGTGATGTTATTATTCAAATGAATATAGAATATAGTAGTATAGCATGTAGCAAGATTAACTTGCCTCGATAGATCACAATACGGATACGCACGGCACGTCCGACGTCGGTAAATCGTCGCAACGCACACACGGCACGCGGGACGAGTTCAAGCAAGGCAAGAGGGTGATCACGCAAGTAAGGTACGTTCACTGGATTGTCTGGATCGGCAGCGACGGGCACGGCTCCGGCGGGTGATCACCGGAAAAAGAACCGAGATCAAGAAAGAGAAGGAAAAGAAGAAGAGGAAGAAGAAGAGAAGAGGGTTGTTCTGGGTTTGAGATAGAGGAGGTGGAGGCTAAGGAAAAGACGACGACGACGGGCCATCGACGGCAAGGTTCAGGCGATGGTTTCCGGCAAGGGTAGTGGGTTCTTGAAGTTAGGATTGGATTCGGTTTTGTGCAGGGAGGAGTCGGGGTTTCTTGGTGTTGGGGTGTGCAGGGGAGAAGAAAGGTGATGGTGGTGATGAAGAGGGAAGGGTCGACGGGGTTTTAAAGGTGAGGAAAAGAAAATAGAAGAGGGAGGTGATGGATGTGAGGTCAGAGGCGACGACGAAGTGGGGGTCGCCGGCGGTGGAGGGTGCAGCTGAAGGAGGAGATGGTCACGGTGGGTTCGTCGGGTTGTAGGTGTCGTGGTTCGCGGGGAAGGAGAGGAGAGAGGCGGTGTCGAGGGCAGTGAGATGATTAATATGGTGAGGTCGGGTGAAGCTTGGGTTAGGGTTTCGTGGTTCCTCGTTCTCGTGGCGAAGGCGAGAAAATAAAAAAGAAGAAGAAAGAAGGAGGGAGGTGAGCGTAGGGATATGGGAGGTGACGGGGTCTCGCTCACCGCGAGAGGAAAGAGAAAGGGAGAGAGAGAAAGGGATCGAGAGGAGAGAGAGGAATAAGGAATAGAGAGAAGAGAGGGTGAGAGACAGATAAAAAGAGAAAGAGAGGAGAGAGAATGGGTATTATAAAATAAAGAATTAATATAGTATAAAGGGAGAAAGATGCTGTGGGTTTAATGTTTCACAAATCTTTTTAAAAGATTATTTTGTTAGATAAAAATCATATGTAAACATTAAACTGTTAAAATCTATTAGAACAAAATATTAGGAAATTTGAGTTTTCTGGCTAATACAAAAATAGTCCAAAACACGCCCGGGTCGGGTCTAAAAATCTAATTTTAAAATACGGAAAATATACGTGTCAACCAAAACTAAAATTGGATATCCGGATAACGAAAATGCATACTCTCAAGAACGGATGCACGCACGTGCACGTAGCCATCCAAACAGGTCCGTTACACTGAACGGGACGAGAACAAGGTGCGCGGATGCTACGAAAGGGTTTGGGGTATCAAGCAGGCCATGCAATGTTTTTTTAAAATATTTTATGTGATTTTAAATGTTATGTTGAAAAATACAGATGCAAGATACTGCCAGTATGCGTTATGTATAAATGAAAGTGCACGAGTCCACGTAACAAGTCAGGATAAATCATAAACATGAATCAAGATGGGTTTCAAGCATACGGGTCTGGTCGGATGCAAATACAGATGTCAAATACACTATTCACACCCAAAACACAGTAAATCAGGAAAATACCATAAATAAAGAAATAATTGAACTAGAACTGGTATAAATGAACTAGGGTGTTACATTATACCCAACTACAAAAGAATTTCGTCCTCGAAATTTCCAAAACAAGAAAAGATAAACAACATGAAACTACAGGAAGAGATCTGGAAACTTCTGTTGAATCTCGTTTTCACGTTCCCAAGTCGATTCTCTAAAAATCTTTGATAAGCTCCTTCTGTACAGTCAACATCCGAAATGCCGGCAACCGACTAAGCGCATCCGACACCACATTAACCTTCCCCGGATGGTACTTAAGATCAAGATCATAGTCAGCCATCAGCTTCAACCATATACGCTGCCTCATGTTAAGCTCTTTCTGCGTGAACACATACTTTTGGCTTTTGTGATCCGTGAATACTACGACCCTTTCGCCCAATAAGTAGTGTCTCCAAATCTTCAGAGCGAAAATCACTGCTGCAATCTTTTCAGGGTCAACGGCGATTCCATCTCCGGATATGACATGCCCCAAAAACTTCACTTCTTCAAGCCAAAACTCGCACTTGCTCATCATTGCATATAATCTTTCTTGCCAAAAAGTGTGATCTTCAAGTGTTCATCATGCTCTTCAAGGCTCCTCGAGTAGACCAGAATATCATCGATGAACACCACTATAAACTGGTCCAAGAACGGTGAAAAGATTCGGTTCATTAAGTACATAAATATCGCCGGTCCATTCGTGACTCCGAATGGCATCACTAAATACTCGTAATGTCCATACCGAGTTCGGAACGCAGTCTTGCAAATATCCTCTGATTTAACTCGAACTTGATGATATCCGGACCGCAAATCCAGCTTCGAGAATACCCTCGCGCCACTGAGTTGCTCGAATAATTCGCCAATGCGAGGGATCGGGTACTTGTTCTTAATAGTCACCCAGTTTAGTTCTTGATAATCGATGCACATCCTCCTTGTGCCATCTTTTTTCTTGACTAGAAGAACAGGAGCTCCACAAGGTGAATTACTGCTGCGAATCCAACCCTTCTCTAGCAATTCGGTAACCTGCTTCTTTACTTCTTCCAACTCCACTGGTGCCATCGGATAGTACGCCTTTGAGATTGGCGCTGCACTAGGAACAAGATCAATCGCGAACTCCACATCTCGTTTTTGTGGTAAACCCGAGATGTCCTTTAACACGTCTATGAACTCTCGAACTACAGCTGGCGCTTCCTCCTTATCAACTTCCATCGACGCAAGAACGGTGCTTGTCGGCCTAGCCCTAAACTCGAATGGCTCGACAGAACTGCTTCCTCCAGCAAAAACAAACTCCGGATGTCCGGGAATCTGGAAAATCACTTTCTTTGCCCCACAATCAATGTGAGCATGAAAAATGCCGAGAAAGTCCATTCCCAAGACAACATCATAACAAAAGGATGTACCTGAATTGAATAATACTAATGCAGGAAAAACATGAACAAGTAGGATATCCGAAATGACTTCACCTGAAGCCAAACACTGAAGAAGATAAGCACGGTAAACAGGATTCAAGCTTGCGATAAAACATGAACTGGTAAATAATGAAACAGAGAGAAGCAAGGTAATATAATGACCATGAAACAGGGAAGTGAATCAAGACTAGGACTCCAAGTTACTTAAATAGAGTACCGCATTGTAACCATGCTGCAGTTCATGGGTACAATCACATAACTCCGTTCAAGTCGCCCCAATTCTAGTATCAGAATCGAAAGAATAAGTAGGGAGAAGCAGTAGGAAACCAAAAGGTTTCAAGCCGAGATGCAAAGTTGTTTGCATATCGTCAAGACAAGGGTCAAGAGAAAGATATGATTCAAGAATCATGATAACAATATGGCAGGACTTGTTCCTAATTACGAGTATTCTGATTCGTGTATTGGGTCCAATACCCAACTACAAAAGAATCAAACCCGATTAACCTAGATCCTATGGCTCTGATACCAAATAAACCCTGTCGCACCCCGCTTCCCAGAGTGCTCTAAGATCGGCACGTGACAGAGCCAACCATGCTACCTGTGGATAGGAAACATCCCTCCACAGTCACATTACGGCTGTCTAGAGATATCAAGTACAGTAGAAGTAAAATAAACTATCTAGTACATGTCCATGAGCCAGAATAAATGAGTCAAGAAATAATATGCGGAAGCAATAAATCCAATAAACAATAACATATAGAAAGTAAACATAACCAAACTGGATACTAACTGGATAGTAACAGGATCCTCACTGCTCGGCCTGACGGCGGAAATACTCCTGATCAACCTGCGACAAAGGGTAGAGGATCTGGATCATGCAAAACCTAGACGTCAGTGCGTCATAATATCAACCATAATATAATCAAGGGGTAGCCGGACATGCAGACACGAGTATGAACAGTAACAAGTCAACAGGAATATATAACAGTGAAGTATAACAGTATAAGTGACGTGCAGTGATCAATCTAAACTGTGCTACTGGTTATCTATTCTAAAGTCTTCGAAATCAATTAACGTAATCCTCATCGTAACCCGTCGGTGATTATTCCGTAACGCTTGGAAAAATGGCAAACAATAGGAATTCCGTAACGCCCGGAAAAACGGCAAACAATAGGTATTCCGTAACGCCCGGAAAAAGGGCAAACAATAGGTATTCCATAACGCGCGGAAAAACGGCAAACAATATGATAGCCCTTTGAGTTACATTCGGTTACATTCTTGATTTCCCAATACCCCCAAGTTATGTGTTCAAGTCAGGTATTGCCAATTGATATCTAATGCCAACACAGGATCAAGCCGGTACAGGTTTTGTCTATGCAGACAACAATAACGTCCATCAGGACAACATGTCAGGATTGTTGGCATTAGAAACAGGATCAGGTAACATGTCAAGTAGTGATATATTAGGTCATGTCAAGTATTGTACATGTATCAGGTCATGTCAAGTAGTATACATGTATCAAGTCATGTCAAGTAATGCACATGTATCAAGCGGATGCTCATAATAAAACTGTAACAGGTATGGGTGCAAAAATAAAGCATGGATGCACAAATATTTATCAGGGGTTACATCATGACTATGTGGGATGCACAAGATCAAGTATAGGATACTAATGTAACAGTAAAATGAAATAATGTGACATGGTATGCAAATAGATATAGAATCAATGGTATGGATGCACAATTATCGACTAGGGTTATATTTATAGTTCCAATACTAAATGAGATGCAC
This sequence comes from Agapanthus africanus, assembly GCA_030015575.1. NCBI lineage: Eukaryota > Viridiplantae > Streptophyta > Magnoliopsida > Asparagales > Amaryllidaceae > Agapanthus > Agapanthus africanus. The sequence goes on along the minus strand of CM057347.1, from coordinate 175,425,966 downwards.
ATTATCTATCATGGGGTGTTAATATAATAATAATATGTAATAATGGGATCTATATATGCAGCTATATATATATTAAATGATATAGATGTAAACGGGTATCCGAAAATGGTAAAACTTTTAGTATGGATGTATAATGTGATAAACGGGTAACATTTTACTCATATGGATGCATAATACTATACCTAGCATGTAGCAAGATCAATTAGCATGCGATTAGATCTGTAAATAATGATATTGATGTGTATGGACGTCGTATAACAGTAAAATGATAAACTGGTTAATGCGGGATGTACAACTAAATAATATGGCATGTAAATATTCAATTGGGTACAGTATATTGTAGTCTAGCATGTATCAAGATAAATTTGCGTGCATTAGATATGAAATAACTTGCACGGATGCACACGGATATCCGAAAACGGTGAAACATGCAAAATGATAATGTGGGATGCATAACTAATCATTATGTGATGTTATTATTCAAATGAATATAGAATACAGTAGTATAGCATGTAGCAAGATTAACTTGCCTCGATGGATCACAATACGAATACGCACGGCACGTCCGACGTCGGTAAATCATCGCAACGGACACACGGCATGTGGGACGGGTTCAAGCAAGACAAGAGGGTGATCACGCGAGCAAGGTACATTCACCGGATTGTCTGGATCGGCAGCGACGAGCATGGCTCCGGCGGGTGATCACCGGAAAAAGAACCGAGATCAAGAAAGAGAAGGAAAAGAAGAAGAAGAAGTGGAAGAAGAAGAGAAGATGGCTGTTCTGGGTTTGGGACAGAGGAGGTGGAGGCTAAAGAAAAGACGACGACGACGGGCTGTCGACGGCAAGGTTCAGGCGATGGTTCCCGGAAAGGGTAGTGGGTTCTTGAAGTTAGGATTGGGTTCGGTTTTGTGCATGGAGCAGTTGGGGTTTCTTGGTGTTGGGGTGTGCAGAGGAGAAGAAAGGTGATGGTGGTGATGAAGAGGGAAGGGTCGACGGGGTTTTAAAGGATATGAAAAGAAAATAGAAGAGGGAGGTGATGGATTTGAGGTCAGAGGCGACGACGAAGTGGGGGTCGCCGGCGGTGGAGGGTGCAGGTGAAGGAGGAGATGGTCGCGGTGGGTTTGTCGGGTTGTAGGTGTCGTGGTTCGCGGGCAAGGAGAGGAGAGAGGCGGTGTCGAGGGCAGTAAGATGATGAATACGGTGAGGTCAGGTGAAGCTAGGGTTAGGGTTTCGTGGTTCCTCGTTCTTGTGGCGAAGGCGAGAAAATAAAAAAGAAGAACAAAGAAGGAGGGAGGTGAGCGTAGGGATATGGGAGGTGACGGGATCTCACTCACCACGAGAGGAGAGAGAAAGGGAGAGAGAGAAAGGGATCGAGAGGAGAGAGCGAGGAATTAGGAAGAGAGAAGAGAGAGAGAGACAGAGAAAGAGAGAGGAGAGAGAATGGGTTTTAAAAAATAAAGAATTAATATAATATAAAGGGTGAGAGATGCTGTGGGTTTAATGTTTCACAAATCTTTTTAAAAGATTATTTTGTTAGATAAAAATCATATTTAAACATTAAACTGTTAAAATCTATTAGAATAAAATATTAGGAAATTTGAGTTTTCTGGCTAATACAAAAATAGTCCAAAACACGCCCGGGTCGGGTCTAAAAATCCAGTTTTAAAATACGGAAAATATACGTGTCAACCAAAACTAAAATTGGATATCCGGGTAACGAAAATGCATACCCCCAAGAACGGATGCATGCACGTGCACGTAGCCATCTAAACAGGTTCGTTACACTGAACGGGACGAGAACAAGGTGCGCGGATGCTACGACAGGGTTAGGGGTATCACGCAGGCCATGCAATGTATTTTTAAAATATTTTATGTGACTTTAAATGTTATGTTGAAAAATGCAGATGCAAGATAATGCCGGTATGCAGTATGTATAAATGAAAGTGCATGAGTCCACGTAACAAGTCAGGATAAATCATAAATATGAATCAAGACGGGTTTCAAGCATACGGGTCGGGTCGGATCCAAATACAGATGTCAAATACACTATTCGCACCCAAAACACAATAAATCAGGAAAATACCATAAATAAAGAATTAATTGAACTAGAACTGATATAAATGAACTAGGGTGTTACAACAACTTATTTAAGAACCTCAAACCCTATGTTTAGATCTCCTTTTATAACCACTCATTTGAATCATCCCTCCAAAGCTAGGTTGTTAGAGAGAGCCTTCTAGAATGAGTTTGTTAGAGTGAATATTCTAGAATGAGGTTGTTACAATGAATATTCTAGAGTGAGTTTGTTATGCAGAGCCTTCGGGAGGAAGCCACGTGTTTTCAGAGAGTCTTCTAGAAGCAAGGCCGTTACGATGAAGCTTCTAGAGAATTTTAGGTTGATGATGTGTTAAGTAAGTCGCGGATCCACGGCGAATCGGCCAACTCGGCCGTGGATCCGCGGCCATATAATGAGTTCACTGCATGAGGTTTTCAGGGTATCTTTCTCTTGGTCTTTGGGTTATTCTTTAATGCATGGAATCTGGCATTTCTTTCTTGGTTACTGTCAGATCTCAAGTCTTGGACTTGATGCATTTTATCTGCACTTTTGTGATTCCGGCTCTTTGACCTGAAGGATTTTCTGCGCACAATCTTGATAAACAGTGTTGAGATATACAAAAATCATGCCTGTAGTAATAAACACTCAATTTCCCTCAAAATGCCGGTTATAATGTATAACACATGTTATTTGATATTTTGCAGACGAATTGCTAATATGTGCTATATTTATACCAAACACCTTTAGATGATTAGAAAGAATAGGGAAATTGATGTGTTAAGAATGCAATATTTTCGACTGATCAGTCACCATTGTATATTATTTATTTTTCCGCATTAGGATAGACACAAGGTGGGGAGCACAAGTAACCGGGTTTTAAGGTCCAGTGGGAGGCCATCTCGAGGAGTCAAGACCCGGTCTCCTAACCCTAGAATTGGGAGGGTTACTTGCCGCTCCGTAGGGGTCTAGGGATGTGGGTTTGGCTATTCATCGCGACCGTGGAATCCGTGTTTTATACAGGCTCACAATAAAACACGGACTTCCTAATATATCCAATATTTCATATGTTATCTTCTGCTGCTGATATACTGTGATGTGATCATTTTATATGCGTGAGACGAATGCTCTATTATTGTATATATGATATATAATAAACGCTGCTTATGTTTTGCACCTGCGCTAGTCCCGCCCCGGTATGCCGTTAGTTAAGTAACCTAACGATACATAACGGGACACTGTGGCGAATGCGGATGGCATAAGCATACGTTGTATTTTCGTTTCTTCTATGATGCTTAGGAAGCATAAATGATGGGAATTCTTTAATGAGATTAATGAAAGAAAAAGAAGCCTAAAAGATGTTGTAGAATCAAATTTATTAAAAGGGTAGCTCTAGTTTTTGCTTTGCATAGCGGTATTCCTTGTAGAATATCCAGCACTTTATTCGATAAGGAAAGAGCAGAGATCCCTTCACTGGGAGTGACCTCTTTAGCAATACTAGCAGATGCTACAACTCACTCGGTTTTGTTTTTGATTGCTTCTATAGTTCTTGCTTTGCATAGTGGTATTTTTGAAATATCCTGCACCTTATTCGATAAGGAAAGAGCCGAGATCCCTTCACAGGGAGTGACCTCTTTAGCAAAACTAGTAAAAGCCTAAAAAACACTCCCTTTCAAAATCACTTGTTTCTACAACGATATCAAGTTCATTACGCAAAAGGTTTTCATAAAAACCTGTCGTAGCCCTCCGTCATTTCAGATAAAGACTATTTAGTATTCATGATGCGTTTGTTGGCCTTTGTCAAGGCGTAGTGTGCGGTAGCTGACTAGTACTTATCTGCTTAAGCATGTGATACGATTGGATTAGGGTAGTCGTACGACCTTGTTGGCCTTTGTCAAGGGTCATACGGGTGGGTTTAATTCAATCGGGAAATGAAGGGTTGAACTTGACTAGCATCCTATGGTTTGTTGGCCTTTGTCAAGGTCATAGGGGGTTAGGGGTAAAAAGATTATCACGAATTTCAAGTGTTGAAATTTGCAATGAGATTGCATACCTTCTATGGGATAGTTGGATCCTGATACCCACTGCGAGTAAGAGTTACTCCTGGGAGAGTTTTACACATGACAATTAGTCAATCAAGTAGTTGTTTAGAAAGGTGTTAACGGGGTTATGCCTCTGGGAAAACGAGATTTATTCTAATTAGGTCCGTGCAAAAGCACGGGGAACCTCACTCAAAGTACCGACACTGGCCTGGCTGAAAGATTGGCGAACTTGTAAGGTGTAATTAATCCCGTCTAGTTTTACGTTTTAGAGTTTGAAGGAAGATTTGATGAAAACAGTGGGAGCCATCCTGATTAGATAAGATAATAACCAATCTAATCTTGCAAGAGCGCACGCTAAAGTTCTTTCTTCTCTCTCTCTCTCCAGGTAGCGACCATGTTAGGCCTTAATCAAGATAATAATATGGATGTATTGACCGAACCCGCTTATTATACTGAGCAGAGGAACGTTGGTTCCATTCTTTCTTATAATTGTTATAAGACAGAGCAGGAAATAGGGGAATATTCGGATTCCCACGCCGCCCAAATGAAGAATAAGTATGATGATGCATCTTCTTCGGGTGTGTAAGTTATCGAGAACTGTTTCTCAGTTCACTCTACATCCTGGGTATTAGATACCGGATCGGGATCCCACATATGTAATATGTTACATGGGCTACGGAAAGGTAGAGAAATGGGAGAGGGTGATCATTCCATAAGAGTAGGGATTTGTGTAAATGTTGCAGCCAAAGCAGTTGGCGAATATCACCTTGTATTACCAAATGGTAATACATTGATTCTGAATGAATGCTATTACATTCCGACCCTGATATGCAATCTTATATCAGTTTCTTTATTGAGTAAAGAAGGATATATAATTTTGTAGTACAGGATAATATTATGAACATCTTCCTGAATCAAAAGTTGATTGGATCAGGCTCGTTAAATAATGGCATATACGTTCTAAATCAAATTACAGTTCATAATGTACAGAACACACACAAGAGGAAAAGTTCAGAAATCAACGAATCCTTCTTGTGGTATTGTAGACTAGGTCATATCAATGCGACACGACTAGCTAAGTTACATAAGGATGGATATTTGAATCCGTTCGAATTATCAACTTATGAAACTTGCCATTCATGTCTCAAAGGCAAGATGACCAAAACTCCTTTTAGTGGACACGGAGAAAGAGTTACTGAACTCTTGGGACTGATACATAGTGATGTATGTGGTCCCATGTCTACACATGCCAGGAATGGTTCTTCATACTTCATTACATTCACTGACGATCTCTCAAGATACGAACATGTGTTCCTGTTGAAACACAAGTCTGAAACTTTTGAGAAATTCAGAGAATATAAGTACAAAGTAGAGAACCAAACGGGTAAAAGTATTAAGATCCTTCGATTTGATCGAGGAGGAGAATACTTGAGCAATGAGTTCCTGGACTATCTAAAAGAGAATGGGATTCTCTCTCAGCTTACTCCTCCTTATACACCACAGCACAACGGTGTATTGGAACGGAGGAATCACACCCTATTAGATATGGTGCGCTCTATGATGAGCACTGCCGAGTTACCTATTTCCTTTTGGAGTTATGCGCTTGAGACAGCTGCATACCTATTGAATCAAGTTCCGTCTAAATCTGTACCTACCACACCATATGAGATATGGAGTGGGAAGAGACCATGTCTTAAGCGAGTTAAGATATGGGGTTGTCCGGCCTATGTCAAAAGGCAAAATCCGGACAAACTCAAGGCACGGTCAGTTCTTTGTAAGTTTGTGGGATATCCTAAACATTCACATGGATATCTTTTCTATCACAGCGAGGAGCAAAAGGTGTTTATTTCTCGACATGCCACCTTTTTAGAAAAGGAATTTCTTGCAAAAGAAATTAGTGGCACTGAGGTAGAGCTGGAAGAAATTCCAGCAGCACAAACTGCAACTGAAGATTTAGTGGAACCAGAGGATTCAATAGTTCCCGACGAACCTCAGCCGCTCCGCCAATCTAGTAGGGTTCCTCATCCACCTGAGAGATACTACGGTTTTCTCATTGATGGTGGGAGCGAGGATTGCATCATGGAAGATGATGACCCGACTATCTTCGAACAGGCCATCACGAGTGAGGACTCTGTGAAATGGTTGGATGTAATGCGATCTGAGATGGAATCCATGTACACCAACAAAGTATTGACTTTGGAAGTTGCTCCTGAAGGGGTAAAACCCATTAGGAGCAAATGGATCTTTAAGAAGAAATTTGGTGTAGATGGAAAAGTCGAAACTTTCAAAGCTAGACTTGTTGCAAAGGGTTTTCGTCAATGACTAGGTGTGGATTAAGACGAAACCTTTTCTCCAGTAGCTATACTTAAGTCCATCCAGATCCTACTTGCCATTGCTGCATACTATGACTAAGAAATCTGGCAAATGGATGTTAAGACCGCCTTTCTAAATGGTGATTTAGAGGAGTGCGTGTACATGACTCAGCCAAAGGGCTTCGTAGACAGTGGGAGCAGCGGAAAGGTGTGCAAGCTGCTTAAATCCATCTACGGGTTGAAGCAGGCATACAGAGTTGGAACATCTGTTTTGATGTTGTAGTCAAAGAGTTTGACGTCAAGAATGTAGATGAATCTTGTATATACAAGAAGGTGGCAGAGAGTAAAGTTGTCTTCCTCGTATTGTACGTGGATTACATACTCTTGATAGGAAATGATGTTCCTATGCTGCACTCGATCAAGCTCTTCTTATCATATAGATTCTCAATGAAAGATCTAGGTGATGCCTCCTGCATTTTGGGGATTAAGATCTATAGAGATAGATTTAAAAGGATACTGGGATTGTCCCAATCCAGGTACATTGACACCATACTAAAGAGGTTTAGTATGGAAGAATCCAAGTGTGGGAATTTACCCACGATCTCTGGACAAACTCTGTCCAAAGAGATGTCTCCCAAGACTGATTTGGAGAGAGCTCGCATGCAAGGGATACCCTATGCTTCGGCAGTAGGCTCTATCATGTACGTGATGCTATGTTCCAGACCCGATGTAGCATACTCACTAAGTGTAGTGAGTAGGTATCAAGAAGATCCAGGAGAGAGTCACTGGACAGCTGTGAAGAACATTCTCAAGTACTTGAGAAGGACTAAAGAGATGTTCTTAGTGTACGGTAACGGAGAACTCCAAGTGGAGTCCTTTACCGATTCGAGCTTCCAAAGTGATAAGGACGACTCTAAGTCGCACTCGGGATTTGTCTTTACCCTAAATGGAGGGGCGGTTTGCTGGAAGAGTTTTGAACAGGAAACTGTGGCAGAGTCGAAGATGGAGGCTGAATACATCACTGCCAATGATGCTGCCAAAGAGGTTGTCTGGATGAAGAAGTTCATCACTGAACTTGGTGTGGTTCCGTCATTGAGCATCCAATACCTTTGTATTGTGATAACAATTGAGCTGTGGCTTTGGCCAAGGAACCCAGGTCCCATCAGAGATCCAGGCATATTTTGAGGCGGTATCACCTGATCAGGGAGATAGTTGATCGCCGCGAGATCGAGGTCAGGAGAGTTGACACGAAGGACAACACTGCAGATCCACTCATGAAGGCCATACCCCAAATACAATTTGAGAGACTCTTCGGGATGTTGGGTATGAGATACTACAACAGCTGGCCTTAGTGCAAGTGGGATATTGTTAGTTATGTATATGCCCTAGAGTCCATTGTTGTACATTTGATGTTTATTATAGTGGATGCTTGGATATATATAGAGAGGACTTTCTTGTTCGATATGATAGTATGCTATCTGGTTTCACTTTGTCATAACATGGTGACTTGTATTGGTTTACTGTCTTACTTTCACATGTTGATAAAACCCTTAGGATATGTACTTGACTACTAGGACTATGATGCAGATCATACTAGTGGGGCCAGGATAGTCCAAGAGTACATCCTATAACTGTTCCTAGTCGAGGGTGTATCGAGACAGGCATCGATACTCCAGAGTAGACTAGCGTATACGCATCTTGACCCATATGATGAGCGATGGATGATCCCATATCCATTGGTGTTTGACATCAAAGATGGTGTACGGGTGCTCAGTGGAGACTCGATACACTGAACGGACTCTCCGAGAACTCCTAGATGGTATTATACCTATCGTCACATAGCAGTTCTTTGGTGACACTGGTATAGATTAGTCTGTAGACCCGAGATCGTCATAGAGTCTTGTGTGATTCCCACTGTGCTTTGATTTCCACCTTACCACGTTCATGAGAACGTGCAAAACGGTGGCTTTTGGGTATAGTCCCGAATCACATGGAGGCAATGAGTGATAGGAGGGGTTCGTCTCTCCAGGTATTGGGGGTTGATGTTGCGCTGTGTTCGATTGGCTATAACTGGAAGTCCCTGGCCAGGGCTGATATGGAGACATACTGGTAAGTGTTATCAGTAGTTTCTTGACCCGTTATGAGCCTCACATCGACATGACTTATTGGTTACTGGGGTCTGACGTTTACCACCCCTATACGGGATATGCGACATATCAGACGAAGAGACCGGACTGTAAGGTAGTGTTACTGATTGGATTCACAGGAGTATGTACAGGCTTGCTTGTTGATCTTATGATCGCTCAATACCCGGGTGGCTGTTACGTTTAGCTGACCGCGTGCAGCTTGTGGGTGTTTGATATGATCATCATCCACTGCCGGCATATTGACGAGTCTTTAGAGTCTTACACAGAGGTTTCTTGGCTCAGGAAAAACGGAGTAGGAGCACATATGTGATATGTGTGGGACCGAGATTGATACGATATTGTAAGTCGACGTTAGACACCCCACATGATGCGGGGAGGCGGAATAGGTAAAACAATCATTTTGTTTAAACTAACATCGACTAATTTTATAGATCTTTTCCAAACCCTAAGTAACAACAACATATAAGTGATTAGCTACTATGAAAGAAGATTATACCTAATGAATCAAGTCCTTCTTGTTCTCGTAGACCACCTCCTCGTCAGCCTCCTCGTTGTGATAGAAGATCCACCCGAGAGCTAGTTCTCCAAGCTTAACCTCTCACTTGAGGTAACTAGGTTGCTATGAGTGCTAATCAAAGTAATCTAGAGGATATAGAATAGGATTAGGGATCTAATAGTCTTGCTAACCCTTGGATCTCAACACATGAGAGGTTAGGGTTAGGGTTGAAGAGAGAGAGCTTGAGGAGAGAGAATGTGAAAGTGAGAATGAAATGGAAATTAACTCATTTGTGTATATATATCATGAAGCATAAAATATCTTGCACAAAATATCTTTGCACAAATATCTTCATGCTTCATTTAATACAAATGAATCATCTAATGTGTCATTAAAACCATTAATGCTTCATTAACTCACTTGATGAATCATCTCCATGAGTCACAAAACCATTTAATGCATATAGCACCTAAGCTCTCCACCTCATCAATCTTCTAGAAGATTCTCGAGTAATTACGAGAACGCCCCTCCTATCCGTGAAAACACGGAAATACCGAGACTGTATAAATCCAATAATCCAATACTATAATCTGGTTAAACCAAAGCCTGCTAGTATACACTGTCCGAACATCATACATGCGTGAAAACACGTATGTGTCCGAACCCTTTCGTAAAACCGTACGACCTCTATATCGTTTCGCTCGAAGCAGGGAAACTCTCTGTGTGGGTCTCTAAAGACTCGACACTACGCTGGCAGTGGGTTTAACCACAGACCGCAAGCGGCACTAGCTGTACGTAACGGTCCCCAGGTAGATGTTGATAAGAAGGCCGATGAGGATACCCATCCGAACTCCTATTGAGCCTGATGTGACAATCTCCATATAGTCCGGTCTGTTCGTCTATGACTATCGCATATTAGGCCTAGGGGGCGGCAAGCGTCAGTCCCCTAAAAGCGGTATAACTTGTGTCATAGTGAAGCCCATTACACCTTGAGAAGCTACTGGAAATCCTACCGGTAAATCTCGCTTGCCTTGGCCAGGGACTTTGCATAATGGCTCTCCAAACACAGCGCGATATCAACTCCCAATATCGGGAGAGACGAATCCTATATTACCGCCACTGCCTCCAAGTGCTTCGGGACTGTACCCAACTGCTACCTGTTTGCATGACTTCTTTGAGCCGTGGTAGGGTAGCAATCTAAGAACAGTGGGAACACACTCGAGGCGAAGCAGTAGTATCAAGTCTGCGGACTATGCTGTACACATGTCACCTGGGAACTGTTAACTGACGACGGGTATAACTAACCAACAGTTCCCTGCGAGTCCTGTCCGGTGTACCCGTAACCCAACGAGCACATGTATACTATTTCCAGTACGACGTACTGATGGCTGTGGGACAGACCATCTTCCCAACTGGGATGAGAAGTGTACACACTAGTATACTCCGGAGTATCGATGCCCTGTCTCGATAATCTTACGACTAGGGACCTGAAAAAGGATGTGCTTGTACACTACCCAGCCCCCACTAGTGTGACTGCCATCACAACGCTGGTAGTCAAGCAAGATCCTAAGGGCTCTATCAATATGTATTCTCGATATGCTAACATATACACATATTAAGATAGAAATAAACCAAGTAGTATACTACCATGTTTAGCAAGACTGCTAATATAACTGTGAATATCCCAAGCTTCCATTAAGTAATATACAAGCTAGAATGATACAATAATGGCCCCTAGGGCATATACACTAACAGATATGTGATACCGTATTCTATTCTCGCGATATGTGATATCGGCCGGGTATATGTGATATAGCCGGGTTATCGGATCAAGTGTTGATTTGAAAAATTGATACATATTATATTAGTCGGTTATATGTAATATAGCCGGATTATTAAATCAAATATTGATTTAATAATTTAATGTATAATTATATATGTGATATATTACATTACATTAACTAATATAAGCTCACTTAAGCAATTCTTTTTTCTCACTTTGGATAAATTGATATATATGTGATATGTTTATTTTATTCTTTTCTTTTGTTACATAATTATATATATGTGATATGTATAATTGTAACATGTTAGGTTATAAATGCAACTAGGGTTTGTGAGATTCTTACCATGGCTAAGATTAGGGTTTGACATATATATTTATTTTAGTTAATTCAACATTGTTGACTTTTGTTATGATATTTGTTTTTGTTGACTAAGTCCACTCTCTTGATATTTTGCTAAGATATTTGTTAACCAAACCCTAACCCTAGCCCATGGTCAAGTCTCTACAAGGGTTAAGCATGACATGATTAACCCTTGGTTGCATTTCTAACCTCAACAATAATTCATTTTTTCTTTCATCACTTTGTTCTTCTTCTTCTTCTTCTTCACAAAAGAGCTTGCTTGATTTTTCCAAGTGATTAAAGATTGTGAGAAATAGAAAACAAAAGAGAGCAAAATTCCTACTTCATCATCCTCTTCTATACTAGCCATATAGATTAGTATGTTAGCTTCACTAATCTCTAATTAGTGAAGTAATAGCTTGGGTTTGTGATTCCTCAAGGTAGATCATCTTTGATTGTGAAGACTTCAAGCTGGCCATTCACCTCATGGAGCCTCTCTAGAGTCCGGGAGCATGATGATTGAGCGAAGGGACCACAACTCAGAGCTTATAAAGCGAAGGAACGGACTACAAAGGTTGTAATCCCTATCACTTAGAACTAAAGTAGTTTACTTGATGTTTAAAGTTTGATTCTCTAGTTAAAGATCTCTTTTAGGGTTGTTTAAACATGACAAAATTTTAAATTGGCATGGATGAAACCACCCGAAACCTTGTTGTCGTGATTAATAACCCTACACAATGGATATGGGATCATCCATCGCCCATCTACATGGGTCGAGAAGCTATACGCTAGTCTACTCTGGTATATCGATGCCCTGTCTCGATACACCTACGACTAGGAACATTTGAAGGATGTACTTAGCGACTACTCTGTCCCCACTAGTATGATCTGTATCATAATCCTGGTAGTCAAGTACTCATCCTAAGGGCTTTATCAGCATGTAACATAGAGACAATCAGTGTACATGTTTAGATAAAGAGCAACCAGATAGCATACTATCATGTCGAGCAAGAAAGTCCTCCCTATATATGTCCAAGCATCCACTACAATATACATCGTATGTACAGTAATGGCCTCTAGGGCAAACATATAACTAATAATAACCCCACTTGCACTAGGACCATCTGTTGTAGTATCCAATACCCAACAATCAGCAGTGGTTGTAGTATCCCATACTCAACCATCCCATAATAAGTCTCTCTTGGGAATAGGCCTTTGTGAGTGGATCCGCCCTGTTGTCCTCTGTGTCTACTCTCCTAACCTCGATCTCCCTGGAGATCAACTATCTCCATGATCAGGTGATACTGCCTTAGAATATGTCTGGTTCACTGATGGGACAGGTTCCTAGGCCTAAGCCACAACTCCATTGTTACACAATGGTAGGAACGAAGTTCATCTCATGAACTTATATACATCCAGACTACCTCTTTGGTAGTATCCTTTGTACCAATATATCCAGCCTTTATCGTCTAGTTTGTCACGGTATCTAGCTTGGAACTCTTTCGACATACCGTCCTTCCACTGAGGGTAAAGACAATGCCTGTGACTGACATTCAGTCGTCCTTACCACTCTGGAAGCTATACAGTGATTCTCCCCAGGAGCGATTGATACCATCTTACTACACCTAGTGAGAATCCTAACATCCACTTAGATCTATCTCATAGATCCAAAACTCAGGATTTAGGAGGTATCACCTTGATCCTATATGGTGAATCCTTGTGATAAGAGGAGATTGACCGAGTGTAGCATAAGAAACTCGTTTTCTATCAAGAGTATGTCTTCCACGTACATTACGAGGAAGACCACCATACTCTCTACTACCTTTTTATATATACAAGGTTCATCTATTATTTTAATGAAGTCAAACGCTTTGACAATCACATCAAAACAGATGTTCCAACTCCGCGATGCCTGCTTTAACCCATAAAGCAACTTGCACACGTTTCCGCTGCTTCCACTGTTTACGAAGCCCTCTGGCTGTGTACTTATAGACGCTCTCTTCTAAATCACTATTTAGAAAAGCAGTCATGACACCCAACCGCCAGATATCGTAGTCATGGTATGTAGGAATGGCAAGTAGGATCCGGATGGACTTAAGCATAGGCACTAGAAAAGGTTTCATCATTATCCACACCTGGTCGATGACGAGAACCTTTTGCAATAAGTCTAGCTTTGAAAGTCTCAACTTTTCCATCTACACCAATTAATCTTCTCAAGATATACTTGCTCCTGATAGGGATTTAATCCTTCAGATAAAGAAACCAAAGTCTATACTTTGTTGGTGTATATGTATTCCATCTCAGATCTCTTAGCATCCAGCCATTCTTGTTAGTTGTATATATGCCCTAGAGGCCATTGTTGTACATATGATGTATATTATAGTGGATGCTTGGATATATATAGAGAGGACTTTCTTGCTCGACAAGATAGTATGCTATTTGGTTACACTTTATCTTAACATGTCGACTTGTATTGGTTTACTGTCTTGCTCTCACATGTTGATAAAGCACTTAGGATATGTACTCGACTACTAGGACTATGATGCAGATCATACTAGTGGGGCCAGGGTAGTCAAAGAGTACATCCTATAACTGTTCCTAGTCGTGGGTGTATCGAGACAGGGCATCGATACACCAGGGTAGACTAGTGTATACGCATCTTGACCCATATGACGGTCGATAGATGATCCCATATCCATTGGTGTTTGACATCAAAGATGGTGTACAGGTGCTCAGTGGAGACTGGGTACACTGAACGAACTTGCCGAGAACTCCTAGATGGTATTATACCTATCGTCAGATAGCAGTTTTCCGGTAACACTGGTACAGGTTAGTCTGTAGACCCGAGATCGTCATAGAGTCTTGTGTGATTCCCACTGTGCTTTGATTTCCACCTTACCACGTCCAAGAGGGCGTGCAAAACGGTGGTTTTTGGGTACAGTCCTGAATCACATGGAGGCAATGAGCGAAAGGAAGGGTTTCGTCTCTCCCGGTTTAGGTAGTTGATGTTGTGCTGTGTTCGATTGGCTATAACTGGAAGTCCCTAACCAGGGCTGATATGGAGTGCTACTGGTAAGAGTTATCAGTAGTTTCTTGACCTGTTATGAGCCTCACATCGACACGACTTATCGGTTACTGGGGTCTGACGTTTACCACCCTAAGACTTGATATGCGACATATCAAACGAAGAGACCGGACTGTACGGTAGTGTTACTGATTGGATTCACAGGAGAATGTACAGGCTTGCTTAATGATCTTCTGATCGCTAAATACCTGGGTGGCTATTACGTTTAGCTGACCGCTTGCATCTTGTGGATGTTTGATATGATCATTACCTACTGCCGGCGTATTGACGATTCTTTAGAGTCCTACACAGCGGTTTCCTGGCTCAGGCAAAACGGAGTAGGAGCACACATGTGATATGTGCAGGACCGAGAATAATACGATATGAGATACCGTATTCTATTCTTGCGATATGAGATATCGGCCAGGTATATGTGATATAGTCGGGTCACCGGATCAAGTGTTGATTCGAAGAAATGGTACATGTTATATTAGTCGGTTATATGTAATATAGCCGGATTATCGGATCAAGTGTTGATTCAATAATTTAATGTATAATTATATATGAGATATATTACATTACGTTAACTAATATAAGCTCTCTTTATTGATTCATTTTCTTACTGGATAATACATTGATGTATATGCGATATATGTTAATTGTATTATTTTCTATTGTTTCAAAATATGTTGTATATGTGATATATAATATTGTAACATGTTAGGGTTACAAATGCAACATGGTTGTTGAGTTTAAACCAAGTTAGGGTTTGAATTAGGGTTAGCTTTTGGGTTAGCTTTTGGATGAGGGTTAAGGAAGCTTCATGAAGCCTTCCTTTTGTCATCTAGCTTTGATATTTTGTGTAGATATTCCTTAACCCAACCCAAACCCTTAACCTATGGTTTATTCTCTACAAGGGTTAAGCCTTTCATTCTTAACCCATGGTTGCAATTGTAACCACAACAATAATTCATTATTCATCAAAAAAGGTTTAGCTTCATCTTTTTCTTCTTCTTGCTCTTCAAAAAGCTTCATTACCTTTTATGTTTGTGATGATAAATGGTGATAAATTGAAAACAAAAGAGAGCAAAATTCCGACTTCATCATCCTCATCTATTCTAGCCACTTAGATTAGGGTGTTCACTTCTCTAATTACTTCATTAGTGAAGTGTAAGCTTGGGTTAGAGATTTTACAAGGTAGATCATCTTAAATCAAGAAGACTTGAAGCAAGATGCATCATTCACCTCATGGAGCCTCCCGAGAGTCGGACTTCTTGATGATCGCAGTGAAGGGAGCTCAACATGGAGCTTATGAAGCGAAGGAACGGACTACAAAGGTTGTAATCCCTATCTCTTTACTTCTTTGTATATGATACAAACATGTTACCCTCGATTTTCTAGTAAAGATTCATGGTTTGCTTGCTTTGCACCTCTCTAAATTTTAAAGTGGCATGAGTGATGCTACCAAACCCTAGACTAGGTGTAAGGGAAGCCCAACAGTGGTATCAGAGCCAAACTAGAGTTCTAGTTACGGTGTTATAACAATTACGAAAACGAAATCCACTCCGAAACACTGTATTAAGGAACCCCCATTTTGCTCTCTGTAAATTTTCAAAAAAGTCCTTTAAAAATTTTGCAAACGGGTGCAGAATGATATTTGGGACATTCTAAGAACATGTGAGAAATACGATGGGAGGGGCTCGGATTTTGGCCGAGCCCCTTCCCTAGAATTCCGGCCTGGCCAGCCCCTTCACCTCCTCTGGCCCCCGTATTCCTCCTTTGCTCTGGTGTCTCCATTTTGGTTTTCCTAGTATTGTTTATTTAGCCCAATTTTCGTGTGATGATTATTTTGACCTGGGACTAATTAGTAGTGCTTCGTAGTCGTATATTTTAACACTGTATTGGTAACCTTGACTATTTTTAGCAGTTTGATCGAACATCAAACACCATATTTTGTACCCCGCTGAAATTTCCAAGTGTTGCAATTTTCCGAAGTTGATTATATTCGTAAAATCGTGCAAGTACCCCTATGGACCCCCTAGAAGACTATAATAACCTTAACTCGATTCTATGCCCACGGAACCACGTTCGAACCTTCGGGTTTGCCGTAGTTCCGTTGTGTCATAGGTGAGGCATTGGTTAACTCCTTCTACGGCTGGTCCATGGACACTGTGGCACGGTTTTTGAGTGTTTTAACTTTGCTCAAGTGTTGAGCTCACGGGGGTAATTTGTGAGTGTATGTTGATTCGATCGAAATGTTAAACATCGTTTTGATATTCTGTGATTATGATACAATATGTGGAATTCAAATTGTTAGGCATGAAATCTGTAATATGTGATGTTTCGGGTTTACGATGTCTAAGGTGTTTTTGGATTCCAAATATTGTAGTTTTTCACTTTCTTTTCTGCGACCGTAAGCGTAGTATGTGGTGTATCGCTGGCTTCGTTGCTATACATCAACGACAATCGGGATACACATACTTGCTTACGTTGATGATATGAGATATTATGTGTTGCTGTGATATGTTATATTAGATTGTCGTGTTCTGAATAGCCGGGGGTTTTATGTGAGATGAGGGTTTTTATTTTCATTCGTGTAAAATTCATTGTATGTAATATTCTTTTATTGGGGCACTTCCGGGTTGAGGTTGATGTCACCATTGTATATTATTTACTTTTCCGCATTAGGATAGACGCAAGGAGCGGAGCACAAGTAACCGGGTTCTAGGGTCCAGTAGGAGGCCATCTCGAGGAGTCGAGACCGGGTCTCCTAACCCTAGAATTGACAGCGTTTGTCATGCCCCACCCCTAGTACAGAGAGTATTGTCCGCTCTGGCCGAAGCCGCACGGTTTTTTCCTTTGGAGCGAACCAGACCCGACCAGGGGCCACTTCCCAGGAGGTCACCCATCCTAGAACTTCCCTGGCTCGAGCACGCTTAACTACGGTGTTCTCAAGCTCCTGTAGTGCCAGTTCACTTAAAAGGCGCCTCTGTATGCATTTTCGTTATCAAGGCAGCTCATTTCATACCATTTCGAGTTGGTCAGTCAATAGAGACGTTAGCAGAACGGTACATGCAGGAGATTATAAGATTTCATGGAGTACCTGTGAGCATCGTTTCTGATCGTGTTACCCGATTTTTGTCGCACTTCTGGAGGAGCTTACAGGAAAGTTTGGGGACTCGATTGAGGTTTAGTACAACTTATCATCCTCAGACAGATGGCCAGTCGGAAAGAACGATCCAAACTCTTGAAGACATGTTGAGAGCTTGCATGTTAGACTTTAAGGGTTCATGGGAGGATCATCTACACTTGGTGGAGTTCTCGTACAACAACAGTTTTCAGGCGACTATTCAGATGGCTACATTCTAAGTATTGTATGGTCGCAAGTGTCGTTCACCTGTTTGTTGGGACGATATTGGAGAACGAAGATTGTTGGGACTGGATCTTGTTATGCAAACCGTTGAGAAAGTTAATACCATCCGGAATCATATGAAGGCAGCCCAAGATCGGCAGAAGAGTTGGGCCGATACATCGAGAAGACCTCTAGAGTTCACTGTTGGTGATCTTGTGTTCCTGAAGATATCGCCTACTAGAGGAGTGATTCGTTTTGGTAGTCGAGGTAAGCTTAGTCCTCGATTCGTGGGGCCTTTCGAGATTATGGAGCGTGTTGGAGAAGTGGCTTATCGATTGGCGTTACCACAATCTTTGGCGAATGTTCATGAAGTGTTTCATGTATCTCAACTCAGTAAGTATGTTTGAGATGAAACACATGTGCTGGATCATTCGGAGCTGACTGTAAGAGAGGATTTGACCTTTGAGGAACGACCAGTGTCGATTTTTGATCAAGGAAAAAAGGTCTTTAAAAACAAGGTTATCACTCTCGTACTTGTTTCTTGGGGAAATCGCTCGCTCGGAGAATCGACTTGGGAACGAGAAGATGAGATTCGACAGAAGTTTCCACACCTATTCTTGTAGATTCTTGATTGTTTATCTTTTCTTGTTTTGGAAATTTTGAGGACGAAATTCTTTTTGTAGTTGGGTATAATGTAACACCCTAGTTCATTTATACCAGTCCTAGTTCAAGTATTTCTTTATTTATGGTATTTTCCTGATTTACTGTGTTTGGGTGCAAATATTATATCTGACATCTATATTAGTATCCGACCCGACCCGCTTGCTTGAAACTTGTTTGATTCATGTTTATGAATTATCTTGACTTGTTGCGTAGACTGGTACATATTCATGAATACTGCATACTGGCATTTTATCTGGCTTTGCATCTTTTACCATATAACATTTTAAGTCACATAAAATATTTTAAAAATACATTACATGGCTTGCATGACACCCCTAACCCCGTGGTAGCATCTGCGCATCTTGTTCTCGTCCCGTTCAGTGAAGCAGACTTGTTTAGATGGCTACGCGCACGTACATGCATCCGTTCTTGGGGGTATGCATTTTCATTACCCGGACATTCATTTTTAATTTTGGTCATCGCATATATTTTTCGTATTTTAAAACTGAAATTTTAGACCCGACCCGGGCGTGTTTTGGACTAAATTTGTATTTACCTGAAAATCCAATTTTATTTAATTTAATATCTTTAATTTTAATCTACAATTTAAATTTTTAAAACTAACGAAAATCTTTTTAAATTAAAATCCTACATATTTAACTACCCAGCTCACTTCTCTCTCTTTCTCTTTCTTCCTCTGGCCCCACTCTCCTCTCTTTCTTTCTCTCTCCCATCGCAGTCCCTCTCTCTCTCAGAAATCTATTTCTCTCTCCCTGCCTTTCTCTCTCTCTCTCTCTCTCTCTCTCTCTTTCTTCTCCTTTCTTTACTTTAACCACTACGAGAAAAATTCATCTCTCCTCTCCTCTCTCTTTCTCCTCTCGCCTACTCTCTCTCTCCTCTCGCATCTCCTTCTCTCTCCTCTCGCGGTGAATAAGATCCCGTCACCTCCCTCAAGCTTACACTCACCTCCCTCCTTATATCTCTCGTCTTCTTCATTTTATAAACCGAGCACCCTCCTCCTTTTGAACCCATCAAAGTCTTCACTTCCTCCTCAACCCTAACCCTAAAACTTCATCCCTCATTAACTCCATCTCCCTCACAGAGCCTCCTCCCCTCCTCTCCTTCTTCTTCTTTCTCCTTCCCGAGCCCATACCTGCACCCTCGAACCCCAACAGAAACCCTCACCTCATCGCCGACGATCACTTCACCTCGCCGTCACCACTACCATCTCCTACTCTCCTTCTCCTCTGCACTTCTCTCTTCTATACCAAATCCCTGCACACCCAACCCCAACCTGCACATACATCCGAGCCTAACCCTAACACCCAAACCCTAACCTAACCCCAACACCAAACCCTAGATCGCCGGAGCTCCGTTCACCGCCGTGGACACTATCACCACCTCTCTGTAACCACAGAGCACCAACCACAGTAAGCCAATCCCTCTTCCTTCTGCTTTCTTCTTCCTCTTCTTCTCTTCTTTTCTTTTTCTTTTCTTTTTCTTTTCTTTAATTCTTGAATCTGTAAAGATCGCCGGAGCCGTGACGTCACTACCGTTCCTGACGACCCAGACGACGTACCTTACCTGCGTGATCCCCCTCGTGCGTTATTTGGACCCGTTCCGTGTGCCGTGCGCGCATCGTGACATTTCGCCGACGTCGGACGTACCGTACATATTCGTTTCGTATTCCGTCTAGGCAAGTTAATCTTGCTACATGTTATAATACTATAATCTATATCTATTTGAATTATGATACTTCAAAATGATTAATTTTGCAATCCACATTATTGTTTTTCAGTTTTATCGATTTATTCGACATCCGTATATATCCGTATATATCATTTCAGATCTAGTGCATGAAAACCTATCTTTTTACATACTATACTACAATATACTGCATCCAATTGAATATAACAGTTCATATTGTTTAAATTGTGCATTCCGTATTTACCAGTTTATAATTTTACGGTTATATGATATCCGTTTGCATCCATATCATATAATACATATATAGCTGCATCTACAGATCACATTAATACATAAAACTGTTATATTAATATCCCATGTTTAATAAAGTGCATCCTAATTAATATTGGAACTATAAATGTAACCCTAATCGATAATTGTGCATCCATATTATTGATCTTATATCTATTTGCATACCTTGTCACATTATTTCATTTTATTGATATATGAGTACTCCATACATGATTTTGTGCACCCATACTTATCACAGTTTGATTATGAGCACCCACTTGATACTTGTGCACTACCTGACATGACATGATACACTACTTGACCTGACTTGATACCGTGCACTACTTGACATGACCTGATGTACCACAGCCTGACTTGATACCTGATCTTGTTACTAATGCCAACAATCTTTACCTGTTGTCCCTACGGACATATTATGTTGTCTATTTAGACAAACGTGTACCTGCTTGATCCTGTGTTGGCATTAGACTCAGATTTATCAATACCTGACTTGAACACATAACTTGGGGGTATGGGGAAATCAAGAATGTAGCTGAACGTAACTCAAAGGGTTATTATATCATTTTACCGTGGTCCCATGGGGAATGAACGGGACATAGACTCACAGTCTATCATATCATTTTACCGTGGTCTCGTGGGGAATGAACGGGGCATAGACCGATGGGTTACGCTGAGAATTACATTAATTGATTTCAATAACTTTAGAGTAGATAACCCTATAGCACAGTTTAGACTACTCACTGCACTTCACCTGTATATATCCTGTTCACTGATCTATATTCATGTTACTGCTTATTTCTTGATTACTTGTTACTGTTCATACTTCATGCCTGCATATTTCATTACATCATGCTTGCTTAATATTATTGACATTATGACGCACTGACGTCTGGGTTTTGCATGGCCCAGATCCTTTATCCTTATCGCAGGCTGCTCAGGAATATTTTGATCAACAGGCCGAGCAGTGAAGACCTGTTATTAGTTTAGTTTAGTTTTCCTTTCAGCATTTTATTCCTGATGTGAGCCCGCAATATGGGATGTACATTCCAGATTATTATTGTACTTGGATCTTTTGCTTCCGCATTATTTAATTCCATGACTCATTTATTCTGGCTTATGGACATGTATTAGATAGTTTATTACTGTTCTTGATATCTCTACAGCCGTAATGTGACTGTGGAGGGATAATTCCTATCCACTGGTAGCATGGTTGGCTCTGTTACGTGTCGATCTTAGCGCACTCTGGGAAGCGGGGAGTGACAGCGTTACTTGCCGCTCTCGTAGGGGTCTAGGGATGTGGGTTTGGCTATTCATCGCGACCGTGGAATCCGTGTTTTATACAGGCTCGAAATAAAACACGGACCTCCTAGTATATCTAATATTTCATATGTTTCTTCTGCTGCTGATATACTGTGATGTGACCATATTATATGCGTGAGACGAATGCTTTATTATTGTATATATGATATATAATAAATGTTGCTTATGTTTTACACCCACGCTAGTCCCGTCCCGGTATGCCGTTAGTTAAGTAACCTGACGGTGCATAACGGAACATTGTAGCGAATGCGAATGGCATAAGCGTACGTTGTATTTTCATTTCTTCTGTGATGCTTAGGAAGCATAAATGATGGGATTTATTAATGAGATTAACAAAAGAAAAGAAACCTAAAAGATGTTGTAGAATCAAATTTTCAAAAAGGGTAGCTACAGTTTTTGCTTTGCATAGTGGTATATGTGATATACCCTGCAACTTATTCGATGAGGAAAGAGCCGAGATCCCTTCACCGGGAGTGACCTCTTTAGCAAAACTGGCAGATGCTACAAACTCACGGTTTAGTTTTTGATTGCTTCTATAGTTCTTGCTTTGCACAGCGGTATTTATGAAATATCCTGCACCTTATTCGATAAGGAAAGAGCCGAGATCCCTTCACCGGGAGTGACCTCTTTAGCGAAACTAGAAAAGACTAAAAAACACTCCTTTTCAAAATCACTTGTTTCTACAACGATATCGAGTTCTTTACGCTCATGGTTTTCTGAAAAACCTGCGTAGCCCTCCGTCATTTCAGATAGGTACTTCTTAGTATTCGTGCTACGTTTGTTGGCCTGCGTCAAGGGTCGTGCGGGTTGGTTTAATTCAATCAGGAAATGACGGGTTGAACTTGACTAGCGGACTATGGTTTGTTGGCCTGCGTCAAGGTCATAGCACGCTAGGGGTAAAAGCATTATCGGGAATTTCAAGTGTTGAAATTTGCAATGAGATTGCATACCTTCTATGAGATAGATGGATCCTGATACCCACTGCGAGTAAGAGTTACTTCTGGTAGAGTTTTACACATGACAATTAGCCGATCAAGTAGGTGACTAGAAAGGTGTTTACGGGGTTATGCCTCTGGGAAAACGAGATTTATTCTAATTAGGTCCGTGTGAAAGCACGGCGAACCTCCCTAAAAATACCAACACTAGCCTGGCCGAAAGATTGGCAAACTTGTAAGGTGTAATTAATCCCGCCTAATCTTACCTTTTAGGGTTTTGAGGAAGATTTGATAAAAAGCAGTGGGGGCTATCCTGATTAGATAAGATAATAACCAATCTAATCTTGCAAGAGCATACGCTAAAGTGTTTTCTTCTCTATCTCTCTAGGTAGCGACCATATCAGGCCTTAATCAAGATAATAATATGGATGCATTGACTGAACCTGCTTTTTATACTGAGCAGGGGAACGTTGGTCCCGCTCCAACTTGTAATTGTTATAAGTCCGAGCAGGGAATAGGAGAATATCCGGATTCTCACGCAGCCCAAATGAAGAATAAGCATGCTGATGCATCTTCTTCGGGTATGTTAGTTATCGAGAACTGTTTCTCAGTTCACTCTACGTCCTGGGTATTAGATACCGGATCAGGATCCCACATATGTAACATGTTACATGGGCTACGAAAAGGTAGGGAACTGCGAGAGGGTGATTGTTCCGTAAGATTAGGGAATGGTGCAAATGTTGCAGTCAAAGCAGTTGGCGAATATCACCTTGTATTACCAAATGGCAATACATTGATTCTGAACGAATGCTATTACATTCCGACCCTGATATGCAATCTTATATCAGTTTCTTTATTGAGTAAAGAGGGATATAATTTTGTAGTACAGGATAATGTTATGAACATATTCCTGAATCAAAATTTTATTGGATCAGGCTCGTTAAATAATGGCATATACGTTCTCAATCAAACTACAGTACTTAATGTGCAAAACACACACAAGAGGAAGAGTTCAGAAATGAATGAATCTTTCTTGTGGCATTGTAGACCAGGTCATATCAATGCGACATGACTAGCTAAGTTACATAAGGATGGATATTTGAATCCGTTCGAATTATCATCTTATGAAACTTGCCATTCA
The DNA here is from genome assembly GCA_030015575.1 of Agapanthus africanus. Lineage (NCBI taxonomy): Eukaryota > Viridiplantae > Streptophyta > Magnoliopsida > Asparagales > Amaryllidaceae > Agapanthus > Agapanthus africanus. Next base: position 175,402,316 of record CM057347.1, on the reverse strand, counting down.
TGTCTCAAAGGCAAAATGACCAAATCTCCGTTTAGTGGACACGGAGAAAGAGTTACGGAACTCTTGGGGCTGATACATAGTGATGTATGTGGTCCCATGTCTACACATGCTAGGAACGGTTCCTCATACTTCATTACATTCACTGACGATCTCTTAAGATACGGACTTGTGTTCCTGTTGAAGCACAAGTCTGAAGCTTTTGAGAAATTCAGTGAATATAAAAACGAAGTAGAGAACCAAACGGGCAAAAGTATTAAGATCCTTCGATCTGATCGAGGAGGAGAATACTTGAGCAATGAGTTCCTGAACTATCTAAAAGTGAATGGGATTCTCTCTCAGCTTACTCCTCCGTGTAGACCACAGCACAACGGTGTATCGGAGCGGAGGAATTGTTAGTTGTATGTATGCCCTAGATACCAGTATTGTACATATGATGTATATTATATTGAATTCTTGGACATATATAGAGAGGACTTTCTTACTCGATATGATAGTATGCTATCTGATTCCTCTTAATCTTAACATGTATACTCGTCTCTTGATACTGTCTTATGGTTACATGTTGGTAAAGCCCTTAGGATGTGTAGTTGACTACCAGGACTATGATGCAGATCATACTAGTGGGGACATGGTAGTCCATAAGTACATCCTTTAATGTCCCTAGTCGTGGGTATATCGAGACTGGGCATCGATACACCGGAGTAGACTAGCGTATACGCTTCTCGACCCATGGAATGGGCGATGGATGATCCCATATCCATTGGTGTTTGACATCAAAGATGGTATACGTGTGCTTAGTGGAGACTGGGTACACTGGACGGACTCGTTGAGAACTCCTAGATGGTATTATACCTCACGTCAGATGGCAGTTCTCTGGTGATACCGGTACAGGTTAGTCTGTAGACCCGAGATCGTCATAGAGTCTTGTGTGATTCCCACTTTGCTTTGATTTCAACCTTACCACGTCCAAAAGGGCGTGCAAAACGGGGGTTTTTGGGTACAGTCCCGAGTCACATGGAGGCAATGAGCGATAGGAGGGGTTTCGTCTCTCCCGGTATTGGGGGTTGATGTTGCGCTGTGCTCGATTGGCCATAACAGGGAAGTCCCTGGCTAGGGCTGTTTTAGAGATTTACTGGTAAGTGTTACCAGTAGTTTCTCGACCCGTTATGAGCCTCACATCGGCATGACTTATCGGTTATTGGGGTCTGACGTTTACCACCCCTAGACTTGATATGCGACATATCAGACGAGGAGACCGGACTGTACGGCAAGTGTTACCGTCAGGCTTTTGTAGGAGTTAGAGCGGGCTTGCTTGCTGATCTTCTGATCGCTCAATACCCGGGTAGCCGTTATGTCTAGCTAGTACCGCTGATGGCTTGTGGGTTCTTGATGTGATCATCACCTACTGCCGGCGTATTGACGAGTCTTTAGAGTCCTACATAGAGGTTTTACTTGCTCAGGCAAAACGAAATAGGAGCACATATGTGATATGTGCAGGATCGAGAATAATGCGTGTATGTGATACCGTATTCTATTCTCGCGACTTTTTGTATCGGTCGGTTATATGTGATATAGCCGGGTTATCGAATCAAGGGTTGATCCGATAAGTCGATACATTGGATGTTAGTCGGTTATATGAGATATAGCCGGATTATTAAGTCAAGTGTTGATTTAATAATTTAGTGTGTAATTGTATATTTGATATACTAATTTACATTAACTAACATTGGTTCACTGAAGCATTTGTTTTTCTCACATGTGCACAACTTAATATATATATGTGATATATATTAAATTGTGTTTTCTTTTTGTATCATGGTTGTTGATACACACTACATGGGTGTATGAGACATACACCATACTAATTAAAGTGGTGGGGTTTTAATGTTTAAAGTAAATCAAAATTAGTAGATTATTTGTTTTGTGCATGAATCTTGTAGAAGCTTATGGATGCTTTGACAAAGTCCACTCACTTTGTTTTATTTTAGATATTTGTTAACCTAACCATTTGGATTAGCCATGGTTATGTCTCTACATGAGTTAGTATATGATACTCACTCACCATGGTTCACTCTCTCACTTATTCATTATTCTCATCTCATTTTAGTTCATCTTCTTCCTCAAGCTCAAAAAGGTTGCTAGGGTTTTGATTAAGTGAGAAAGTAAAGTTAGAAAAGAAATTCTAAAGTGAGCCCACTTTCTATTTCATCATCCTCTACTAGACTAGCACTTTAGTTTAGGGTGTTTGCTTCACTAATTCTCTAGTTAGTGAAGTAGAAGCTTGAGCATGTATTCCCTCTACGTAGATCATCTTCGGCCTCGAAGACTTCAAGCAAGATCGCTCATTTCTCTACGCGAAGCCATGCAAGAGTCCGGGAGTTCGATGATCGCAGCGAAGGGACTACTACAAGGAGCTTATGAAGTGAAGGACCGATATACAAAGGTTGTATTTCCTTTTTCACTTAGATAGTAAATGGTTTACTATGTTTCCGTATTGTATTCTAGTTAACGATCATGTTTAGAGTTCCTTTTAACGGCAATTTTTTAAAATGGCATGGACGATGCTTCCCGAAGCCTTGCTGCCGTCGATAGGAACCCTACAGTGGTATCAGAGCCTAGCTAGGATATTATACGGATAATGTTAGATTACAAACACAAAACAAACTCCGAACTTGAAACCCTAAAAATCATGTTTCTGTCGATTTTAAAACGAGCCCTAATTTTTTTTAAACAAGTACAGAATCATATATGTATGATACAATGAACACTGAAGAAATCTAGAGGCATTCTATGCTGTTTGGGCCGTCCACAGACCCCCCTCACCGGTCCAATCCGAGCCCCCCTCCAAATTTTTCCAGTGTTCTGTTACATGGGTTTTGGTGCTTCAGGTGTTGTTTATTTTTTCTAAATTGTCATGTGATGTTAATTTACTATAATAACAACTCGGAGTGTTTTGTAGTCGTATTTTAACTGTTTTCGGGATACTTTAGACGTTGTTAAAAAGTTCAATCGGATGTCAAATACCCGCTTTAACCCTTGCCGGAAAAATTTCCAAGTGTTGGATTTTTCCCGTAGTTAAAAAGCTTTCAAATATCATGCAAGTTATGCGATGGACCCTCTAGAAGAACAAAGCCTTAACTCGATTATGTGACCGTCAGAACCGCCACTGAACCCTCGGGTTTGTGGTGGTTCAGCGGTGCCACATGTGAGGCGTTGGTTTGGCCCTTCTACGGCTGGTTCATTGGTACTGTGGCGTGTGCTGAATAACTTTAAACTACGCTCAAGTGTTGAGCTTTCTAGGTAATCTTGGGTGTTGATGATTCGATTGGAATGTTTAACATCGTCTAGTTTTTCTGTGCTGTGATGACATGTGATGTTTTGTATTGCTGGATATGTTATATTGGATCGTCGCGTTTTGAATAGCCGGGGGTTTTATGTGAGATGGGAGTTTTTATTTTTCATTCATATAAAATTAAATGTATGTAATATTCTTTTATTGGGGCACTTCTGGGTTGTGGTTGATGTCACCATATGCATATTATTTACTTTTCCGCACTAGGATAGACCCAAGGAGGAGAGCACAAGTAACCGGGTTCTAGAGTCCAGTGGGAGACCAACATGAGGAGTCGAGTCCGGATCTCCTAACTCTAGAATTGGTAGGGTTGCTTGCCGCTCTCGTAGGGGTCTAGGGGTGTGGATTTTGCTATTCATCGCGACCGTGGAATCCGTGTTTTATAGAGGCTCAAAATAAAACACGGACGTCCTTGTATATCCAATGTTTCATATGTTTCTTCTGCTGCGATATCTGTGATGTGATCATTTGATATGTTGAGATGGATACTGTATATAGTATATATGATATATTATATAGACGTTGCTTATCTTTTACACTCACGCTAGCACTGCCCCGCTCTGCCGTTAGATACCTAACCTAATGGTGCATGAGGGGAAATCGATGCGAATGTGGATGACATAAGCGTACGTTGTATTTATCTGTGATGTTTAGGTGACTTAAATGATGTGACTTCATTAATATGATTAATGAAAGAAAAGAAACCTAAAAGATGTTGTAGAATCAAATTTTCAAAAAGGGTAGCTACAGTTTTGCTTTGCATAGTGATATATATGATATATCCTGCACCTTATTCGATGAGGAAAGTGCCGAGATCCCTTCACCGTGAGTGACCTTTTTAGCAAAACTGGCAGATACTACAACACTCGGTTTTTCTTTTGATTTGCTTTTAGAGTTTTTGCTTTGCATAGTGATATATATGACATATCCTGCACCTTATTCCATAAGGAAAGAGCCGAGATCCCTTCACCGGGAGTGACCTCTTTAGCAAAACTAGTGAAAACCTCAAAAACATTACTTCTCAAAATTCACTCGATTCTACAGTGATATCAAGTTTATTACGCAATAGGTTTTCAGAAAAACCTGTCGTAGCCCTCCGTCATTTCAGATAAGTACTACTTAGTATTCGTGCTACGTTTGTTGACCTCCGTCAAGGCGTAGTGTGCGGTAGCTGACTAGTATTTATCTGCTTATGCATATGATGCAGATTGGATTAGGGTAGTCGTACGACCTTGTTGACCTCCGTCAAGGGTCGTGCGGGTGGGTTTGATTCAATCAAGAAATGACGGGTTGAACTTGACTTGCACCCTATGGTTTGTTGACCTCCGTTAAGGTCATAGGATGCTTGGGGCAAAATATTATCGGGAATTTCAAGTGTTGAAATTTGCAATGAGATTGCATACCTTCTATGAGATAGTTGGATCCCGATACCCACTGCGAGTAATTGTTACTCCTGGGAGAGTTTTACACAGGACAATTAGCCGATCAAGTAGGTGTCTAGAAAGGTATCAACGGGATTATGCCTCTGGGAAAATGAGGTTTATTTTAATTAGGTCCGTGCGAAAGCACGGGGAACCTCCCTCAAAGTACCGACACTGTCCTGGCTGAATGATTGGCGAAATCGTAGGGTGTAATTAATCTCGACTAGTCTTTCCATTTAGGGTTTGAAGGAAGATTTGACAAAAACACTGGGAGCCATCCTGATTAGATAAGATAGTAACCAATCTGATCTTGCAAGAGCATACGCTAAAGTGTTTTCTTTTCTCTCTCTCCAGGTAGCGACCATATCATGCCTTAATCAAGATAATAATATGGATGTATTGACCGAACCCGCAAGTTATACTGTGCTGGGGAACGTTGGTTCCGTTCTTTCTTATAAAAGTTATATGATTGAACATGATATAGGGGAATACCAGGATTTCCATGCCACCAGAATGAAGAAAGTACATGTTGATGCATTTTCTTCGGGTGTGTTCGTTACAGAGAACTGTTTCTACATTTGCTCTACGTCCTGGGTATTAGATACCGGGTCAGGATCCCATATATGTAATCAGTTAGATGGGCTGAGAAAAGGTAGAGAACTTGGAGAAGGAGATAAAGACATAAGGGTTGGAAATGGTGCAATTGTTGCAGCTAAAACCGTCGGGGAATATCACCTTGTATTACCAACTGGTAATACATTGATTCTGAACGAATGCTATTACATGCCGAACCTGATATGCAACATTATATCGGTTTCTTTGTTGAGTAAAGAGGGATACAATTTTGTATTACAGGATAATGTTATGAACATTTTCCTGAACCAAAAGTTGGTTGGAACAGGCACGTTGTGCAATGGCATTTATGTTCTAAATCAATCAACAGTTCCGAGCGTAACAAACACACATAAGAGGAAGAGTTCAGAAATGAACGAATCCTTCTTGTGGCATTGTAGACTTGGTCATATAAATGCTACACGGCTAGCTAAGTTGCATAAGGATTGATATTTGAATCCGTTCGAATTTTCATCTTATGTCACTTTCCAGTCATGTCTCAAAGGCAAGATGACCAAAACTCCATTTACGGGACACGGAGAAAGAGTTACTGAACTCTTGAGACTGATACATAGTGATGTATGCGGTCCCATGTCTACGCATGCCAGGGATGGTTCTTCATACTTCATTACATTCACTGACGATCTCTTTAGATTCGGATATGTGTTCCTAATGAAACACAAATCAGAAGCTTTTGAGAAATTTAGAGAATATAAACAAGAAGTCGAGAACCAAACCGGGAAAAGTATTAAAATCCTTCGATCTGATCGAGGAGGTGAATACTTGAGCATTCAATTCCTGGACTTCCTAAAAGAGAATGGGATTCTCTCTCAGCTAACTCCTCTATATACACCACATGACAACGGTGTATCGGAACGAAGGAACCGCACCCTATTAGATATGGTGAGCTCTATGATGAGCATAGCTGAGTTACCTATTTCCTTCTAGGGGTATGCGCTGGTGAAAGCAACATACCTACTGAATAAAGTTCCTACCAAATCTGTGCCTACCACCCCATATGAGATATAGGAAGGGAAGAGACCATATCGTAATTTTCCTAAGATATGGGGTTGCCCGGCCTATGCCAAAAGACAAAAACCGGACAAACTCGAGGCAAGGTCTGTTTTGTATAAGTTTATTGGATATCCCAAGCATTCACGAGGGTATATCTTCTACCACAATGACGAACAAAGGGTGTTTGTTGCTCAACACGCCACCTTTTTAGAAAAGGAATTTCTTGCAAAAGAGATTAGTGGCTCTGAGGTAGAACTGGAAGAGGTTCCAGCAATACAAACCACAACAGAAGATTTGGTAGAACCTGAGGATTCGGTAGTTCCCGATGAACCCCAGCCACTCCGCCGATCTAGTAGGGTTCCCACCCACCTGAGAGATACTACGGTTTTCTCATGGATGGTGGGAGCGATGATTGCATCATGGAGGATGATTACCCAACTAGCTTCGAGCAGGCCATCACGAGTGGTGACTCAGTGAAATGGCTGGATGCAATGCGGTCCGAGATGGAATCCATGTACACCAACAAAGTATGGACTTTGGAATTTGCTTCTGAAGGGGCTGAAGGGGTAAAACCCATTGGGAGCAAATGGATCTTTAAGAAGAAATTTGGTGTAGATGGGAAAGTGGAAACTTTCAAAGCTAGACTTGTTGCAAAGGGTTTTCGTCAAAAACCAGGTGTGGATTATGACGAAACCTTTTCTCCAGTGGCTATGCTTAAATCCATCCGGATCATACTTGCCATCACTGCATATCATGACTGCCAAATCTGGAAAATGGATATTAAGACCGCCTTTCTAAATGGTGATTTAGAAAAGTGCGTGTACATGACTCAGCCAGAAGGCTTCATAGACAGTGGGAGAAGCGGAAAGGTGTGCAAGCTGCTTAAATCCATCTACGGGTTAAAGCAAGTATCGCGGAGTTGGAACATCTGCTTTGATGTCGTTATCAAAGAGTTTGATTTCGTCAAAAATGTAGATGAACCTTGTATATACAAGAAGGTGGTAGAGAGTAAGGTTGTCTTCCTCGTATTGTACGCGGACGACATACTCTTGATAGGAAATGACATTCCTATACTGCAATCGGTCAAGCTCTTCTTATCACAAAGATTCTCAATGAAAGATCTAGGGGATGCCTCCTACATCTTGGGAATTAAGATCTATAGAGATAGATCTAAACGGATACTGGGATTGTCCCAATCCAGGTACATTGACACCATACTAAAGCGGTTTAGTATGGAAGAATCCAAGCGTGGGTTTTTACCCACGATCTCTGGACTCACTATCTCCAAAGAGATGTCTCCCAAGACTGATTTGGAGAGAGCTCGCTTGCAAGGGATACCCTATGCTTCGGCAGCAGGCTCTATCATGTACGCGATGCTATGTACCAGACCCGATGTAGCACACTCACTAAGTGTAGTGAGTAGGTATCAAGCAGATCCTGGAGAGAGTCACTGGACAGTTGTGAAGAGCATTCTCAAGTACTTGCGAAGGACTAAAGAGATGCTCTTGGTGTATGGTAATGGAGAACTCCAAGTGGAGTCCTTTACCGATTCGAGCTTCCAGAGTGATAAGGACGACTCTAAGTCACACTCGGGTTTTGTCTTTACCCTCTACGGAGGAGCGGTATGCTGGAAGAGTTCCAAGAAGGAAACCGTGGCAGACTCGACGATGGAAGCTGAATACATCGCTGCCAACGAAGCTGCCAAAGAGGCTGTCTGGACCAAGAAGTTCATTACAGAACTTGGTGTGGTTCCATCCATTGAGCATCCAATACCTTTGTATTATGATAACAATGAAGCTGTGGCTTTGGCCAAGGAACCCAGGTCCCATAAGTGATCCAGGTATATTCTGAGGTGGTATCACCTGATCCGGGAGATAGTTGATCGCCGGGAGATCGAGGTCAGGAGAGTTGACATAAAGAACAACACAGCGGATCCACCCACGAAGGCCATTCCCTAGATACAGTTTGAGAGACTCTTCGGGATGCTCGGTATGCGATACTATAGCAACTGGCCCTAGTGCAAGTGAGAGATTGTTAGTTGTATATATGCCCTAGAGGCCAGTATTGTACATATGATGTATATTATATTGGATGCTTGGACATATATAGAGAGGACTTTCTTACTCGATATGATAGTATGCTATCTAGTTGCTCTTTATCTTAACATGTATACTCGTCTCTTGATACTGTCTTATGGTTACATGTTGGTAAAGCCCTTAGGATGTGGACTTGACTACCAGGACTATGATGCAGATCATACTGGTGGGGCCATGGTAGTCCATAAGTACATCCTTTAATGTCCCTAGTCGTGGGTATATCGAGACGGGGCATCGATACACTAGAGTAGACTAGCGTATACGCTTCTCGACCCATGAGATGGGCGATGGATGATCCCATATCCATTGGTGTTTGACATCAAAGATGGTATACGGGTGCTCAGTGGAGACTAGGTACACTGGACGGACTCGCTGAGAACTCCCAGATGGTATTGTACCTCATGTCAGATGGCAGTTCTCTGGTGATACTGGTACAGGTTAGTCTGTAGACCCGAGATTGTCATAGAGTCTTGTATGATTCCCACTGTGCTTTGATTTCCATCTTACCATGTCCAAGAGAGCGTGCAAAACGGTGGTTTTTGGGTACAGTCCCGAGTCACATGGAGGCAATGAGCGATAGGAGGGGTTTCGCCTCTCCCGGTATTGGGGGTTGATGTTGCGCTGTGCTCGATTGGCCATAACAGGGAAGTCCCTGGCCAGGGCTGTTTTAGAGATTTACTGGTAAGTGTTACCAGCAGTTTCTCGACCCGTTATGAGCCTCACATCGGCATGACTTATCGGTTATTGCGGTCTGACGTTTACCACCCCTAGACTTGATATGCGACATATCAGATGAGGAGACCGGACTGTACGGCAAGTGTTACCGTCAGGATTTTGCAGGAGTTGGAGTGGGCTTGCTTTCTGATCTTCTGATCGCTCAATACCCGGGTAGCCGTTACATCCAGCTAGTGTTGGAGATAGTGCCCTCAAAGTCAATTATTGGATCGCAGGTACGTGATTGCAATGATTGAGGCAGGACCTATACCGAGATAACAGTCTTGCTCGAGATGATAGTTTGCTATCTGGTTTGTCTTTATCATCATATACATACTTTAGTTATCTATTGCATGATGATAGAGCCCATAGGATTCTTTCTTGACTACCAGCAGTATGATGGCGATCATATACGTGGGAGCTGGGGTCTGTAAGCACATCCTTAAAGAGTCCCTAGTCATGGGAGTTTCGAGACATGGCATCGATACTCCAGAGGAGACTAGTGTATACAGTCGAGGCCCCGACGAGGGGCGGTGGCCGGTCTCACAAGCCACTGGTGTCAGTTGGATCACCTAAGATGTATACAGGTGCTCATTAGGTTATGAGTACACCGGACATGACTTGCCGGGAACATGCTAGTTTGTATTATACATATCGTCAGATAACAGTTCCCTGGTGACATTTGTACAGGTTAGTTCATCGACCTGAGATCGTCATTTGTCTCGTGTGAGTTCCCACTGTGCTTAGATTACTACCCTACCACGCTCAAAGGAGTTATGCAAACAGGTTTTAGTTGGGTACAGTCCCGAGCCACATTGGAGGCAAGTGAGCGGATCGTCGGGGATTCGTCTCTCCCTGTATTGGGGGTTGATGTCGCGCAGTGCACGGGTGGCCATCACTAGGAATCCTCGGCCGAGGTAGTGGAGAATTACTGATTTGGATCAGTAGTTTCTCAGGTGGTGATGGGCTTCATACCGACACGAATTATCGCGTTATTATGGGTCTGAATTTATCTACCCCCTAGACTCGATATGCGATACTCTTTAGACGAACGGACCGGACTGTATATACATTGTCACTGTCAGGCTCAGTAGGGTTTATAGATGAGTTCGCTCGTCAGCTTCCCTTCCAATCAATACATAGGCAAACGTTACGTACAGCTCGTACCTCTGACGTGCTAGTGGTTATACCCAGTGCCGGTGTGTTGATGAGTCATTAGAGTCCCCCACAGACACTTTCCCAAGTTCGGGCAAAACGTTGTAGAGGCCATATGGGTTTATGACAAGGTTCAGAAAATGCACGTGCGTTTTCGCACGTGTCGTTTTTCGGGCAGATAATACTGGTCGTCTTTGGTTTAAGCCAGATCCGAGTATTATGCTGTGTAGATATAATATTTTTGTCTCAGTTGCATTTGTATTCGGTCGTAATACAAATGCAGGTATGTTTATACTGATATGGGGTTATCCTGAAATCCGTTTCGGGATAGCTTTTGGAAGTTACCAGTTTCCAGTTTTCTATCAGCCGTATTTAACATTCGGTTAAATGCTGATTTATCTTTTCTTGATGAGGTGAGTCAGTGTTCTAGAAGGTTCTAGAGAGGGTGACAAGGCTTGTGAGTCATTAGGTCATTAATGGTGCATTTAATGACAAGGTGACTAGGTTAAGTGATTCATTGTTTTCATTAATGCATTCATACAAGGTGTCTTGTGACTCATTCTTTTGGTTTAGTGCTAATGGTCACTCTCTTGTTTCCTACACTCACCTCCCTCCCCTTTAAATTGGCCAGCCACCCCTTGGTGGAAAGATATGGTTGTTAATTGAAAAAAGATATAAGTTTTAGTGCATAGAAATTAGATGTGATCGATTTCTCATTTCCATTCGATCCAAAAGGCAACTTCGATAACCATTCATCCATAGCCTTGGACGTAACGAGACAAAGTGTTCTACTCGATCCAAAAGACTTACAGCTAGTACCGCTGACGGCTTGTGGGTGCTTGATGTGATCATCACCTACTGCCGGCGTATTGACGAGTCTTTAGAGTCCTACATAGTGGTTTTACTGGCTCAGGCAAAACGAAATAGGAGCACATATGTGATATGTGCGGGACCGAGAATAATGCATGTATGTGATATCGTATTCTATTCTCGCGACTTTTTGTATCGGTTGGTTATATGTGATATAGCCGGGTTATCGAATCAAGGGTTGATTCGATAAGTCGATACATTGGATGTTAGTCGGTTATATGAGATATAGCCGGATTATTAAGTCAAGTGTTGATTTAATAATTTAGTGTATAATTGTATATTTGATATACTAATTTACATTAACTAACATTGGTTCACTTAAGCATTTATTTTTCTCACATGTGTACAACTTAATATATATATGTGATATATATTAAATTGTGTTTTCTTTTTGTATCATGGTTGTTGATACACATTACATGGGTGTATGAGACATACACCATACTAATTAAAGTGGTGCGGTTTTAATGTTTAAAGTAAATCAAAATTAGTGGATTATTTGTTTTGTGCATGAAGCTTGTAGAAGCTTATGGATGCTTTGACAAAGTCCACTCACTTTGTTTTATTTTAGATATTTGTTAACCTAACCATTTGGATTAGCCATGGTTATGTCTCTATATGAGTTAGTATATGATACTCACTCACCATGGTTCACTATCTCACTTATTCATTATTCTCATCTCATTTTAGTTCATCTTCTTCTTCAAGCTCAAAAAGCTTGCTAGGGTTTTGATTAAGTGAGAAAGTAAAGTGAGAAAAGAAATTCTAAAGTGAGCCCACTTTCTATTTCATCATCCTCTACTAGACTAGCACTTTAGTTTAGGGTGTTTGCTTCACTAATTCTCTAGTTAGTGAAGTAGAAGCTTGAGCATGTATTCCCTCGATGTAGATCATCTTCAGCCTTGAAGACTTCAAGCAAGATCGCTCATTTCTCTACGCGAAGCCTTGAAAGAGTCCGGGAGTTCGACGATCGCAGCGAAGGGACTACTACAAGGAGCTTATGAAGTGAAGGACCGATCTACAAAGGTTGTATTTCCTTTTTCACTTAGATAGTAAATGGTTTACTATGTTTCCGTATTGTATTCTAGTTAACGATCATGTTTAGAGTTCCTTTTAACGGCAATTTTTTAAAATGGCATGGACGATGCCTCCCGAAACTTTGCTGCCGTCGATAGGAACCCTACAGGATTCGCACCCTATTAGATATGGTGCGCTCTATGATGAGCACTCCTGAGTTGCCTATTTCTTTTTGGGGATATGCACTGGAAATAGCAGCAGACCTACTGAATATGGTTTCCACCAAATCTGTGTCAACCACTCCATATGAGATATGGAAAGGAAAGAGACCATATCTTAATTATGTTAAGATATGGGGTTGTCCGGCATATGTGAAAACACAGAATCGGACAAGCTCGGTGCAAGGTCTTTTCTGTGTAAGTTTATTGGATATCCTAAACATTCGCGCGGGTATATCTTCTACCACACCGAGGAACAAAAGGTGTTTGTATCTCGGCATGACACCTTTTTAGAAAAAGAATTTCTTGAAAAAGAAATTAGTGGTAATGAGGTAGAACTGGAAGAAGTTCTAGCAACACAAACTACAACAGAAGATTTTGTGGAACCAGAGGATTCAGTACTCCCCGACGAACCCCAGCCTCTCCGCCGATCTAGTAGGGTTCCTCATCCACCTGAGAGATACTACGGTTTTCTCGTAGATGGTGGAAGCGAGGCTTGCATCATGGAAGATGATGACCCGACTAGCTTCGAGCATGCCATCACGATTGGAGACTCTATGAAGTGGCTGGATGCAATGCGATCTGAGATGGAATCTATGTACACCAACAAAGTATGGACTTTGGAAGTTGCTCCTGAAGGGGTAAAACCCATTGGGAGCAAGTTGATCTTCAAGAAGAAACTTGGTGTAGATGGAAAAGTGGAGACTTTCAAAGCTATACTTGTTGCAAAGGGTTTTCGTCAACGACCAGGTGTGGATTATGACGAAACCTTTTCTCTAGTGGCGATGCTTAAGTCCATCCGGATCTTACTTGCCATTGCTGCATATCATGACTACGAAATCTGGCAAATGGATGTTAAGACCACCTTTCTAAATGGTGATTTAGAGGAGTGCATGTACATGACTCGGCCAGAGGGCTTCGTAGATAGTACGAGCAGCGGAAAGGTATGCAAGTTGCTTATATCCATCTACGGTTTAAAGCAGGCATCGCGGAGTTGGAACATCTGTTTTGATGTTGTAGTCAAAGAGTTTGACTTCATCAAGAACGTAGATGAACCTTGTATATACAAGATGGTTGCAGAGAGTAAGCTTATCTTCCTCGTATTGTACGTGGATGACATACTCTTGATAAGAAATGATGTTCCTATGCTGCACTCGGTCAAGCTCTTCTTATCACATCGATTCTCAATGAAAGATCTAGGTGATGCCTCCTGCATTTTGGGAATTAAGATCTATAGAGATAGATCTAAACGGATATTGGGATTGTTCCAATCCAGGTACATTAACACCATACTAAAGAGGTTTAGTATGGAAGAATCCAAGCATGGGAACCAACCCACGATCTGTGGACTCACTCTCTCCAAAGAGATGTCTCCCAAGACTGATTTGGAGAGAGCTCACATGCAAGGGATACCCTATGCTCCGGCAGTAGGCTCTATCATGTACGCGATGCTATGTACCAAACCCGATGTAGCATACTCACTAAGTGTAGTGAGTAGGTATCTAGCAGATCCTGGAGAGAGTCACTGGACAGCTGTGAAGAACATTCTCAAGTACTTATGAAGGACTAAGGAGATATTCTTGATGTATGGTAACGGAGAACTCCAGGTGGAGTCCTTTACCGATTCAAGCTTCCAAAGTGATAAGGACGACTCTAAGTCGCACTCGGGATTTGTCTTTACCCTAAATGGAGGGGCGTTTTGTTGGAAGAGTTCCAAGCAAGAAATCGTGGCAGACTCGACGATGGAGGCTGAATACATCGCTGCCAACGATGCTACCAAAGAGGCTATCTGGATGAAGAAGTTCATCACTGAACTTGGTGTGGTTCCGTCCATTGAGCATCCAATTCCTTTGTACTGTGATAACAATGGAGCTGTGGCTTTGGCCAAGGAACCCAGGTCCCATCAGAAGTCCAGACACATTCTGAGGTGGTATCACCTGATCCGGGAGATAGTTGATCACCGCGAGATCGAGGTCAGGAGAGTTGACATGAAGGACAACACTGCGGATGCACTCACGAAGGCCATTCCCCATATACAATTTGAGAGACTCTTCGGGATGTTGGGTATGAGATACTACAACAGCTGGCCTTAGTGCAAATGGGAGATTGTTAGTTGTATATATGCCGTAGAGGCCATTGTTGTACATATGATGTATATTATAGTGGATGCTTGGATATATATAGAGAGGACTTTCTTTCTCGACATGATAGTATGCTATTTGGTTACACTTTATCTTAACATGTTGACTTGTATTGGTTTACTGTCTTGCTCTCACATGTTGATAAAGCCCTTAGAATATGTACTCGATAACTAGGACTATGATGCAGATCATACTAGTAGCGCCAGGGTAGTCAAAGAGAACATCCTATAACTGTTCCTAGTCGTGGGTGTATCAAGACAGGGCATCGATACACCAGGGTAGACTAGCGTATACGTATCTTGACCCATATGATGGGTGATGGATGTGTTAGTTATATGTATGCCCTAGAGGCCATTGATGTACATGAGATGTATATTGTAGTGGATGCTGGGACATATATAGGTAGGACTTTCTTGCTCGACATGATAGTACGCTATCTGGTTGCTCTTTATCTTAACATGTATACTTATTGTCTCTCTGTTACATGCTGATAAAGCCCTTAGGATATGTGCTCGACTTCCAGGACTATGATGCAGATTATACTAGTAGGGCCTGGATAGTCAGTGAGTACATCCTTCAATGTTCCTAGTCGTGGGAATATCGAGACGGGGCATCCATATTCCAGAGTTGACTAGCGTATATCTTCTCGACCCATGTGATGGGCGATGGATGATCCCATATCCATTGGTGTTTGACATCAGAGATGGTATGCGGGTGCTCAGTGGTGACTGGGTACACTGAACGGACTCGCCGAGAACTCCCAGATGGTATTATACCTCACGTCAGATGGTAGTTCTCTGGTGACACTGGTACAACTTAGTCTGTTGACCCGAGATCGTCATAGAGTCTTATGTGTCTCCCACTGTGCTTTGATTTCCACCCTACCACGGCTCTATTGAGTCGTGCAAACAGGTGGTTTTCGGGTACAGTCCCGATTCACAGGGAGGCAATGAGCGATAGGAGGGGATTCGTCTCTCCCAGTATTGGGGGTTGATGTTGCGCTATGCTCGACTGGCCATAACTGGAAATCCCTGACCAGGGTTGCACCGATTTACTGGTAAGTGTTATCAGTAGTTTCGTGCTTGTTATGGACCTTACAACGGCAAGACTTATCAAGCTACTGGGGTCTGACGTTTACCACCCCTAGGAGAGATATGCGACATATCAGACGAACAGACCGGACTGTGCGGCAAGTGTTGCTAGTTGGATTCACAGGAGTGTGAGCAGGCTTGCTCGTTGATCTTCTGATCGCTCAATACCCGGGTGGCCGTTACGTTTAGCAGACCGCTTGCGGCTTGTGGGTGTTTGATATGATCATTACCTACTGTCGGCGTATTGACGAGTCTTTAGAGTCCTACACAGGGGTTTCCTGGCTCAAGCGAAACGAAATAGGAGCGCATATGAGATATGTGCGGGACCGAGAATAATACCAGTATGTGATACTGTATTCTATTCTCGCGATTTGTATCATTGGACGGTTATATGAGATATAGCCGGGTTACCGAATCAAGTGTTGATTCGATACATTGATACACTTGATATTAGTCGGTTATATGCAATATGACCGGATCATTAAATCAAGTGTTGATTTAATGATTTAATGTATAATTATATATTTGATATATTACTTTACATTAACTAGAATTGGTTCATTTAAGATTGATTTTCCCACTTGATGTGCACAAGTTGTATATATGATATATGTTTGTGCACTAGTTTGTATCATGATTGATGACACATGCAAACTTGGGTGTGTGTATGACTTACACCATGTTTAGGTTAGTGGTTAGGGTTTTATTTATTTCATTTATTTTGGCAAAAATAAAATGGTTGCTTTCTTTGTTTTATGCTTGAAGCTTCATGAAGCTTTTTAGCTTCATTGAAAAAGTCTAACTATTTTGTTTTGTTCTTTGACCTAACCATCAACCTAAACTCTAGTTTACTCTCTACAAATGTTAACTCACCCATGGTTGCAAGATGATAGACTTCACTTGATTTATTCTTTTTCAATTATTATTATTCATTCTTTTCTTTCTTCTTCTTCTTCTTCAAGAAGAAGAAAGCTTGCTTGAAATTTTTAAGTGAAGATTTAGAGTGAGAAATCAAAATCCAATGCGAACCCACTTCCTATTTCTTCATCCTCTACCACTTGCCATGTAGTATAGGGTGTTCTCTTCACAAAGTTTTTGACCAAGTGAAGGAATAGCTTGAGTTTGAGTCTCCCCGACATAGATCATCTTCGGCCTCGAAGTCAACGACCTAGCCCGCTCATTTTTCCGATGAAACCAACACTAGGGTCCGGGATTCCGATGATCGTAGCGAAGGGACGTCAACACGGAGCTTTAGAAGTGAAGGACCGGATCTACAAAGGTTGTAATCCCTTTCACTTGTAGTTAAAGTAGTTAACTTGCTTTTATTTTCGCCTAATCTCTAGTAACGATCTTGCATAGGGTTCTTCGGCATATAAAAAATTTGATTTTGGCATGCTAGATGACTTGTAGAACCTCATGAGTGTGCCTAGGAACCCTACAGTGGTATCGGAGCCTAGCTAGAGCTTTAGGCGAAGTGTAGACGAAGTTAGAAACCCGATCGAACCCCGAAACCCTAAACTACACCCTTCTCTGTACATTTTCTGAAACTGTGGATTTTTGTGAATTAAAAATGCTCAGAAAATAGAGCAGGAAATTCTAAGAAAAACCGTAGAAAACGAATCCCTAAATCTACTGTCGTGCCGCGGAACCGCGGCCCTAACCTGCTTTTTGCGACGGTTCCGCGGCCGTATGTAATGATTAGGGACCCTTTTTCATACAGTAATGCCCGTAGCTATTTCCTCTGTTTTCTGGGAATTTTTAATCTATACTCAACAGTTGAGTTTTCTGGGTTGTTTTGGGGACTCGATATTTCGATCGGATTGTTTAACTTTGTTTATGTTTTTCCGGGTAATTTTAGAACGTGTTAAAAAGTTCGACCGAATATAAATAACCCACTTTTTCCCCTGCCGGAAAATTTCCAAGTGTTGGATTTTTCCGTAGTTTAAGAACGTCTAAGTAGTGCAAGTAACGCGATGGACCCTCTAGAAGACAACAAACCTTAACTCGATTATGTGACCGTCTTGAACTGCCCTTTGAACCTTAGGGTTTAGGGCAGTACGGCGTGCCACATGTGAGGCGTTGGCTTGACCCTTCTACGGCTGGATCGTTGGTACTGTGGCATGAAGTGGATGTTTTTAAACTTATTTTCATGTGTTGAGCTTTTCGGGAAAACTTGGGTGTTTGATTATTCGATCGGAAAGTTTAACATTGTCTATTTATCTTGAATGTGATACAATATTTGGAATCCACAAATTGTTATGAGATAACTGATTTAAATGTTATAAATCTAGCAGTTTAGTCTCACTTGATCGGTTGCCACGGGATTTTGATGTGATCAAAATTCTGTCGCAATCACGTTGCGTACGCGGATACTCGTCGGTAAACTTAATAGATAGCCATTCCCCATAGCCCCGACCAAGTGACTGTAGGAGAACCCCGTCACCGAAAGCATCCGTTCGGGTTCTCGCGGCAGCGGTGTTCCGCCTTAGTGCACTTCGTCGACGGTATTGGGGGTGCGGCCGTCTGCTAAAGTTTGCGACGAGCATTCGATCAGGATGTCTGGAATCTTATTGAATTGCCCGACTTGATATTGAAAAGAGTTTTCGATTATGAGACTAAAATGCGGGGTTTATGATTGTTAGGCATGCGATGTCTAAGGAATTCATTTGGTTAGGCATGCAATGTCTATGCAGGTTGCGGATTCCAACTGTTTTAGTTTTACACATTCTTTTCTGCGACCGTAAGTGTAATGTGTGATATCGCCGGTTTCGTTGCTATATGTCAAAGACAATTGGGATGGGCATATTTACTTACGTTGATGACATGTGATGTTATGTGTTGCTGGATATGTTATATTGGATCGTCGTGTTTGAATAGCCGGGGTTTTTTATGTGAGATGAGTGTTTTTCATTTTCATTCATGTAAAAATCTTGTATGTAATATTCTTTTATTGGGGCACTTCCGGGTTGAGGATGGTGTCACCATTGTATATTATTTACTTTTCCGCATTAGGATAGACCCAAGGAGGGGAGCACAAGTGACAGGGTTCTAGGGTCCAGTGGGAGACCATCTCGAGGAGTCGAGTTCGGGTCTCCTAACTCTAGAATGGGTAGGGTTGCTTGCCGCTCTCGTAGGGGTCTAGGGGTGTGGGATTGGCTATTCATCACGACCGTGGAATCCGTGTTTTATACAGGCTCAAAATAAAACACGGACGTCCTAGTATATCCAATATTTCATATGATATTTTCTGCTGCGTTATTTGTGATGTGATCATGTGATATGTTCAGATTGATACTGTATATAGTATATATGATATATTATATAGACGTTGCTTATGTTTTACACCCGTGCTAGCCCTGCCCCGCTCTACCATTAGTTTACCTAACCTAACGGTGCAGACGGGACATCGAGGCGAATGCGGATGGCATAAGTGTACGTTGTATTTATCTGTGATGTTTCGGTGGACTTAAATGATGGGACATTCATTAATGAGATTAATGAAAGAAATTAAACCTAAAAGATGTTGTGGAATCGAATTTCAAAAATTAGGTAGCTCTAGTTGTTGCTTTGCATAGCGGTGTTCCTTGTAGAACATCCAGCACCTTATTCGATGAGGAAAGAGCCGACGATCCCTTCACCGGGAGTGACCTCTTTAGCAATAATTAGCAGATGCTACAACTCTCGGTTTGTCTTTTGATTGCTTCTATAGTTTTTGCTTTGCACAGCGATATATATGATATATCCTGCACCTTATTCGATGAGGAAAGGGCCGACGATCCCTTCACCGGGAGTGACCCCTTTAGCAAAACAAGAAAAGCCTAAAAAACACTCCATTTAAAAACCATTAGATTCTGCAGCGAGATCTAGTTCAAAGCGTTAAAGGTTTTATTAAAAACCATTCGCAACCCTCCATCATTTTAGGAAGCAGAGTACTTAGTATTCGTGCTGCGTTTGTCGACCATAGTCGAGACGTAGTGTACGGTAGCTAAGTGATGTCTTCCTATACAGCATATGATGCAATTAGTTAGGATAGTCATGTGACTTTGTTGACCTTAGCCAAGGGTCATGTGGGTGGGTCTAATTAATCACGAAATGACGGGTAGAACTTGACTAGTGCTCATGATTTGTTGACCATAGCCAAGGTCATAGGTGCTAGGGGTAAAAACCTTTATCGGGAGTTTCAAAGTGTTGAAATTTGCAATGAGATTGCATACCTTCTATGAGATAGTTGGATCCCGATACCCACTGCGAGTAATTGTTACTCCTGGGAGAGTTTTGCACTTTACAATTAGCCGATCAAGTAGGTGTCTAGAAAGGTGTCAACGGGGTTATGCCCCTGGGAAAACGAGGTTTACTTTAATTAGGTCCGTGCGAAAGCACGGGGAACCTCCCTCAAAGTACCGGCACTGGCCTGGCTGAAAGATTGGCGAACTTGCAGAGTGTAATTAATCCCGGCTAGTCTTTCCTTTTAGGGTTTGAAGGAAGATTTGATAAAAATAGTGGGAGCCATCCTGATTAGATAAAATTTATAACTAATCTAATCTTGAAAGAGCGCACGCAGAGTGTTTTCTTCTCTCTCTCTAGGTAGCGACCATGTCACGCCTTAATCAAGATAATATTACGGATGTATTGACCGAACCCGCTTGTTATACTGAGCTGGGGAACGTTGGTCCCGCTCCAACTTATAATTGTTATAAGACAGAGCAGGAATTAGGGGAATACCAGATTTCCCGTACCGCCCAAATGAAGAAAGTGCATGATGATGCATCTTCTTCGGGTGTGTTCATTACAAAGAACTGTTTCTCTGTATCCTCTATGTCCTGGGTATTAGATACCGGATCAGGATCCCGCATATGTAATCTGTTATATAGGCTAAAGAAAGGTAGAGAACTGAGAACGGGTGATAAGTTTCATGAGACAGAAAACGGTACAAGTGTTGCAGCCAAGTCTGTCGGTCACTATCACCCTGTATTTCCAAATACATTGATTCTGAACGAATGTTGTTAGATACCGAACCTGATATACAACATCATATCAGTCTCTTTATTAGTAAAGAAATGATATAATTTTGTATTGTTGGATAATGTTTTGAACATTCCCTATATCAATTGTTGATCGGTTCAGGCACGTTATCTAAAAGCATTGACGTTCTAAATCGAACTACAGTTCTTAGTATACAGAACACACACGAGAGGAATACTTCAGAAATGAACGAATTCTTCTTGAGGCATTGTAGACTAGGTCATATCAATGCGACCCGACTAGCTAAGTTACATTTAGATGCATATTTAAATCAGTTTAAATTTACATCTTATGAAACTTTCCAGTCATGTCACATAGATAAGATGACCATAGCTCCGTTTACTGGAAACAGAGAAAGAGTTAGTGAACTCTTGGGACTGATACATAGTGATGTGTGAAGGTCCCCAGTCTACATATGCCAGGACCGGTTCTTTGTACTTTATTACATTCACTGATGATCTCTCTAGATTCAGACATATGTTCCTGTTGAAACACAAGTCCGAACCTTTTGAGATATTCACAGAATGTAAGTTAGAAGTAGAGAACCAAAATACGGGTATAAGTATTATGTCCTTTGATGAGATCAAGGAGGAGAATACTTAAGCACGGAGATTCCTGGACTATTCTAAAGGAGAATGAGCTTCTCTCTCAGCATTACTCCTTCGTATACACCATAGCACGATGGTATATCGGGGCGGAGCAATAGCACCCTATGTGATATGGTGTGCTCTATGATGAGTACTACTGAGTTTCCTATTTCCTTTTGGGAGTTATTCACTTGAGTAGTTGCATACCTATTGAATAGGGTTCAAATCAAATACGTTGCCTACCACTTCATATGTGATATGGAATGGGAAGAGCCTATATCTTAAGAAAGTTAAGATTTGGGGTTGTCCGGCCTATGTCTAAAAGCAAAATCCGGACAAGCTCGAGGCAAGGTCTGTTATGTAGAACTGGAAAGGTTCCAGCTATACAAACTGCAGCTGATGATTTGGTAGAACCAAAGGATTCAATAGTTTCCAACGAACCTCAGCCTCTCCGCCGATATAGTAGGGTTCCTCACCCACCTGAGAGATACTTCGGTATCTCTATGACAGTGGGAGCGAGGATTACACCATGAGATGATGACCCAACTAGTTTCTAGCTGGCCATCAGGAGTGGGACTCTGTAATAATGGCTGGATGCTTAGTGATCTGAGATAGAATCCTTATACACCAACAAAGTATGGACTTTGGATGCTATATCTGAAGGGTTAAATCCCCATCAGGTGCAAGTATATCTTGAGAAGATTACTTGGTGTAGATGGAAAAGTTAAGACTTTCAAAGCTAGACTTGTTAATGGTTTTCGTCATCAACCAGGCGTGGATAATGATGAAACCTTTTTCTAGTGGCTATGCTTAAGTCCATCCGGATCCTACTTAACATTGCTACATGTTATGACTACGATATCTGGTGGTTGGGTGTCATGACTGCTTTTCTAAATATTGATTTAGAGGAGAGTTTCTATAAGTACACAGCTAGAAGGCTTCGTAAACAGTGGGAGCAGCGGAAACGTGTGCAAGTTGCTTTACAAGATAAAGCAGGCATCGCGGAGTTGGAACGTCTGTTTTGATGTGGTAGTCAAAGTGTTTGACTTCATCAAAATGGTAGATGAACCTTGAATATACAAAAAAGGTAGTAGAGAGTAAGGTGGCCATCCTCGTATTGTACGTGGACAACATACTCTTGATAGGAAAAGAGTTTCCTATGCTACGCTCGGTCAATCTCCGCTTATCACAATGATTCTCCATATAGGATCAAAATGATACCTCCTAAATCATGGGTTTTGGATCTATGAGATAGTTCTAAATGGATATTAGGTTCTCACTAAGTGTAGTAAGATGGTATCAATCGATCCTGGGGAGAATCACTGGAAAGGTTCCAGGGCGATAAGGACGACTGAATGTCAGTCGCAGGCATTGTCTTTACCCTCAGTGGAGGGACGGTATGATAGAAGAGTTCCAAGCGAGATACCGTGGCAAACTAGACGATAAAGGCTGGCGACATCACTATCAATGATACTACCAAAGAGGAAGTTTGGGTGTATATTAGTTCATGAGATGAACTAGGTTCCTATCATTGTGTGACAATGGAAATGTGGCATTGGCCTAGGAACCCCGGTCCCATCAGTGACCCAGACATATTCTGAGGCATCATCACCTGATCATGGAGATAGTTGATCTCCAGGGTGATCGAGGTTAGGAAAGTAGACTCAGAGGACAGCACGGCGGATCCACTCACAAAGGCCTTTTCCCAGAGAGAGACTTTTATGGGATGGTTGAGTATGAGATACTGCAACCACTCCTACAGATGGCCCTAGCGCAAGTGGGAGATTGTTAGTTATATGTATGCCCTAGAGGCCATTGATGTACATGAGATGTATATTGTAGTGGATGCTGGGACATATATAGGTAGGACTTTCTTGCTCGACATGATAGTATGCTATCTGGTTGCTCTTTATCTTAACATGTATACTTATTGTCTCTCTGTTACATGTTGATAAAGCCCTTAGGATATGTGCTCGACTTCCAGGACTATGATGCAGATCATACTAGTGGGGCCTGGATAGTCAGTGAGTACATCCTTCAATGTTCCTAGTCGTGGGAATATCGAGACGGGGCATCGATATTCCAGAGTTGACTAGCGTATATCTTCTCGACCCATGTGATGGGCGATGGATGATCCCATATCCATTGATGTTTAACATCAGAGATGGTATGCGGGTGCTCAGTGGTGACTGGGTACACTGAACGGACTCGCCGAGAACTCCCAGATGGTATTATACCTCACGTAAGATGGCAGTTCTCTGGTGACACTGGTACAACTTAGTCTGTTGACCCGAGATCGTCATAGAGTCTTGTGTGTCTCCCACTGTGCTTTGATTTCCACCCTACCACGGCTCTACTGAGTCGTGCAAACAGGTGGTTTTCGGGTACAGTCCCGATTCACATGGAGGCAATGAGCGATAGGAGGGTATTCGTCTCTCCCGGTATTGGGGGTTGATGTTGCGCTATGCTCGACTGGCCATAACTGGAAATCCCTGGCCAGGGTTGCACCGATTTACTGGTAAGTGTTATCAGTAGTTTCGTGCTTGTTATGGACCTTACAACGGCAAGACTTATCAAGCTACTGGGGTCTGACGTTTACCACCCCTAGGAGAGATATGCGACATATCAGACGAACAGACCGGACTGTGCGGCAAGTGTTACTGGTTGGATTCGCAGGAGTGTGAGCAGGCTTGCTCGTTGATCTTCTGATCGCTCAATACCCGGGTGGCCGTTACGTTTAGCAGACCGCTTGCGGCTTGTGGGTGTTTGATATGATCATCACCTACTGCCGGCGTATTGACGAGTCTTTAGAGTCCTACACAGGGGTTTCCTGGCTCAAGCGAAACGAAATAGGAGCGCATATGAGATATGTGCGGGACCGAGAATAATACCAGTATGTAATACTGTATTCTATTCTCACGATTTGTATCATTGGACGGTTATATGAGATATAGCCGGGTTACCGAATCAAGTGTTGATTCGATACATTGATACACTTGATATTAGTCGGTTATATGCAATATGACTGTATCGTTAAATCAAGTGTTGATTTAATGATTTAATGTATAATTATATATTTGATATATTACTTTACATTAACTAGTATTGGTTCACTTAAGATTGATTTTCTCACTTGATGTGCACAAGTTGTATATATGATATATGTTTGTGCACTAGTTTGTATCATGATTGATGATACATGCAGACTTGGGTGTTTGTATGACTTACACCATGTTTAGGTTAGTGGTTAGGATTTTATTTATTTTGGCAAAAATAAAATGGTTGCTTTCTTTGTTTTATGCTTGAAGCTTCATGAAGCTTTTTAGCATCTTTGAAAAAGTCTAACCATTTTGTTTGGTTCTTTGACCTAACCATCAACCTAAACTCTAGTTTACTCTCTACAAATGTTAACTCACCCTAGGTTGCAAGATGATAGACTTCACTTGATTTATTGTTTTTCAATTATTATTATTCATTCTTTTCTTTCTTCTTCTTCTTCTTCAAGAAGAAGAAAGCTTGCTTGAAATTTTTAAGTGAAGATTTAGAGTGAGAAATCAAAATCCAAAATGAACTCACTTCCTATTTCTTCATCCTCTACCACTTGCCATGTAGTATAGGGTATTCTCTTCACAAAGTTTTTGACCAAGTGAAGGAATAGCTTGAGTTTGAGTCTCTCCGACGTAGATCATCTTCGGCCTCGAAGTCAACGACCTAGCCCGCTCATTTTTCCGATGAAACCAACACTAGGGTCCGGGATTCCGATGATCGCAGCGAAGGGACGTCAACACGGAGCTTTAGAAGTGAAGGACCGGATCTACAAAGGTTGTAATCCCTTTCACTTGTAGTTAAAGTAGTTAACTTGCTTTTATTTTTGCCTAATCTCTAGTAACGATCTTGCACAGGGTTCTTCGGCATATAAAAAATTTGATTTTGGCATGCTAGATGCCTTGTGGAACCTCATGAGTGTGTCTAGGAACCCTACAAGATGATCCCATATCCATTAGTGTTTGACATCAAAGATGGTGTACGGGTGCTCAGTGGAGACTGGGTACACTGAACGGACTCCCCGAGAACTCCTAGATGGTATTATACCTATCGTGAGATAGCAGTTCTCCGGTGACACTGGTACATGTTAGTCTGTAGACCCGAGATAGAGTCTTGTGTGATTCCCACTGTGCTTCGATTTCCACCTTGCCACGTCCAAGAGGGCGTGCAAAACGGCGGCTTTTGGGTACAGTCCCGAATCACATGGAGGCAATGAGCGATAGGAGGGGTTTCGTCTCTCCCGGTATAGGGAGTTGATGTTGTGTTGTGTTCGATTGGCTATAACTGGAAGTCCCTGGCCAGGGCTGATATGGAATGCTACTGGTAAGCGTTATCAAGAGTTTCTCGACCTGTTATGAGCCTCACATCGACACGACTTATCGGTTACTGGAGTCTGACGTTTACCACCCCTAAACTTGATATGCGACATATCAGATGAGGAGACCGGACTGTACGGTCGTGTTACTGATTGGATTCATAAAAGAATGTACAGGCTTGCTTGTTGATCTTCTGATCACTCAATACCTGGGTGGCTGTTACGTTTAGCTGACCGCTTGCAGCTTGTGCGTGTTTGATATGATCATCACCTACTGCCGTCGTATTGACGATTCTTTAGAGTCTTATACAGAGGTTTCCTGGCTCAGGCAAAACGGAGTAGGAGCACATATGTGATATGTGCGGGACCGAGAATAATACGATATGAGATACCGTATTCTATTCTCGCAATATGAGATATCGGCCGGGTATATGTGATATAGTCGGGTCATCGGATCAAGTGTTGATTCGATGAAATGGTTCATGTTATATTAGTCGGTTATATGTAATATAGCCGGATTATCGGATCAAGTGTTGATTCGATAATTTAATGTATAATTATATTTGAGATATATTACATTACGTTAACTAATATAAGCCCGCTTTATTGATTCATTTTCTCACTGGATAATACATTGATGTATATGCGATATATGTTAATTGTATTATTTTCTTTTGTTACAAAATATGTTGTATAAGTGATATATAATATTGTAATATGTTAGGGTTACAAATGCAAAATGGTTTTTGAGTTTAAAACAAGTTAGGGTTTGGATTAGGTTAGCTTTTGGGTTAGCTTTTGGATGAGGGTTAAGGAAGCTTCATGAAGCTTTCCTTTTGTCATCTAGCTTTGATATTTTGTGTAGATATTCCTTAACTAAACCTAAACCCTTAACCTATGGTTTATTCTCTTCAAGGGTTAAGCCTTTCATTCTTAACTCATGGTTGCAATTGTAACCACAACAACAATTCATTATTCATCACAAAAGGTTTAGCTTCATCTTTTTCTTTTTCTTGCTCTTGAAAAAGCTTCACTACCTTTTGTGTTTGTGATGATAAATGGTGAGAAATTGAAAACAAAAGAGAGCAAAATTCCTACTTCATCATCCTCATCTATTCTAGCCACTTACATTAGGGTGTTCACTTCTCTAATTACTTCATTAGTGAAGTGTAAGCTTGGGTTAGAGATTCTTCAAGGTAGATCATCTTAGATCAAGAAGACTTCAAGCAAGATGCATCATTCACCTCATGGAGCCTCCCGAGAGTCGGACTTCTTGATGATCGCAGCGAAGGGACCTCAACACGGAGCTTATGAAGCGAAGGAACGGACTACGAAGGTTGTAATCCCTATCTCTTTACTTCTTTGTATGTGATACAAACTTGTTACCCTATATTTTCTATTAAAGATTCATGGTTTGCTTGCTTTGCACCTCTCTAAATTTTAAAGTGGCATGCGTGATGCTACCAAACCATAGACTAGGTGCAAGGGAAGCCCAACAATTCTTACAGAGTCCCCACTCCTGATGGCCTGCTCGAAACTAATTGGGTCATCATCTCATGATGCCATCCTTGCTCCCACTGTCATAGAGAAAACCGAGTATCTCCCAGGTGGATGAGGAACCCTACAAGATCGACGGAGAGGCTGAGGTTTGTCGGGAACTATTGAATCCTTCGGTTCTACCAAATCATCAGCTGCAGTTTGTATAGCTGGAACTCCTTCCAGTTCTACTTCATGACCACTAATTTCTTCACAAGAAAATCCTTTTTCAAAAGGTAGCATGCTGAGAAACAAAACACCTTTTGCTCCTCGGTGCGGTAGAAGATATTCCCTTGCAAATGCTTGGGATATCCAACAAACTTCCACAGAACTGACCTTTTCTCGAGCTTATCATGATTTTGCTTTTGACATAGGCCAGACAACCCCAAATCTTAACTTACTTAAGAGATGGGCTCTTCCCATACCATATATGGAGTGGTAGGCACCTGATTTGGTTGGAACCCTGTTCAAGAGGTATGAAGCTTCTCAAGTGCATAACTACTAAAAGGAAATAGGCAACTCAGTAGTACTCATCATAGAGCACACCATATCACATAGGGTGAGATTGCTCGGCCCCGATACACCGACATGCTGTGGTGTATTCGGAGGAGTCATGCTGAGAGAGAATCTCATTCTCCTTTAGAATGGTCCAGGAATTCCGTGCTCAAGTATTCTCCTCCCTGATCTCATCAAAGGACATAATACTTATACCCATTATGGTTCTCTACTTCTAACTTATATTGATTGAATTTCTCAAAAGGTTCAGACTTGTGTTTCAATAGGAACATATGTCCGAATTTTGAGAGATCATCAGTGAATGTAATGAAGTACAAAGAACCAGTCCTGGCATGTGTAGACTGGGGACCTACATACATCATCATGTATCAATCCCAAGAGTTCACTAAATCTTTCTCTGTTTCCAATATACAGAGCTATGGTCATCTTTATGTTTGA
This sequence comes from Agapanthus africanus, assembly GCA_030015575.1. NCBI lineage: Eukaryota > Viridiplantae > Streptophyta > Magnoliopsida > Asparagales > Amaryllidaceae > Agapanthus > Agapanthus africanus. Next base: position 175,374,156 of record CM057347.1, on the reverse strand, counting down.
GACATGACTGGAAAGTTTCACAAGATGTAAATTCAAAATCATTTAAATATGAATCTTTATGTAACTTCTGCTAGTCGGGTTGCATTAATATGACCTAATCTACAATGCCTTAAGAAGGATTCGTTCATTTCTGAACTCTTCCTCTTGTGTATGTTCTGTACGTTAAGAACTGTAGTTTGATTTAGAACGTATATGCATTTAGATAACGTGCCTGATATGATGTTGTATATCAGGTTCGGTATCTAATAAAATTCATTCAAAATCAATGTATTTGGTAATACAGGGTGATAACTGCCAACACCTTGGCTGCAACAATTGCACCGTTTCTAACTCTTAAAACTTATTACCCATTCTCAGTTCTCTACCTTTCTATAGCCCATGTAACAGATTATATATGTGGGATCCTGATCCGGTATCTCATACCCAAGACGTAAAGGATACTGAAAAACAGTTCTCGGTAATGAACACACTTGAAGAAGATGCATCATCATGTACTTTCTTTGTTTGGGCGGCACGGGAATCCGGGGATTCCCCTATTTCCTGCTCGGTCTTATAACAATTATAAGTTGGTGCGGGACCAACGTTCCCCAGCTCAGTATAACAAGCGGGTTTGGTTAATACATCTATATTATTATCTTGATTAAGACGTGATATGGTCGCTACTTGGAGAGAGAGAGAAGAAAACACTCAGTGTATGCTCTTGCAAGATTAGATTGGTTATTAATTTATCTAATCAGGATAGCTCCCACTGTTTTAGTCAAATCCACCTTCAAATCCTAAAAGGTAAGAGTAGCCGGGATTAATTACACCTTACCACTTTGCCAATCTTTCAGCCAGGCCAGTGTCAGTACTTTGAGGGAGGTTTCTCGTGCTTTCGTACAACCTAATTAAAATAAAGCTCGTTTTCCCAGGGGCGTAACCCCGTTAACACCTTTCTTGACACCTACTTGATCGGCTAATTGTAATGTGTAAAAATCTCCCAGGAGTAACTCTTATTTGCAGTGGGTAACGGGATCCAACTATCTCATAGAAGGTATGCAATCTCATAGCAAATTTCAACAATTGAAATACCCGATAATATTTTGCCCCTAGTGTCCTATGACCTTGACGGAGGCCAACAAACCATAGTCCACTAGTCAAGTTCATCCCGTACATTTCATGATTGAATTAAACCCACCCGCACGACCCTTGACGGAGGCCAACAAAGTTGCATGACTACCCTAACTCAATCGCATCATATGCTTAAACAGATAAGCATAAATAGCTACCGCATACTACGCCTTGACGGAGGCCAACAAACGTAGCACGAATACTATGAAGTACTTATCTGAAATGACGGAGGGCTACGACAGGTTTTTAAGAAAACCTTTTGCGTAATGAACTTGATATCGTTGTAGAATCAAATGATTTAAAATGGAGTGTTTTTTAGGCTTTTGCTAGTTTCGCCAAAGAGGTCACTCCCGGTGAAGGGATCTCGGCTCTTTCTTCATCGAATGAGGTGCAGAATATTTCACAAATACCACTATTCAAAGCAAAAACTATAAAAGCAATCAAAAAATGAAATCGAAGGTTGTAGCATCTGCCAGTTATTGCTAAATAGGTCACTCCCGGTGAAGGAATCTCGGCTCTTTCCTTATCGAATTAGGTGCTGGATATTCTACAAGGAATACCGCTATGCAAAGCAAGAACTAGAGCTACATGTTTTTGAAAATTCAATTCCACAACATCTTTAGGTTTATTTTCTTTCATTAATCTCATTAATGAAGTCCCATCATTTAAGTTACCTAACCATCACAGATAAATACAACGTACGCTTATGCCATCCGCATTCTCCTCGATGTCCCGTCATGCACCGTTAGGTTAGGTAACTAATGGCAGAGCGGGGCAAGGCTAGCACGGGTGTAAAACATAAGCAACGTCTATATAATATATCACATATACTATATACAGTATCTATCTCATCATATACAGTGATCACATCACAGAATATCGCAGCAGAACAACAACATATGAAATATTGGATATACTAGGATTTCCGAGTTTTAAATTAAGCCTGTATAAAACAAGGATTCTACGGTCATGATGAATAGCCAATCCCACATCCCTAGACCCTTACGAGAGCGGCAAGAAACCCTACCAATTCTAGAGTTAGGATACCCGGTCTCGACTCCTCGAGATGGTCTCCTACTAGACCCTAAAACCCGGTTACTTGTGCTCCCCGCCTTGGGTCTATCCTAATGCAGAAAAGTAAATAATATACATCAACGGTGACATCTTCCTCAACCCGGAAGTACCCCAATAAAAGAATATTACATACAATAAATTTTACATGAATGAAAATAAAAACCCCCATCTCACATAAAACCCCCGTCTATTCAAAACACAACGATCCAATGTAACATACCACAGCATCACATAGCATCACATGTCATCAACGTAAGTAAATATGCGTATCCCAATTGTCGTTGATGTAAAGCAACAAAACCGGCGATACACCATATATTACACTTACGGTCGCAGAAAAGAAAGTGAAAAACTACAACAATTGGAATCAGCAACCACCTTAGACATCATAAACCCGAAATATCACATACTTTGGATTTAATGCCTAACCAAATGAATTCCTTAGACATCACATGCCTAACAATTATAAACCCCGCATTTTAGTCTTGATCTCAAGAACACTTTTCAATATCAAGTCGGGAAATTCAACAAAATTCCCGACATCCTGATCGAATGCTCGTCGGAAACTGTAGTAGACAGCCGCACCCTTCGATGCCGTCGACGAAGTGCACTAAGTCGGAACACCACGGCCGCGAGCACCCAAACGGATGCTGTTGGCGACGGGGTTCTCCTACAGTCACTTGGTCGGGGCTATGGGGCGTGGCTATCTAATAAGGTTACCCGGCGAGTATCCGCGTACGGTACGTGATTGCGACGGACTTTTGATCGCATCAAAATTCTGTGGCAACCGATCAATTAGACTAAACTGCTAGATTTATAAAATTCAAACTAGTTATCTCATAACTACATTTGCGGATTCCAAATATTGTATCCCATCACATGATATTCGGACGATGTTAAACTTTTCGATCGATTCATCAAAGTCCCACAATTCCCTGAGAGCTCAACACTTGAGCACAGTTCAATAATACCCAGAACATACCACAACACCTATGCACCAGCCGTAGAAGGGCAGACCCAAGCCTCACTCATGTCGCCACGGAACTGCGGCAAACCCTAGGGTATGACCGCAGTTCCGCGATCCAAAAAGTCGAGTTAGGGTTTCATTCTTCTAGAGGGTTCATAGAATTAGTTGCATGATTCTCCGAATACGTTAAACTTGGAAAAATGGGTTATTGACATTCGTTCGAACTTCTTAACTTCGCCTATACAATATGTGAATACCCGAAACAATGTTAAAACTACGAATACGAAACACTCCAAATTTCCTATACTGTAAGATTACATCACATGCAAACTTAGAAAAAATAAACAACACCTGAAACACCAAAACCCAGTCACCGGAACACACAAAAAATTTCAACACAAAATTCCCAAAGATGGCCGAGGAGGCCATATTTTCTAACAAAGTGGCCGGCCCAATTCCGGCGAGGGGGGCTCAAATTTCTTGTGTGTTCATGTTGCATCTCATTCAATATTCTGCAGTTGTTGAAAAATATTTTAAAGACAATTTAAAATCGACAGAAACAACATTTTCGTGTTTCAAATTTCGGAGTATTTCGGTTTCGTAATCTTAACAAAATCCGTCTAATTTTCTAGCATGGCTCTGATACCACTGAAGGGTCTCCTAGCATGGTAGAAAGGTTTCGGGAGGCATCTTTCATGCCATATTAAAATTTTAGCCGTTCTAGCTAACCCTAACATATCGTATACTAGAAAAAACGACGAATCGATATGCAAACAACTTTGCAACTAAAGCGAATAAGGAATACAACCTTTGTAGACTGGATCTTCACTTCATTAGCTCCGTGTAGTAGTCCCTTCGCCGCGATCATGAAGTCCCGGACTCTAGAGAGTCTCCCATGAAGAAATGAACATGCTTGCATCGAAGTCTTCGAGGCCGAAGATGATCTACGTCGAGGAGACACTAACCCAAGCTACCCTTCACTAATTGTAGAATTAGTGAAGCAAACACCCTATACTAAATGGCAAGTAGTAGAGGATGATGAAGTAGGAATTTTTCTCACATTAGTTTTATTTTTCTTACAATATTTTCTCACTCACAAAAAACCAACAAGCTTTTTTTCATGAAGAAGATGAAGAAAAATCATCAAGAGAGAATGAACTCATAAGGTAAGAATATGAACCATGGGTGAGTTAGTGTCATACACTAACGCATGTAGAGACTTAACTAGGGTTAGTATAATAGTTGGGTTGATAAATATCTACAAGTGAAACAAAAAGAGAAGACTTTGGTCAATGCATCCATAAGCTTCTACAAGCTTGTAGCCTTGCCAAAATTGCATCCAATTTTTGAATTACTTAGATAATTATAAACCCTAGAATATATCAAGCATGGTATAAGTCTCATACACCCATGTATCATGTATCATCAAGCATGACACAAATCTTTGTACATTAATATATATCACATATATACATATGCACACAAGTGAGAAAAAGAAATCATATGTGAGAAAATATTAGTTAAAGTAATGTAATATATCAAATATATAATTATACATTAAATTATCAAATCAACACTTGATTTAATAATCCGGCTATATCACATATAACCGACTAATATCAGATGTAACAACTTATCGAATCAATACTTGATCCGATAACCCGGCTATATCACATATAACCGACTGATGTCACAAATCGTGAGAATAGAATACGGTATCACATATCATATTAATCTCGGTCCCGCATATATCACATATGTGCTTCTACTCCATTTCACTTGAGCCAGGAAACCTTTGTGTAGGACTCCAAAGACTCGTCAATACGCCGGCAGTAGGTGATGATCATATCAAACATCCACAAGCCACAAGCGGTCTGCTAAACGTAACGGCCACCCAGGTATTGAGCGATCAGAATATCAACAGGGAAGCCTGCTCACACTCCTACGAATCCAATTAGTAACACTACCGTACAGTCCGGTCTTTTCGTCTGATATGTCACATATCTCATCTAGGGGTGGTAAACGTCAGACTCCAGTAACTCGATAAGTCATGCCGATATGAGGCTCATAACAGGCCGAGAAACTACTGATAACACTTTCCAGTATATCTCTGAAGCAGCCCTGGACAGGGACTTCCTGTTATACCCAATCGAGCACAACGCAACATCAACCCCCAATACCGGGAGAGACGAAACCTCTCCGATCACTCATTGCCTCCATGTGATTCGGGACTGTACCCAAAAGCCACCATTTTGCACGTTCTCTTGAACGTGGTAAGGTGGAAATCAAAGCACAGTGGGAATCACACAAGACTCTATGACGATCTCGGGTCTCCAGACTAACCTGTACCAGTTTCACCAGAGAACTGCTATCTGACGATAGGCATAATACCATCTAGGAGTTCTTGGCGAGTACGTTCAGTGTACCCAGTCTCCACTGAGCACCCGTATACTATCTCTGATGTCAAACACCAATGGATATGGGATCATCCATCGCCCATCTACATGGGTCGAGAAGGTAAACGTCAGTCTACGCTGGTATATCGATGGCCTGTCTCGATACACCTACGACTAGGAACATTTGAAGGATGTACTTAGCGACTACTCTGTCCCCACTAGTATGATCTGCATCATAATCCTGGTAGTCAAGTACTCATCCTAAGGGCTTTATCTGTAAGTCTATGTTACCCACCCCAGTAATTTTGCAGGGAGGCGGAATAGGTAAAAATCAAATTTTTCTTTGCATGGTAACATGAACTAGCCATTAGGATCTTTGCTAAACATTAACTAACAAACTAACTAGGAGTTCTAACTACTATGTTAGATGATTATACCTCAAGCTTGAACTCCTTCTTCTCCTTGTTGTGCTTCTCCTTGTTGTGAGCTCCTTGGAGTGGTTGTGGATGGTTCCTCCTCACCGGCTTCTCCATGTCAAAGAAGATCCACCCGATGGTCTCTACCTTGAGCTCCAACCTCAATAATGAAGTAACTAGAGTGCTTGGTGTGCTAAACTAAGAACCATAGAGTGAGTAGAGGAGGATTTTAGTGGCTAAGTCTCAACAACCCATGTTTCTCAACTCATGAGACATTTGGGCTTGAGAGAGGAAGAAGGAGAGGGGAGAGCTATGAGAGAGAATGTATATGTCAATCATGAAGAGAGCTCCCATATGAGGAAAAAGAATAATAAGATTAATTAGGATAATTGTGATGGTTCATTTGATTTGACCATTATCATGTCACAATTAATGCTAAGCAAAATATCTCATGCTCAACAAAAATATCTAAGTCACCAATGGTCAACAAGTCAAATGGTCAAACCAATTAGCCATAACACAATTAACTCTAATTAAAATTAATAAACAATTTCCTCCATCTCATTATGGTTTTAATCAAGTCAATGGTTAAAACCCTAATGAGTTGTCTCCTTCTCTGCCTCTATCAACCGTATATACATACTCGCATCCGTGTTTCGAGAAACACGAATGCAATGAGACTAAACCAATCCAAAATCAAATACTAGGATCCGGCTTAAACCAAAGACCACTAGTATCAGCTTCCCGAACACCAAACACGCACAAGTGTGAGTATGTGATTGAACCCTGTCGTAAAACCATACGACCTCTACCTCGTTTCGCCCAAAGGTGAACAACCCTCTGTGTGGGACTCTAAAGACCCGACACTACGCCGGCAGTGGGTTTAACCACAGGCCGCAAGCAGTACTAGCTGTACGTAACGGTCCCCAGGTAGATGTCGATAAGAAGGCCGATGAGGAAGCTCATCCAAACTCCTACTGAGCCTATTTGTGACAATCTTCGTACAGTTCGGTCTATTCGTCTAAGAGTATCGCATATCGGGCCTAGGGTGGCGGTAAACGTTAGTCCCCTAATAGCGGTATAAGTCGTGTCGGAGTGTAGTCCAAAACACCCTGTGAAACTACTGGAGTACCTACCAGTAAATCTCGCTTACCCTGGCCAGGGACTTTGTGTAATGGCTTTCCAACACAGAGCGATATCAACCCCCAATACTGGGAGAGACGAATCCTATTTAACCGCCACCGCCTCCAAGTGCTTCAGGACTGCACCCAACTACTACCTGTTTGCATGACTCAATAGAGCCGTGGTAGGGTGGTAATCTAAGAACTGTGGGAACACACTTGAGGCAAAGTAGCAGTGTCAAGTCAACGGACTAAGCTGTACTCATGTCACCTGGGAACTGCTAACTGACGATAGGTATAGTACCAACCAACATTTCCCGACGAGTCCTGTCCAGTGTACTCATAACCTAATGAGCACCTGCATACTATCTCCAGTACGACATACAGATGGCTGTGGGATAGACCATCTCCCCAGCTGGGATGAGATGCGTACACACCAGTCTACTCTGGAGTATCGATGCCCTATCTCGATAATCCTATGACTAGGGACCTGTATAAGGATGTGCTTGTAGACTACCCAACCCCCATAAGTGTGACTGCCATCACAACGTTGGTAGTCAAGCAAAGATTCTAAGGGCTCTATCAATATGTATTAGCGTTACGTTAAAATAAACATATACACATATTAAGATAGATACAAACCAAGTAGCATACTACTATATTGAGTAAGACTGTTATAAATCCGTGTATATATCCCAAGCTTCCAAAATGTAATATACAAACTAGTACTATACAATAATGGCCTCTAGGGCATATCACACTAACAATCTCCCACTTGCAGTAAGGCCATGTGCTGGCATATTGCAGACCTATCATCTCGAATAGCCTCTCGAACCGCGTCTCAGGAATGGCCTTTGTGAATGGATTTGCAGTGTTATCCTCTGTAGCAACCCTCCGAACCACGTTATCCCGGCGATCCACGATCTCCCTGATCAGGTGATACCGCCTCAAGATGTGTCTGGACTTTTGAAGGGACCTGGGTTCCTTCGCTAAAGCTATAGCCCCGTTGTTGTCACAATACAGAGGTTTGGATCAACAATGGACGGAACCACCTGAAGTTCTGTTAAGAACTTCCTCATCCAGACTGCTTCTTTTGCGGCATCAGAAGCTGCGCTATACTCCGCTTCCATCGTCGAGTCAGCAAAGGTTTCCTGTTTGGAACTCTTCCAACATACCGCCCCTCCATTGAGGGTAAAGACATAACCCGACATGGATTTCGAGTGATCCTTGTCACTTTGGAAGCTGGAGTCAGCAAAGGCCTCGATCTGGAGGTCTTTTCCACCGTAAACCAAGAACATATCCTTAGTCCTTCTCAGGTACTTGAGAATGTTCTTTACCGCTATACAGTGTTTCTCCCTAGGGTTTGACTGATACCGGCTTACCACACTCAGTGCATAAGCTACATCTGGTCTGGTACACAACATCGCATACATTATAGAGCCTACTGCAGAAGCGTAGGGTATAATAGACATGAGATCACTTTCCAAATCAGTCTTGGAAGACATCTCTTTGGAGAGGGTGATTCCGTGACAAGTCGGTAAATTACCGCGCTTTGAATCTTCTATATTGAATCTTTTCAGTATGATGTCGATGTACCTGGACTGCGAAAGTCCTAAAATCCTCTTAGATCTATCACGATAGATCTGGATCCCTAGAGTGTAAGAGGCATCACCCAGGTCTTTCATGGAGAATCTGTATGAAAAGAACCCTATGATAGATTGTAGCATAAGAATGTCATTTCCTATCAAGAGAATGTCATCCACATACAAGACGAGGAATACAACAGTTCGTGCTACAATCTTACTATAAATGCATGGCTCATCTGGATTTTTGATAAAGTCAAATTCTTTGACCGTCTCATCAAAACAGATGTTCCAACTCTGTGATGCCTGCTTTAGTCCATAAATGGACTTAAGCAACTTGCACACTTTCCCGCTGCTCCCACTCTGAATGAAACCCTCTGGCGGGTCCATATAGACGCACTCCTCTAAATGTCCATTTAGAAAAGCAGTCTTTACGTCCATCTGCAAATCTCATAATCGTGGAAGGCAGCAATAGTAAGAAGGATCCGAATGGATTTGAGCATAGCCACTGGAGAAAAGGTTTCGTCATAGTCCAGACCAGGTCTTTGACGAAATCCTTTTGCAACAAGTCTAGCCTTATCGGTTTCAACCTGTCCATCTACACCAATCTTCTTTCGAAAGATCCATTTGCAGCCTACGGGTTTTACCCCTTTTGGAGCAATGTCCAATGTCCATACTTTGTTGGTGTACATGGACTCCATCTTCGTCCTCATTGCATCCATCCATTCTACCGAGTCAGTGCTCTGAATGGCTTGCTAGAAGTTAGTCGGCTCATCATTATCAATGATGCAATCCTCTCTATCCTCGTTTATGAGAAAACCGTAGTATCTCTCAAGCGGATGAGACAACCTACTACTCCAGCGGAGAGGTGCGGGAATGTCCTGTTCTTTTGAAACTTCTGGTTCCACTAAGTTTTCAGTAATAGCTTGTGGTTCTGGAATTTCTTCCTGTTCTATTGCGCTCCCACTTGTTATTTTTTCTCAAAACTGATGTTCCATAAAGTGGGTATGACGAGAAACAAAAACCTTTTGTTCCTCTGCGTGATAGAAAAGATACCCACTGGAGTTCATTGGGTATCCCACAAACTTACACAGTACTGATCGTCCTCGAGTTTGTCCGCATGTTGCTGTTCTCCGCCGAAAGACGCGACCGGGACGTTGGGACGTCCGGCCTGAATTTTTGGGGAAGATGCTATTTGGGTTTTATCTGTCCACCTCTCCGAAAATGCCAAGTTGATTTATGGCACCATGTATCAGAGGCTTAGACAGATGCGGCCGTTGTAGCAGACTTTATCAGATTCCCCCACATTTGAGGGGTTTTTGATTGTGGGGACGCTCTTCCCTGCAGGCGCAAGCCCCTGCAGTTAATTATACTACCGCATCACGGTAACAACTTTCTCCTTCTCCAGATGGTCACTTCGTGTCGTGTGTGTTTGTTTTGATTTTGGTTGCCCGTGGATTGTATACGGAGACTAATTTTTGTCGTCGCCTGTAGGGCGGGGATTAGTCCAAATTCGTATTTTCTTAGATTTGGTTTTGGGTTGGGTTTAAGGATCGTTAATCTCATTGAGATCAAGATCAACTTAAACGTTTGTTAAGGATACGTTAGTCTAATTTTAGACTAAGATCTACTTAGCAGGATCATTTAGATCTAACAAAAGAGCATTTGGGCTCTATTTTCTTAGTTTAGGGACATTGCGGTCCAGTTTAAAGACATCATAGTCTGTAAAGTTTAAAGACATCATAGTCTATGAGGTTAAGGACCCCACAGTCCGTAAAGTTTAAGGACATCATAGTCCAGTTTAAAGACGTCATAGTCTGTAAAGTTTAAAGACATCATAGTCTATGAGTTTAAGGACCCCAAAGTCCGTAAAGTTTAAGGACATCATAGTCCATGAGTTTAAGGACCCCACAGTCCATAGAATGTCTGGTTGTCGGGACCCGTCATCTCTCTGAAGACGTTGATGGATTACAACGAAAAATATCAGAGGTGCGAAGAGATGTACCTTTGAACCAATATTGGTTGAGAGATCTATAATCAAGTTTGGGACTGAGATCTGTTAAAAGATTTATGAGCATATGGGCTCAATTAATTTGAATTAGGGATCTGTGGCCAACTTGGGCTCGACCCATTCAGTTAAAATGTTAAACATTTAACAATACTGAGCATTGGTTTGGATTCTAACAATTGTTTTTTGTTTTTTATTGAGTGTTGAGCACTCATCATAACTCTGGGGCTTTATTTATAGAACCGTTTGTGTTCTCTTAGCGCACACGTGAGGAGCACGTGGTGCGCTTGGCGTTGTGCGCCAGTTGATGAGCGCAGAGCGCTTCTTGTGAAATAGCGCACATGTGAGGAGCACGTGGCGCGCTTGGCGCTGTGCGCCAGACAATGAGCGCAGAGCGCTTCTTGTGAAATAGCGCACACGTGAGGAGCATGTGGCACGCTTGGCGCTGTGCACCAGACAATGAGCGCAAAGCGCTTCTTGTGAAATAGCGCACACGTGAGGAGCACGTGGCGCGCTTAGCTCTGTGCACCAGACAATGAGTGCAAAGCGCTTCTGTTAAGTAGCGCACACATGAGGAGCACGTGGAGTGCTTGGCGCTGAGGGTCAGTCAATGAGCGCAAAGCACTTCTATTAAGTAGCGCACACGTGAGAAGCACGTGGCGCGCTTGGCGCTGAGGGCTAGTCAATGAGCGCAGCTTTGCACTAAATTTGGAGCGCTAAGGCTCTGCAGCACTGTGCGCTAGATTTGGAGCGCTGAAGCACTTCTTTTAATTAGAATGCTAGGGCTCTTTTTATGCAGTTTTGCGCTCTGAGAATTGAATTCTCACTTATAAGAGACTTTGTCTCATGGATGTAAAAACAAAGTTCTTATTTTATAGGAGATGTTTCAATCTCTTATGTTTTTGTTGAATGGCTTTGCCTGTATGGATTTGTGATCCTAAGAGAATTTAATTATTCTCCCCCCTTTTTATAATGAGATGTTATGATCTCTTTGTGAAAGACATTTTGTCTTAAAGATCAATGATCTGGCAAAAGAATTGAGTTCTTTTTCTGATGAGATGCTTTGATCTCTTTATTTTACCTTGAAGAAATTCTTCTTCTGTCAAGAGCTTGCTCTTCTCTCTGAACTTTCTCAAAGTTTGTGTGTGGGGGGGGAACCTCTCTCTTTTTCTCTTTCGATTTGAAAGCTTATGGGGAGGTCTCTCTCTTTCTTCTTCTTTCTTTTTTTGGAAAGAAGGATCATTGGTCGTTGGGACCCACCACCTTTCCGACGACACTGAGAGATTACAACGCTATATATCGAATGTGTGGAGAGATATACCCTTTGAACCAATGTCCCACTCATCAGGGGTAAAAACAGGCTGGAGCTTATGCTTCTCGCTGCTGAAAAAGGTTTTTTTGCGTTCGCGCACGTGTGTTCGCGCACGTGCGTTGCACGTGTTGGGCGCACATGTTTGCACGTAGTGCGCATGGGGCTTGCACATATGCGTATTATGGGGGGGAGTAAGCTCCTATGGAGAACTAATCTCATTTGAGGATTAAATCCTCCTACGTGGTGGGCGTACGTGCATTGCACGTGGTGTGCACATAGCGGCCGCACGTGCGTTGCACGTAGCGCTTGCGCATATGCGCATTATGGGGGGCGGCTATGGCCCTAACTTGGAGCAAGCACCTATGAGGATTGAATCCTCGCACGTGGTGCGCACGTGCGTTGCACGTGGTGCGTATGCTGAGGGCGCACGTGCGTTGCACGTAGCGCATATAGCGCTTGCGCATATGCGCATTATGGGGGGGAGGGAGCAAGCTCCTATGGAGAACTAATCTCCTTTGAGAATTGAACTCACTTCCTTTTCTAAGTGGTATCCACTCTTATTTATATGGGAGTGGTAGAGAAGGGATCTCTCTTTTTCCCAATGTGGGACTAAAAATGCATACCCCATGTAGTGGAGCATTACTTTAGATTACACGTGCGTAGCACATTTGCTCATAACTTTTGATCCCGGATGAATTATGAGGCCCATAATATATCAAATCGAAGTATTTTTTGGGACACTTTCAATACCATCAAAATTTAGCTATTTCTCATTCGGGAGTTTGTCAAAATACAGCCCGGAAAATACTGGTTCGTATTTTCTTCCTTAGATTACACGTGCATAGCACATTTGCTCATAACTTTTGATCCCGGATGAATTATGAGGCCCATAATATATCAAATCGAAGGTATTTTCGAGACGCTTTTGATAACATAAGAATTTAGCTGTTTCGCAATCTGGAGTTTGTCAAAATAGAGCCCGGAAAATACTAGTTCGCATTTTCTTAAGCGTATCGCTGCCATTTGATACCTTGGGCTCTTTTGCGCAAAAACTTTTGGCGGGAACAAATTCCCCTAGTACTTTGCCCACGTAGGTATGTACGTGGGTGAAGTAGTGCTGAGTTATGTATGGCCATAGAATTGAGAGCTTAGGAAACAAGTTTAGGGTTCTCGTAGCCTAAGACTTTTTCATCTTCATGAGCCGTAAGAGTCTCATAAAGGTATTTCTCCCTACGAGTTGTGAGGATCTCATAGGTGCATTTTCTCTTTAGGAATCGTGAGGATTCCTAAGTGTGTTTTTCTCTTGAGAGTCGTAAGGATCTCCCAAGAGAATTTTCTTCCTTACAAGTCGAGAGGACTCGTAAGTGATTGATGAGTTGACCCACTCTCGAATAAAAGCATTGCTTTGAAGGGGAGGTTGAGGGTTGACTTTGGCCGTTTTCCACGTGATCAGGATTGACTTTAGCCGTGTCTATGGGGTCAGGGGTTGACTTTGGCCATATGGGGTCAAGATTGACTTTAGCCATACGGGGTCGGGATTGACTTTAGTCATAAGGGGTCGGGATTGACTTTAGCCATACGGGGTCGGGATCGACTTTAGCCATATGGGGTCAGGATCGACTTTAGCCATATGGGGTCAGGATTGACTTTCGGTTGTCTGTGCATCGCCGAGCCATTGAACTGGGAACTTTGTCGCGGCTCCGAGATAGTCTCTAGGCTTTCTGTGAACCTTCGAGATTTGGAACTAGGGGCTTTGCCATGGCTCCGCTTTGCTGACGTTGCGTCTGCTGTAACGAGGCGAATGTCGAGGTGGTCTTTAGGTTGTCTATGAACCGTCGAGATTCGGAACTAGGGACTTTGCCATGTCTCCGCTTGATTGTCACGTCCGAATCCTGCTGGAATGAGGAGGAACGCTGTTGTGGGTCTCCAGGCTGTAGATGCGGTCGTCGAGACTTAGAACTTGGGACTCTGCCGTGGCTCCGAGATAGTCTCTAGGTCATCTGTGAACTTTCGAGATTTGGAACTAGGGGACTTTGTCATGACTCCGTTTATTGACGTCGTATCTGCTTCCGGTTGGAACGGGAAGGAACGCCGTTGTTGATCTCTTGAGATGCAGATGTTGCCATTGAGACTTGGCTCTCTTTCTGATGGAGCCTGGTGGGATGATATGGTTCCCTCTTTGTTTGTGCCCCTAGATTGCATACAGGGATCGATGTGATCTCATCTGTAGGGAAAAAGTTTCATTTTATGTGTATTATATTTTTTGTTTTCTTTCCGTGATGCTCTATCATTTCGGCTTTCTGTATCACGAAGGTCGCGATTGCCCAATCATTTCGGCTATTTTTCGCGGTGCCCATCCATTTCGGCTATTTTGTATGCATATATTTTTACTTGCTGATTTTGTTGCAAATTGCCCCATCATTTCGGCTATTTCATATGCATTTTTGGCTCGTTGATTTTTTATCGCGAGTGTGGAACTTGGAATCTGGTGCCAATTTAGGCATCAACATCGCTACAACTGGGATATTTCCAAGAGCGAATCATCATTTGCCTTTGTCGGTTCGAACAAAGGATGCTTAGCAAATAAGGTTAAGATCCTGTCGACTAAGGCTTTTGACTTTATGAGCCGTATGGGTCTCATAAAGGTGTTTCTCCCTACAAGTCGTGGCGATCTCGTAGGTGCATTTTCTCCTTAGGAATCGTGAGGATTCCTAAGTGTGTGTTCTCTTATAAGTCATAAGGATCTTACAAGAGTGTTTTCTCCTTATAAGTCGAGAGGACTTACAAGTGTCGTTCGTCATATAAAGATATCCCTCGTCAGTGGTGGGACTCTGTTAGGGAAACGTTTATTTGTGTCCGTGGATTGTATACAAGGGTCAATATTGAACCGCTTGTAGGGCAATCTGGGGATTGTGATGGCTTAAGAACAGGTTCAGATCCCTGTAGGTTAAGGCTTTTGAATCTTATGAGCCGTGAGGGTCTCATAAGAGGGTTCTCGTTACGAGTCGTGAGGATCTCGTAAGTGTAATTTCTCCTTAGGAATCGTGGGGATCCCCAAGGTGTTGCTTCCCTTTATGAGTCGTAAGGATCTCACACAGGTATTTTCTCCTTACAAGGTCGAGAGGACCTTGCAAGTGTCTTTTAACGAGATTGCGCCCTTTCGGGTTTTCACAAACTCGCCGGTAGCCCTGCTGTTTTTCTCACGGAGCTCTTTCGGGTTTTCATCTGTGTCCATCTTGCTTATGGACGTACCGTTGTTTTTACCATGTCAGCCTGGGGATTCCGCGGGTTTGTACTAGTTTAAAGACGTTTCGGAGTTAGTTTTAGGGCATTTCGGTCCATAGCTAGTTTTAGGACATTACGGTCCGTTGTTAGTTTCAGGACATTACGGTCCGTCGCACATTTTTGAGGCGAGGTTTCGTCGGATACTACTTATAGAGTTTGGGCTTGGGAAGATAGCAAGCGGACATAGGCGTCGTCATCTATCATTAACCTAGGCCGTAACTCGTCAGGCGTAGAATTTCTTCAGGAACCGACCGTTTATTGGCCTGAAGGGTCTTTCACCATGCATATCCTTGAGCAAGTAAGCCCCACCCTGGTAGACTTTGTCTATGATGTACGGTCCTTCATAATTCAGCTCGAATTTCCCCCGTTTGGCTCGATTGGGGATCATAGGTCTCTTGACCACTAGCATGAGTTCACCCTGGCGGAATGTTCTCGGCCTAGTCAATCTCTCGTATGAGCGCATCATTTTTTCTTTGTAAGCTTCCAAGTTTTGCTGCGCCATGAGACGGGTTTCATCAAGGGCGTCGAGCTCCTCAAGCCGAATATGGGCATTGTCTTCGTCTGTTAGCTCGTAATGAACTGCCACTTGAAAGGACGATAGCTCTATCCCCAAGGGGAGTACTACTTCTGTGCCGAATACCAATGCATACGGCGTTGTGTTTGTGGCCGTTTTGAACGTAGTTCGATACGCCTAGAGAGCTTCATGCAGTCTCTCATGCCGGTCCTTTTTATTTTTGGACACCGTCTTTTTCACGATCTTCGTCAAGGTCTTGTTGAAAGCCTCAGCCAGACCATTAGCTCGGGGATTGTAGACTGAAGAGTATCTCCAGTCTATATTATGTTGCTGTGCGAAGCGGCTGATTTTATGACTTTTGTAGGCCGGCCCGTTATCGGAGATAATCCGTCGTAGAGTGCCGAACCGATAGATGACGTGTGTCTTGAAGAAATGGAGGATATTCTCCATCTCCACTTCTCTTAGTGGTACTGCTTTTGCCCACTTGGAGAAGTAATCAGTTGTCGCCGGTATGAACCGATGTCCTCTGGACGATGCTGGTTCATTGGGCCCGATTATGTTAGTTTCCAAAATTTCGAACGGCCAGCTAGCCACCATTGGATGTAGCGGATTTGGATGCTGGTGGATAAAGTCCCCGTGAATCTAGCACGAGTGGTACTGCTTCACGTATTCGAGGCAGTCTTTGATTATTGTGGGCCAATAGTAGCCCATCCTTTTGATCTTCAGCTTCATCTTCGGCCCGGCTTGATGAGAACCGCAGAGTCCGTCGTGAGTTTCTTGGACGACTCTCCTTGCTTCTTTAGGTCCCATGCATCTTAGCCATAGAGAATCAAATGATCTCTTATATACAGTGTCATTGACGAAGGCGAAGGATAGAGCTCGTTTCATGAGCTGATGTCTTGAGGACGCATCTTCAGGTGTTCGACGGGATTTGAAGTAGTCTATAAAGACTTCTCTCCAATCCTTAGCCTTTTCTTGGTCCTCTATTCGTAGGGTTGTTTGCTTGGTCGCTTCTTTTTCTTCAGACGACTTCGTGGACATTTTCGCTGGTGCAAGAACCCGACGGCTTTGTACAACAATCCTCACGTCATCGAGGTTTTCATCAGCCATCCCTTTAGCGAGTTTGGCTAATGCGTCCGCTTTGCTATTTTCTGCGTACGGTATGCTTTCTAGAATGTAGGAGGGAACTTGAGTCAACAACTGTTGCACTCTCTCACCATATTTTACCAACTCTGGTTTGTACGTTTGATAGTCGCTGTTTACTTGACTAACGACCAGATGGGAGTCTCCGTATATGAGGAGGTTTTTGATTCCCATGTCGATAGCGATCTTAAGACCTACTATCAAAGTTTCATATTCGGCCTCTTTGTTCGTCCTCGGCTCTGTTAAGGAGAAGGCAAAGCGCATTATCCCGCCTTGTGGAGTCACGAAAATAAGACCTACCCCATATTTGATTATAGGGGTATTGTGTTGTCGCTTCTTCAAGGAAGATGCCCCGTCGAAGTAGAGTTCCCATCGGGTGTTGCTCTCTCCTTTCCCCCTATCGATTGTGTCAAATGCATGCTCGTCTGGAAATTCGTAATTTAGGCGTGAATCGGCAGGTATAGGATGCTCAGCGAGGAAGTCGGTGATGGCCTGGCCTTTCACTGCCTTGAGCGGTCGATACGCTATTGAGAACTCCATCAAGAGGAAGGCCCATTTAGCGAGCCGACCTGTTAGTATGGCTCTTAACATCAAATATTTAAGAGGATCCACCCTTAATATGAGATGAACCTCATGCGCCAAAGCATAATGCCGAAGCTTCGTTATTGCGAAGATTAGCGCCAAGCAGTGTTTTTCGATAGGGGAGTAGTTGTTTTCTGCTTCCAGGAGAACTCGACTCAAATAGTAGAGGGCTCTTCCTTCCCTTGGTTGTTTTCCTGTGCCCATAGTGTGCCCAAAGAATCTTCAAGGGCTGTTGTGTACAGGATGAGAGGCTTTCCCTTGACCGGAGCAGTCAGTACTGGCGGATTCTGCAGGTATTGCTTGATTTCGTCTAGTGCACTTTGGCATTTGCGATCCCAGACGAACGGGGTCCCCTTATTCATTAGATGACTGTAGGGGCGGCATTTGCCGGAGAGGTTAGCTATGAACCGTCGGATATATGCAAGCTTTCCTTGGAGAGACCACAGCTGCTTGAGAGTTCTTGGCGGAGGCATTTCCATAATCGCCTTGATCTTTGGCGGGTCTATTTCGATACCTCGGTGTCGTACGACGAATCCTAGGAATGTTCCTGAGGAAACTCCGAACGCACATTTCAGAGGGTTCATCTTCAGGTTGTATTTCCGAAGGCGCTGGAACACAATCTTCAGATGCTCCCAATGCTCCTCGTGCGATTTACTATTAACCACGAGGTCGTTGATATAGCATTCGACGATTTCATGTATGAGGTCATCGAAAATCTTCTTCATGGCCCTCTGATAGGTGGCGCCAGCGTTCTTCTGACCGGAAGGCATCACTTTGTAACAGAATATGCCCAGAGGAGTCTGGAAAGCGGTATGCTTCTGGTCTTCGGGATGCATTTTTATTTGATTGTATCCTGATGAGCCGTCCATGAAGGAGAAGACTTCGTGAGTGGACGTGTTATCTATCATTAGTTCGGTAACCGGTACGGGAAAGTCATCTTTCGGACATGCTTTGTTGAGGTCCCGAAAGTCCACGCAGATGCGCACTGTCCCATTTTTCTTCATCACTGGGACGATGTTGGCAATCCAGTGAGGGTACTGAACCTCTTGGATAAAGCTGGAGTCGATTGGCTTCTTGACTTCGGCGTTGATGCTCATTTCAAGTTCGAGCCGCATTCTTCTTGGTGCTTGTTTAATTGGCTTAACGTATGGAGAAATCGCCAATTTGTGGACGGCTATTTCTGGATCTAATCCTGGCATCTCGGAATAGTTCCATGCAAAACAGTCTTTATACAGCATGAGCACGTCTTTGAGCATAGCCACCTTTTCTTCAGACAACAGCTCACTGACGAACGTCGGCCGTGGGTCGTTTGCCGTCCCCAAGTCGATTTTTCTGAGGTTATATGCAGTAGTATGTCTCCCATCTTCCAGCTCTTTTGGTACCGGTGGAAACTCTGAGATCACTTCTTCATCCTCGTTTTCAAAGCACCAGGAGAAGTCATCCATATCCTCGCGTACTCCTTCTCCTGACAGCGTTATCGCATGATAGGTACGAGATCGCTTTAAAGACCGATGTTGATCCGGCTTTACTCTCGCTGCATACGTGGCTTTCAGTTCATGCTTCTGTGGTGGGGTTACCTTCCAACTGCTAGATAAAGTGAACCTACCTTGCTGATACTGGTCTTCTATCCAGTCTTTGAATGTGAAGCAGTCTTCGAGAGGATGTCCTATCGCTCGGTGAGAGGAGCAATAATTCGGGTGATGAACCTCGTTTTCTTGGTCGGGGTGTTTGGATTCCGGGAGTGTCATCATCTGATGTTTTATAACAAGATCGAATATCTTCCTTGTCTTGTCTTGGGAAAAAGAATATGCTCGACCCATCTTCTTTATAAGAGACGGATCCCGGCTGCTTAATTCTCGATCGCGTGGCTTCTTGGACCCGCTTGGCCGTTGTCGGGGATTTTTTTCCATTCTTTAATTTGTTTTTGCCTTCGCGTCGGGTCTTTTGTATGACGGGCTGGCAACGAAGAGCATCGCCGTTCTCCGCAACCTGCTGAAGGAGGCACTGCGTCCTGGCTTTCTCGTAAATGGCCATTTCGCGGCTATGGTCATCCCGGACCATTTGACCCGCTTCCCTTATTAGCTTGTCCATCTGTTCTTCGAACGACGGACTCGGCACTTTCATGGCGGGGCCTCGTTTTGGTTCAGGGTTAGTGTCTTCTAATAGAGCATCTCCTTCTTCATCAAAGTCATGTATAACGTGGCAGCCATGGAATTGCTCCCGTTTCTTGGATTGAACATATCCAAGCCCGATCGTTTCCATTCTCCCGTTGAGCAATTTTCGCTGAGTTCCAGGGACGTTCCAGATCTTTTTGTAGAACTGAGCTTGTCGAGCAGTCTGTTTGAAGGGTACGCCTTGGCGCCTCAACAGTCTTTTTAATCCTTCTGTGTAGTATCTGGGTAGACGGATGTGCTGGAGCCTGTCAAGCGTAGAATCGGCGCCATACCAAATTTCTTTCTCCACTTTGGTTTTTGCGGATCGATAAAAGAGGATCGCCATTTCATCTTTTCGCCTGGGAGGGACATAGAATGTCTGTAGTTCTTACACACTGTAGGTATCAAGTGCGTCGAGCTCTTTATAATGCTCTTGCAGAACCATGGCGATCTGCAAACTCTGATTATCTCTAATGAAGGCTTGCACTAATGGACGAGCCGAGAATATAGCGTTGACCTCGTCTTCAGAGTCACTTCCAAAGACCAGAATACGGGTAGACGGTCCCGGTTTGTTGTATCGGGGAGAGCCTGAATAGACTATCTTTTCTTCCTCCTCGGTATCGCTCCCGAAGACCAGAATGGTGGTGATAGCTTTTTGCTTATCCTCCGGTTTATGGTATCTTTCCGTGTCTTCAAAGTCTTATAAGAAGTACTTTGCATCTTCGTACTTTCGTACTTCGTTTATGGAGAATTGGTTCAGCTCCTCTGTCACAGTGTATTCAAGCCTATCTTTGAAGTATTTCATACACTGATGCAGTGTAGAAGGGATAATGTTGTACTCGTGTAACCAAGGCCGGCCGAGCAAAGCATTGTAGCAAGTCTTGGCGTCAATGACGTGGAACTTGATATCAGTGACGAGCAGCCCGAAGCGTAACGTCAGTATTACATTCCCGAGCGTCCGTGATGACTGGGAGTCAAACCCGGAGATAGTGATTTTATCCCGAGCGATGTGTTGAACGCTCATGCAGATTTCTTTTAGCACCCTCACATTTAGGAGATTGACAGAGGACCCATTGTCAACTAGGATCTTCCCTATCTTAATGTCATGGCAATACCCGGAGACATATAGGGGACGGTTGTACTCGCATGTTTCGAGAAGGAGATCTTCATCGCCGAAAGTGATGTCAGCTGTGTGTCACGACCCGAAATTGGCACGTGACGGCCCTAATACAACGCAACGTCTACAGGCGTAACGCAGTAAAAGAATGCCAAAACCCAGAAATCTAAACCATCAAAAGACAAGAAAAGATAATAGAAGTTTTGAAACATTTGAAATCACAACCCAAATTCTTTAAAAGCCCAACTTATTTCCTTTAAAATTTTGGCAGCACCTCCTTTGTAAAAATTAGCCCCAAAATGGATACAACATAAATATAAATGAAGCATCCCCAAACGGGAGCAAATACACGCCCAAAGGCGGAAAACAACCACCACAACAAATATACGACGCCGTAGCGAAGAAATAAAAGACGATAGAAAGAAAGCTGTATAAAAGACAAACAAGTCACAAATAATATACAATGTCGTCCTCACCAAGTCTCTAAGTCAAAAAACTAAAAGTAGATGGAGAGTACAAGGATACAACGAATATACAATACAAAAATACGGATAAGCACAAAACCCACATAAGCAAAACTGCACACTATGAGCTGAAGCGGTATCCGTAGCAAAAGATGATCAGATATATGAATAGCCAGCCTCGACTACTCTGGGGAACACCCTGCAAAACAACTGTGGCACAACGGGGGTGAGTTACCAACTCGTGAATAGTAAATAACATTTGCAGGTAATCGCAAGTATGCACGTACAACGTGAATCTAACATATGCAATTTATAGCAATAACAGGTCATATGAATGCAATAATCATGAAAAGTACACTAGCAGGTACAACTAATACATGAAGCAATAATAATATGACAATCAGTATACAATAATCATGCAATAATGATATGAAAATGTGTATATGCAACAATCATGGAAGGTACACTAACAGGTACTACTAATACATGAACAGTGCATATAAATAAAGGTGGAGTATGGAATGAAATATGTCATTTCCACGCAATCCTGACATCGTGGTAGGATCACAATCCATCAAGACAATCTAAATTCCAATTTCTCAAATCAGCCCCCAAATTGGCTCTCATATCATATAAGTCTCACAAATCCTTAATGTACAATATCGAATAAATCTCCTATATCCTGAATGTATAAAATCAAGTGAATCTCATATATCCTTTATGAGCAATATCAAGTAAATGTCATATGTCCTAAATCCAATATCAAGTGAATCTCTTATAGCCTAGGTATATTTGCATGAATAAATATGATGTATATAAAATTAATGTCAATACACATATATTAGCGTCCTATTCCACTAATATTGGTGTAAGGGCATATATAACAGCGGCCTAATCCTGTTTTATATATACAAAGGAGTAAAAAGAAATATCATGAAACCAATTTGTCAAGCATCGACACAGAAATGCTGATCTATCAGGTGTTGTCACCAAGACTGGCACCCTGATAGGTACGTATCATACGCTATACCGAAAGCACGAGTGCCTAGCTCTGACCCTCGCCTTTCGACGTATCCATACGCACATGACTCCCATCGGCATCCCCATGATAACCGCCGAGTCATACGTAATGTCACCGGATGGTATGGTTCTCCTGCCGGGCTAATCGGCGAGGTACATCGACATCCCTTTCTTGCCCCGGGGTACCTCTGGGCCCCACCATGTACCTTCATACGGCCTCGACGCCTCCTCGTAGGGGAATATATATATATCAAAACTGATAAAACTCATGGTGGATGCTGAAATATCATATCAAGGGAAACCGGATTTTTTAAATAATGCATAATTTCATGAACTCCCACGGTCCCCAAATCCAGAAAACATCATGAAAAAATCCATATAACAATACGAAAATCCATGAATATGATATATGCAACATAAACTGAAATGTAAGCATATAAAGGAAAAGCCGCTAATTAACTGCAACAAGTTAATATAAAATATCATGCGGTTACTATTTTATCCAATTCTAAATACCATCACGTAAATGAAAATATGTAGCTATAACTGTTGTATGTGTAAACACAAAGGTATAACAAGGTATATGTATCTACCTATAAGTAAATGATGTAGTATATCTCCTGGGTATAAGAGCAGTATGTGCAAGGTATACCTGTAGCTATGTCATTATGTGTGTATGTACTATCACTAATGGTACAATACTCTATAGGTATACAGGTATCTAGCATATAAGTATATGAAGGCATATATGTAAGCATGTAGGTATACAGGTATGCTATATGTCATATGCGATAAGAAATATGAATCAATGTCACAATGTCCCTAACCAAGCAATATCATATCTATAAGTGGTTTGTGTGTGACATGGTAATTATTGACGGTGTGTTTAGCAAACAATCAGTGCTCGTATAACATGAATCGTCAATAATATGTGCAGTGTCCTAAGGCAACTAACCTAAGCACAACAACATCTAAGTAATAGGGTAAATGCGCAATTCTAAATATGACATAGAATATGCGACAAGTATTAACATTTCTAGCCCAGACGCATAACGCCATGCGGAAATTCCCCTGTAGATGTTAAATCTACTCACCAACGCTCCAAGCTAGGTGAATCCTATCACCTGTTTTCCCTTTGTAGCAGTGTCCGTAGTCCCTGCCAGCAAACCTGCAACATTAAAACAACAAAGCAAATATATATTAATAATAGACCTAAAATACTTACAATCTACACGGACCAACACGACATACTTACGTACTCTAAAGGGTTCGTATTGCAGCTAACGCGTATAGCGACACTACGAAACCAACTCAGCGCAACAGCAACACGTAACACGCATCGTATCGGATAACGTATCGCACGAAACGAAACACTAGAAATATGCAAAGTGGTCCCAGATTTTTCTGTGCTAACAATTTGTAAAAATTGCAAGTACCATGAGACTAAAATTAACCCCAAAGACCCCTACACCAAAAGCCAACACCCTGGTCCCTAGTCTGGCCGCAAATTGCGGCCAGATCCAATAAATCTGCGGCCGTAGTATGGGGAAGATGGCTCGTATTTTGAGGGTAGGTTCTAGGTCTCTATACTAGGTTACTGCCAAGTAAATTTTTGCAACAAATACTTAGTTTAACAGCAGATCATCCAAGACCCCAAATCGACACTAAAAATACGATATTTATCCGAGACGATACGGTACGCGATAAAAACAGCAAGTAACAAGCTAAGCTACACAAAAATAACTTAGACAACAGAAAGGAAACATTACCTAATCAAAAGAGCACAAAGATCCAAGCTTTGTACACTCTATGGCATCCAAGAGGAAAAATGTGAACAAAGATGTGATTTTTGTGATGAAATTGTGAATTCGTGATGGATTTGGTGTGGGAAATGAAAGAGTGTTCAGTTTAGAATGAGGGAGATAGAGAAAGGAGAAAGAGATAGAGAAAAAGAGAGAGGGTCTGAGGAAATGAGAGAGGGAGGTGAGTGTAGGGTGAGGTGAGAGGTGAGTGTATCATTGCAATTAATGCAAACCATGCCTCACATTTAATGCTTTCATACACTCATCACCCAAAATAAAATCTCTCTCTCTCTCTTTCACTCACAAAAGATCTAGGGTTAATTAAAGACAAAGGATTAAAGCAAGGGATAAGATTAAGGTTAAGTGTCATGGTTGCTAAGACTAATTAAGCATAAACAAATCCTCACATTTACATGCACACGTGCGTGCATGCTTATAACAAATAATAATAAATTATTAATTAAATGTTATAAAATGTGAGGAATCCGAATTGGTAAACTTTTTACAGTAAACCCGCATTAACGTCTAAAAAACACTAACCAAAATCTAAGGCGTTACAATATCCCCCCTTATAAAAATTCGTCCCCGGATTTAAAATTTTCACTAAGCGTACCTTCAAACAGAAGATTACAAACTCTCAAATCTCATTCGCAGCCTCCCAAGTGATTACCCCACTATACGGCTACGTCCAAGAAAAACCTTTCACAGATGGCAAGACTCTTGACCGGCGTTTCTTCACCTGCCGAGCCATTTACACGATTGGCTGCTGGTGAATGAAAGATCGTGTCCAAACTAAATGTTCTGGTGCTCAATCATGTGAGGAAGGTCAAAGTATCGACACCAGGAATACGGGGTGAATACTCAAAAGTTTGGGCGGAAGTTCCAAATTAAAGGCAACGGAACTAACTTGCTTTAAGGATCTTAAAAGGACCTACAATCCTGGGATAAACTTCCCAAAACACAACACGTCATTTATTGGAAAAATCCGTAGGAATACATGATCTTCCACTGCGAACTCAAGTCTGCAACCGCAATGGTCGGCATAAGACCTCTGTCCGCCATGGACAATTCTCATCCTGACCTAAAACAACTGGGTCATCTCCGAAGTCTCTAGACTAGCTGGGGTCAAAAAATCCTACTTACGCAAAGTCAGAAAAAAACAACAGACTGGTGATTGACACGACCTAACCCCTAAACCTAAAGGTTTCCAATTGGAGTGTCTCCTGATAACAGCTATCGAAAGAGAACCTTAACAATGGCGAGTGACGATCTCCAACTGCCGACAACAATTAGTACGTACGCACAAGCATAACCTCTAGAGTCGGTATATCCCGTTCTCACAAAACCATCATCCCGCGGATGGAAATACGGGGCTAAGACTCAACCGGTACCCAAGGCTTCCTGAAGTTCCTGCCCAAGACGGCAAGCAAACAGGGTGCCTTTATTGGATACGACTCATAAAGGAACTCCGTGCAACGCACAAACTTAACAGAGGACAACTGAGCAAACTGAGTAAACCGGACAACAAGCATCCGCATGGAGTCACACCCTGACTAAACCTGGGTAGACACCATATCGAAATTCGTGGAGACCTGCTCCCGCTCCCACTTCGGAACGGTTTAAGGTTGCAACTCTCCAGCCGGTCTCAGATGCTCAACCAAAACACACAACAAGACAGACACCTTGAAACGAAATCCGAAACTTCTCTTTACATCCCTGCCCACCCGTAACTATCTCACAAGTCACGTCAAATGTTGGTGGAACTTGAATGAGTACAGAGTGTTGACAGATGTGCCTGCTCTAGAATTTCGCGTCTCTACCTAATAATATCAGGTACACAAACGCGTCCCTAAACGTAGCACACCCTTTCACAATTCAAGGACTCCAAATCTTTACCCGGTCGAGTATGCTCTAGTATCTCTGACGAACGAGCGTCGGCGGGCAGTGTCTCGCGGAAACGATTAAGGAAAAACTGGTCGGGCGTGGACATGAGGAAGCTGTTCCCTCAGTAGAGGCGAACTTAAGCTGTACTCAACGATCGCACGAGAACTGTAAATCTGCAGAAGGCTATCACAACAATCAAAACCCGCTGCAGGAAGATGTACATTAAACTCTGGTGGTCCGTGAAAATCCGACACGACTCTCAAACAAGTAGTGTCTCCAAATCTCCAACGCAAAACCACCGCGGCCATCTCCAGATCATGAGTGGAATATCCTGCTCATACTTCCTCCAGATGTAGGGAAGCAAAAGCGATAACTATATAGTGTCGCCTCAGTACACAATTGAGCCCTACTCGTGAAACATTACAGTTAAACAACAAGTTGCCCGAACAAGAAGAAAAGAGAAAAAAACTAATGCAGTTGTTAACC
Organism: Agapanthus africanus; assembly: GCA_030015575.1. Classification (NCBI taxonomy): domain Eukaryota; kingdom Viridiplantae; phylum Streptophyta; class Magnoliopsida; order Asparagales; family Amaryllidaceae; genus Agapanthus; species Agapanthus africanus. The sequence continues at coordinate 175,347,719 of CM057347.1, read as the reverse complement.
AAATCTTCAACTGCCGAAAACTCCGCACACATGCCTCAGTCCAAAGAAAAGAAACCTCCATTCCGGTCAATTTAGTCAACGGTGCAGCACTACACTAGCAATCCTGCATGAAACGGCAGTAAAAACCTGCTAAGCCCAAAAATCCGTGGACCTCCGTCCTGCACACAAGTCTGGGCATAAGCTTTACGTCCTCGATCTTTCTCGGAACCATACGAAAACCGTCTCTCTTAACTACAAGACCTAGGAGTCAACACAAACAAGCCTGAAGGAACACTCCGAGAATCTAGCAAACCGCTGGGGCTCTCCCAATGTTTGCAAAACAAATCCTCAAGTGCTACTCCTGTCCCTCAAGACACATTAAATAGACAAGAATGTCATCAATAACACAACAAAAACTGGTCGAGGAACGGCCTGAAGAAATCTGGTTCATCATATCTACGAATGTTGCTAGGGCATTGGTGAATCCAATGACACACCAATACACACGAAGCCCGTAGCACGCACAAGGCAGTCTTCGGAATGTCATCACTCCGAACATGCAACAATGATGACCTGATCCCAAACAAACTTAGAAAATGTCTCGCACTCTGGAGGTGATCGAAGAAAACGTCAATGCGAGGTAAAGGATACCTATCCGCACCGTAAGCCGGTTCAATTAACGATCTATCAATATAAAACCTCAATCTGTCGTCTTTCTCCTTGACGAACAGAAATAGGAGATTCCAAAAGCGAAACACTCAGACGCACAATCCGCCCAACAAACAACTCTGCAGCTGATCCTTAAGCTCCCTAAGCTTCGCCGGCTCATCTCAAACAACGTCGGAAAACTCTCGCCCGAAAGGAATACCGGTCCAACAAACCCACTGTGGCTACGGTATTACGAATGAACGCCAAGAATCCTCGACATCTTCTCCTTAAAAGCCGACTAGCGAAAAAGGCTGAATTCAAGCTGTGAGAGGCGGCACAACTAGCCACCTGCACAACAAGAACTGACTAGCCGGGGAAAACAAAACTGACTGTTTCCTCACGGTAGTCCACAGACGCCTAGCACGTAGCTAACCAGTCCGTGCCCAGGAGAACGTCAAATCCAACATCTCTAGAAGGATCAAGTGACAGGCGAATCTCTATCTCCTATCCGATTGGCACACGACCGAATTACGTGTCGCGAAACAAAAGAATCGCTGACAAAAGTTAACACAACAAACGGCTGATCTACCTAACACGACTCTCGTCCCAACCATGGCACAAGTGTGAAAATAAACAAATACATCAAAAGAACATACGAATTAAGGATACCTGAAAACTCTGCATTGGACGCCCGCGCATCTCGATGAGTAGAAGCAAACTCTCGTGTCTGCCCTCTACCCGCAACAGGCTGAACTCCTCCTCTGCTAGACTGACCCCTCTGAGCGAACCCTCCGCATCCATGACGTCTCAGAACATGACCCTGACGTGGTGCTAAAGAACAATTTCTGATGAAGTGTTGAAGGCTTCCGCATCGAAAACATCCACGCGACGACTGCTGACCTTCCTGGGTATGAGAGCTGAACAACTGTCCTCGTCCTAAGCCTCTGCTACTCCCGCGACGGTCACGAAATCTGTGTCGACGACAAAGCCTCTGTCTCTGGGATGGTACACCGGTACGAGTCTTCTGCTGTTCCGGAACTCTCAAAGTCTCTGGAAGATGTGTCTCGTAAACTGGGGCTGCATCCACTGGTGCTATGTAGGTGACGGACTACTGCATGCTGATCGCAAGGAACAACTGGTTAACAGGGGTGACAACCTCCTGTTGCTGCGCTCGAACAACCTTAACCAATGAACTCGTAGTCTGGCGCATGTCCTGCATCTCTGCCACAAGCCTAGCGAGCTAATCTGTCGAAGGCGGATCCGTCTGCACCTGTGCAACTAGCATGCCATCCTGGTCAGTGCTCGTCTCACCCGAACCAACTCTGACCTTGTCCCTCGCTGTATCGCTCCGAGTCCCCATAGTCATCGGCGGTAAGGCTATAAATGGAAATAAGATTCGATAAGAACACGGAAATTGAATCACTAGGATATGAATCATCAAAGAAGGAATTTCAAGCAATGTACATAGGTCACTTTATGCGAAGTACCGCATCGTGAGTATGCTGCAGACATACACACACTACGTTACTCTGCTTAAGCCTCCTACTCCATCATACCAAGGTCATCCTACACTCCGAAAGGTAAAACCTAGCGCTCTGATACCAACTTTGTCACGACCCGAAATTGGCACGTGACGGCCCTAATACTACGCAACGTCAACAGGCGTAACTCAGTAAAAGAAAGCCAAAACCCAGAAATCTAAACCATCAAAAGACAAGAAAAGATAATAGAAGTTTTGAAACATTTGAAATCACAACCCAAATTCTTTAAAAGCCTAACTTATTTCCTTCAAAATTTTGGCGGCACCTCCTTTGTAAAAACTAGCCCCAAAATGGATACAACATAAATATAAATGAAGCATCCCCAAACGGGAGCAAATACACGCCCAAAGGAGGAAAACAACCACCACAACAAATATACGACGCTGTAGGGAAGAAATAAAAGACGATAGAAAGAAAGCTGTATAAAAGACAAACAAGTCACAAATAATATACAATGTCGTCCTCACCAAGTCTCTAAGTCAACAAAATAATAGTAGATGGAGAGTACAAGGATACAACGAATATACAATACAACAATACGGATAACCACAAAACCCACCTAAGTAAAACTGCACACTATGAGCTGAAGCGGTATCTATAGCAAAAGATGATCAGATAGATGAATAGCCAGGCTCGACTACTCTGGGGAACACCCTGCAAAAGAACTGTGGCACAATGGGGGTGAGTTGCCAACTCGTGAATAGTAAATAACATATACAGATAATTGCAAGTATGCACGTACAGCGTGAATCAAACATATGCAATTTATAGCAATAACATGCCATAGGAATGCAATAATCATGAAAAGTACACTAGCAGGTACAACTAATACATGAAGCAATAAGAATATGACAATCAGTATGCAATAACAATAATGATATGAAAATGTCTATATGCAACAATCATGGAAGGTACACTAACAGGTACTACTAATACATGAACAGTGCATATAAATAAAGGTGGAGTATGGAATGAAATATGTCATTTCCACGCAATCCTGACATCGTGGTAGGATCACAATCCATCAAGACAATCTAAATTCCAATTCCTCAAATCAGCCCCCAAATTGGCTCTCATATCATATAAGTCTCACAAATCCTTAATGTACAATATCGAATAAATCTCCTATATCCTGAATGTATAAAATCAAGTGAATCTCATATATCCTTTATGAGCAATATCAAGTAAATGTCATATGTCCTAAATCCAATATCAAGTGAATCTCTTATAGCCTAGGTATATTTGCATGAATAAATATGATGTATATAAAATTAATGTCAATACACATATATTAGCGTCCTATTCCACTAATATTGGTGTAAGGGCATATATAACAGCGGCCTAATCCCCTGTTATATATACAAAAGAGTATAAAGAAATATCATGAAACCAATGTGTCAAGCATCGACACAGAAATGCTGATCTATCAGGTGCTGTCACCAAGACTGGCACCATGATAGGTACGTATCATACGCTATACCGAAAGCACGAGTTCCTAGCTCTGACCCTCGCCTTTCGACGTATCCATACGCACAAGACTCCCGTCGGTATCCCTGTGATAACCGTCGAGTCATAAGTAATGTCACCGGATGGTATGGTTCCTCTGCCGGGCTCATCGGCCTGGTACATCGACATCCCTTTCTTACCCCTGGGTATCTCCGGGCCCCACCATGTACCCTCATACGGCCTCGACGCCTCCTCGTAGGGGTATATATATATATCAGAACCGATAAAACTCATGGTAGATGCTGAAATATCATATCAAGGGAAACCGGGTTTTTCAAATAATATATAATTTCATGAACTCCCACGGTCCCCAAATCCAGAAAACATCATGAAAAAAATCCAAATAACATTGCGAAAATCCATGAATATGATATATGCAACATAAACTGAAATGTAAGCATATAAAGGAAAAGCCGCTAATTAACTGCAACAAGTTAATATAAAATATCATGCGGTTCCTATTTTATCCAATTCTAAATAACATCACGTAAAGGTAAATATGTAGCTATAACTGTTGTATGTGTAAACACAAAGGTATAGCAAGGTATATGTATCTACCTATAAGTAAATGATGTAGTATACCCCCTGGGTATAAGAGCAGTATGTGAAAGGTATACCTGTAGTTATGTCATTAAGTGTGTATGTACCTATCACTAATGGTACAATACTCTATAGGTATACAGGTATCTAGCATATAAGTATATAAAGGCATATGTGTAAGCTTGTAGGTATACAGGTATGCTATATGTCATATGCGATAAGAAATATGAATCAATGTCACAATATCCCTAACCAAGCAATATCATATCTATAAGTGGTTTGTGTGTGACATGGCAATTATTGACGGTGTGTGTAGCATACAATCAGTGCTCGTGCAATATGAATCGTCAATAATATGTGCAGTGTCCTAAGGCTACTAGCCCAAGCACAACATCTAAGTAATTGGGTAAATGCGCAATTCTAAATATGACTAGAATATGCGACATGTATTAACATTTCTTGCCCAGACGCATAACGCCATGCGGGCGATTCCCCTGTAGATGTTAAATCTACTCACCAACGCTCCAAGCTAGGTGAATCCTATCACCTGTTTTCCCTTTGTAGCAGTGTTCGTAGTCCCTGCCAGCGAAACTGCAACATTAAAACAACAAAGCAAATATATATTAATAATAGACCTAAAATACTTACAATCTACACCGACAAACACGACACACCTACGTACTCTAAAGGGTTCGTATTGCAGCTAACGCGTATAGCGACACTACGAAACCAACTCAGCGCAACAGCAACACGGAACACGCATCGTATCGGATAACGTATCGCACGAAACGAAACATTAGAAATATGCAAAGTGGTCCCAGATTTTTCTGTGCTAACAATTTGTAAAAATTGCAAGTACCATGAGACTACAATTAACCCCAGAGACCCCTACAACAAAAAGCAACACCCAGGTCCCTACTCTGGCCGCAAATTGCGGCCAGATCCAATAAATCTGCGGCCGTAGTTTGGAGAAATGGGCTCGTATTTTGAGGGTAGGTTCTAGGTCTCTATACTAGGTTACTGACAAGTCAATTTTTGCAACAAATACATAGTTTAACAGCAGATCATCCGAGACCCCAAATCGATACTAAAAATACGATATTTATCCGAGACGATACGATACGTGATAAAAACAGCAACTAACAAGCTAAGCTACACAAAAATAACTTAGGCAACAGAAAGGAAACATTACCTAATCAAAAGAACACAAAGATCCAAGCTTTGTACACTCCATGGCATCCAAGAGGAAACATGTGAACAAAGATGTGATTTTTGTGATGAAATTGTGAATTTGTGATGGATTTGGTGCGGGAAATGAAAGAGTGTTCAGTTTAGAATGAGGGAGATAGAGAAATGAGAAAGAGATAAAGAAAAAGAGAGAGAGTGTGAGGAAATGAGAGAGGGAGGTGAGTGTAGGGTGAGGTGAGAGGTAAGTGTATCATTGAAATTAATGCAAACCATGCCTCACATTTAATGCTTTCATACACTCATCACCCAAGAAAATATCTCTCTCTCTCTCTCACTCACAAAAGGGATAAGATTAAGGTTAAGTGTCATGGTTGCTAAGACTAATTTAGCACAAAACAAATCCTCACATTTACATGCACACGTGCGCGCATGCTTATAACAAATAATAATAAATTATTAATTAAATGTTATAATGTGTGAGAAACCCGAATTGGTAAACTTTCTACAGTAAACCCGCATTAACGTCTAAACAAACACTAACCGAAATCTAAGCCGTTACACTGTGTGAATTTCTTCCAGCTCGTCCTTCATCTTTTCTTCGGCGAGGAAATCTTGAAACTGGTCAGGCTCTTGAAATGCCTTGATCAGAGAATCTCTCGCCTCTTTAGATAGCAGAAGGGCGTCAAGAATGCTTAGCGGCGAGGGTATCTTCCTCAGGTGTGCCAGAACGTTGTAATCCATCTTGTTTTTCTTGGGCGGGTCCTTGGCTGCAAGCTCTTCGAAGACTCGATCATCGAGGGAGATATCCTCAGGGACCTTTTCCTTCCCCTTATCCTTTTTGTTCGATCTCTTGTTTGCGGGTCTGAGATTCTTTTCAGGTAGCGTGCGATTGCGCAGCTAAATGTTCTCGCAGGTTTTCATCTCTTCTTTTTCAGAGATGGATTCCTTGAAGAGAGGGCCGAGGGCTATTTCATCATCAGAATCACTCCCAAAGGTGAGAACTTGCGATATCCCGGAATTAACCATGTGACATTCACCGGCAGTTCTTTTATGCTCATCTGTCATGCTTCTTTGTTCCCGACGAGTTTTGCGCTTCATCCGCTTGAAATGCTGCCGATGAGCAACATATCCTTGCCACCAATTTTTAAAGGCGTTGCATTCTTCAATAGGGTGTGTAGCCCTCCGATGGTACAAGCGGTAGTTTGGATGTGCATCCTCTTCGTTAAGGTGTATCCTATCAGAAATGTTTCCTTCGGAGGGTGGTAGCTTCATTCCTATCGATATGGCTTTGGCGAACCTTTTCCTTGTCTTGAACCTGCTTTTGCTGGCGGCCGAAGTGCTCTTATCCAATTGGGGTATTTCAATCCTTTCGTTCAGTCACCGACGTTTGGCTTTTTCGTATATGGCGATTTCACGCTCTCGGTCAGCTTTGCTTTTCTGAAGAGCTTCATTCAGGAATACGTCAATCATCTCGTCTGACAGTTTTAGGAGTTCCGGTTCAGGATCTGCCCCCAGTTTCTCTGCATCAAGAGCTTCTTCATCATCTATTGATGAATAAGAGATCATGTAGCAGCTCATCACATAGTTCTCAGGTTCATCTGACGAGTCTTCTCTCTCATCATTGCCATCATTTCCGTCCTCAAGGATGTGGTTGAGAAACTCTTGGAGTGTGACCGGGGTTCGCACCTTCTGGTTATATTCCTCCAGCGTGTCAATATGATTTTGCAGGTTCGTGCGCTTGTCATCAGGCTTCACGGGCTTTTTGGTCTTCTTCTTCTTCTTCTATGAAGACTTTGATGGCTGGTCCTGAGCGTTTTAATTATCGCTACCAATTCTTGGAGTTAGGCGCGGTTTCAGCATTCCCTCAATGATCTCGGGTTCTAGCGAACTTTTCCACCTGATTGCCGGGCATGTTTGGAGATCCTTCAACATTCTTTTCGTCTTGGCGGAAAGAGCGAACTCCCATGGAGCTTCTTCTATAAAAGAGCATGATGCCCCCGGTGTGTCCCCCCTTTTAAGAGCGTACGGCTGAGGCGGACTTTCTTTCCAATTCTAGGACAGTGCGAATTTTCCCTGTTGGTATTTGTCCTCAATCCAGCCTTTGAAGACGAAGCAATCTTCGATTGGATGGCCTACCACTTGATGATAGAGGCAATAATCGGGATTACTGGCCTCACCGGGTTGCAATGGGCGTTTTAGATCCGGCAAGGTGATGAGCCTGTTGCGCACTACCAGCTCGAACAGTCTCCTCATTTTATCTCGAGAAAACGAATAAGGGCATTTCAGTTTCTCATTGAAGAATCGTCGTCTATCATCTTGGCGATTAGTTGGTTTTGGACCACTGGGCTGCTGCTGAGCATTGGCGATGAAGATCGCTTTCCCTTTCCCTTTTTTGTTTCGAGATTCCAACTTCGAAGAAGATGGTCTATGACCCATATGATCCATTTGGGCCAACTTGTCAATCAAGGCCTGGAAAGTAGTTGGCTTGACGAACATCATGAACTGGGATATGGTCGCCTGTGGATCAAGAGTACCCATGAACATGCCTACCGCAGGCGCTTCTTCGATGTGCTGCTCACACTTCGACCATAGATTCCGCCACCGTATATCGTACTGCACCCATGTTTCGTCTGGCTTCACTCTGGCGTTAATTAATGCGGTGATCGGGGTGCGCTCGCTAGCGCTTGCCAACCTTTGTGTGAACAGTAACTCCATTTCTGCAAATGTCTTAACGGAGTCGTTCGGGAGCTCGGAGTAAAATTCAAACAATGTCTCCGACAAGCTGCTAACAAACTGGTGAAGCAGCAGTTTGTCGTCACCTCCGGTGTTGCCGCACAGAGCCTTGAATTGAGCCATGTGTTGGTGTGGATTCCCCGTCCCCTTATAGACATGGAATTTTGGGATCGTATATCCCGGCGGGTACTTGATTTGATCATACCATCCTGGATAGGGTCGTCCAGTCTTAGCAATTTGTCCTGCCGCTTCGTTCTCCTGATGAGCTCGTATCTGTTGCGCGATATAGTCATCCGCGGCGGCTTTAGAGATGGTTTCCTCCTTGGCTGCTGATAGAGCCGGCAGTGGATTTGATGTCTCTCCCCTATCGTCTTCAAGGATAATCGGAGGGTCTTCAGCTGGAGGATCCGGCTGTAACATCATTCCGGCCATGTCTTGGAATAAAAGCGCCATTCGTTTTATGTTCGCAGCTTGTTCCGCTGCCTCTTTGTCCTTCTTCTCGAGGATTCTGCGGAGGAACTCAGCATCGGTTTCTTGTTCATGACGCTGCTCTGACGACGTCTCCGGGCTTTCTATTGGCCTAGTGAGTGCGGCCATCTGTGTTAACATTTCCTGAAGTTTCTGTTGTTGCTCCTGGGCCTTTGGTACGGATCTAGTGAGTGGTCGATGACCCATAGAGATACGGCTATCCTCTTTCCCGGATGCCATATAAACAGTGTGCACCACCAAACCCCCAGACTTGGGGCGTTTAGATTCAGTGCCCTTGAAATTCGTTGCGAACACGGGGACTTTCTCTGGCCTCCTTCTTTTGTGGGCGGTCGAAGTTGAGGGAGCCGTTGCAGCGGGTACCCAAATAGATGACATCTCCTGTGGCATGACAGGGTGCTCCTTCTCTTGCCAAACTTTCATCTTCTTCGGTCGGCGGGAGTAGTCTTGGTTGATCACCGAGTCTTGGACATGTCGCCAAACTTTATGAATTTTAGAGGACAACCGCTGAGCGGTGTGCTCTAGCTTTGTCTTTGTAGCAATCTCCATAGGTGGAGGAGATCTTTTTAGCACGGCGGTCGGAGAGTTCTTACGGACCTTCCTGAGTGGTTCAAAGCTGTTCCCAGTTGGAACAGCAGCGTCGACTTCCACCATCGGAGCTGGCGGAGTAAATCCAGAAGGGGAATTTCCCCCAGCTTTCCTCACTCAGCGCCAGTGGCGACGTCGAGCATGTCAAGCGGATGGGACCACCTCTGCTGTTGGATGAGCTTCCTCATGCCCCCTGCTTTGAGGAGAAGCTGTTATTGGCGCTAGCCTGTCGATGACTGACGTCCGTTGAGAGGGGACAGCCAGTCTTGCGAAGGCCAACTTTCGAACAGGGGAAGCAGCCTTCTTGACTTCGCGCGGAGTAAGAGCTGAAACGGCCAGTCTTTTGAAGACCGACCCCTTAGCAGGAGAAGCCGTCTTGGGGATTTCAGGAGGAGGAATGGCTATCAGCTTCGGGATAACCCCTTCAGGTATCGTGGGCTTCTTGACGGGCCTATCTGAGCTTCAGCTCAGCCTATCAAAGACTGAGGTGTTGGATTTGGATGACCCGTTGAGAGGGGCTGTGGTAGTGGTAAGCCGATCAAAAACTGACTTCTTTGGAACTTTGTGCGATGGCATTGGAGCGCTGAAGCTTGCTGGTGGGATCATGGTCCCAAAGAATAGCCCTGTAGTGGCTTTCCTCACCTGGTCCACCAGCATCGTAAAAGGGGAGGCCGCTTGAGGCCCGTAGGTCACTCCTCCGGCGATGACGGGGTGGGAGTTGTTGCAGTTGGTGCAGTTGACAGCCATTGATCTTCTTTTTCTGCACGGAACAAGACACCAAATCTTAGTACTTCACATCCAAAGGCAACCATAGCAAACCGCGATTCGTTCGCGAAACACGATGATCAGTCGAAAATATTGCATTTTTAACACATCAATTTCCCTACCATTTACACTCATCTAAAGGTGTTCGGTATGAATATAGCACATATTAGCAAAACATCTGTAAAATCCCAAATAACATGTGTTATATATTATAACCGACTTTTTGAGGGAAATTGAGTGTTTATCATTGCACGCATAATCTTTGTATAGCGCAACACTTTTCTCGAGAATCTGTACAGGAAATTCCAGGAAAAGAGCCGAAATTACTAAAAGTGCTGATAAAAATACGCCAAGTCCAAGACTTGTGATCTGGCAATGAACAAGAAAGATTTATGAGATTCCACACATCAGAAAAGTGCCACAAGGACAACACAAAATCATCACAGAAGTTCCATGCTCCAATGCCTTCAATGGGCCGCGGATCCGCGGCCTAAAGGGCCTATCCTCCGCGGATTGCGGCGTAATTGACACGTCAGCGCTTCACCATTCTCTACGTGGCTTCTTGTAACAAACCTTGCTTCTAGAAGACTCTCAAAGACCACATGGCTTCTTCCAGAAGGCTCTGCATAACAAACTCACTCTAGAATATTCCTTGGAACAACCTTCTTCTAGAAGCCCCCTTATAACAACCTTCTTCTAGAAGCCTTCTTGTAACAAGCTCATTCTAGAATATTCTCTCCAACAAACTTCTTCTAGAAGATTCTTTCTAACAACCTAGTTTTGGAGGGAAAATTCAAATGAGGTGGTTCGTTTTGGAGGGAAAACTCAAATGAGGTGGTTATAAAATGAGATCTAGATCTAGTGTTTTGGAGTTGGTTAATTTTGGAGGGAAAATTGTAGATCCAAATCAAATTCAAATCAAATTGAGTGACACAATTTGATCGAAATCAAGATCTCCGAGTACAATTCAAGCAAGAAGCCTTCAACCTTTTAGAAGTGACGCCGATCTTCAACCGAGCAAGTGATCCAAGACGATCCGCGACTCACGGAGACGGCGCGGAGCTAAATCGACAATCGAGTTCCTTCCTCAAATTCTTGTAGTTCTTGTGCAAATCGTAATGGAATTGTTGATTAATAAAAGGTGAAATTTCTTTATCTTGCTTATCTTTATATTTGAGCATTATGATGAGTTTTCAATTCTTGATTGATTTCTTTGTTATGATGTTTGAGTAAAAACTCCGCTCGTGGAGGAATCGAGAGAATAGATAGATGATGATGATTACAATCTTGAAACGATTCTTAAGTCCTATGAGTTTTGTAAACTCTAGAAAATTGAATCATCGACAACCTAGTTTTGAGTGAGATGCTTTACTGAATGTTCTCGCTCTTAATTAGAGATCAACGATCGGTGATTGAATTTCCTAGAGGCTAGCTTGTGAATGATAATCAACGAAAGGACAAGGGATGATGATGGAGAAACCTTAGTTTCTTCAAGAGATCCCTAATCCTCGTTGATCATCATCGATCTAGCAACAAATCATCAATGGATAGGAATATGTAATCACAAGTATTCATCATCACTATCGATTGGATCGATTCATATGAGCTTCATTACAAATCTTGATAGTTCATTAGATTTGGACATCTTTTAGAACTTTATTGATTCTTGATCTTTAGATCCAGTTCTTTACTTTTCTTGAAACTAAATTTCAAAATTCTTGAATCAATTTTCTTGCAATTTTTCTTTTATCTTTTCATTTCGACTCATCTAAAACAATAGCGAGCAAAACACACATCTCAGTGGACGATCCTTATTCATTAACGTGCTACATCGACACCGTTAATTGATTGCGGTATAAATTTCTTTGGTTGTGATCTTTACACATCTTTCTAAACACGACACACAAAGAACGATTCAATCAAATGGCGCCATTGCCGGGGATGTGTGCTATTTTGTTCGTTTTTGTTATTTGAGTTGAAAAATTATTATTCTATCAATTTTTAGATCAAAATTCGTAACAAGCGCTTAACGATTTGTTGTGATTTGTTGCGAGGAAATCTGGAATCTATGGAGCGAGAGAAAATTTTTTCAGAGAATTCCAGAGAGTTCAGTAAGTGATCTGGAGAATCTGCAAGAAATTTCATTCCGAGATCTCAATATTCAACCGCGCTTTCACGGCCATTAGGTACATATCGCGGAGGTTTCACGGCGGGTCAGAAGCTTCAGTGCACCAAACTTCTCAGGTCTGTTTCTCACATTCTTATCTCCTCTCCGCTCTTCTCCAATAACCATTTTCTGCAGGTTTCTTTGCAAAAATTCGCAGCACCGCAAAAAGAAAAATTGTTGCGTGTTTGATCTTGGTTGTTTGCATATTTTAATACTGAAATTAAGGGGCATGACAAAATTCAGATTAGGTGGGGAGTTCATTACCCTTCCTAAGCCCCAAAAATCACAAACTTGCATCCGCATTACCTTTCATTAATTAAAAGAAATCTAGACAAGACTCTAAGGACCGTCGCGCTCACTTAGGATAGAAGGAGGTCGTGGGTAACTATTGCTTATCTGCGTTTCTTTTGTGGTGTCTAAGACAAGTGTGTCTAAGGAAAGTGGTTACTTAATTAGGCTCACTACTTACGTAGTGGAGAACCTCCCACTTACCTGGCACTTACCTGGCCACAGGAAGGACAAAGATGCAGTAGAGGATTGATCTTCCGACTTGTCTTCTGGCAGTTAGGAGCGGTCTAGAAACTTGACCTAGGTGACCACTAGACTTAGGGTTGCGTGTGCAATTTTTGTGATTTGCATTTTTTTTAAAAATCCGTATCTTTTTCAAAACAAACACCACTTCATCTTTCCCCTAATTATCATAACGCTGCCACTTGTACTAAACCCTTTAGTGCAAGCTCGGCTGGACACAGGATTCTAGTGCCCGTCTTGTCTGCGTTTTCCCCCATCGACCCCAAAGTAGGTATTTCTACATTTTCTTTTTCCCACCACCCACCACGACCGCGATGGACGGATATCCATCAAACTTTAACACCACTCTGCCACCGCCCGCAGGTGCGCAGAATCCTCTACGCATTTCTCTCCAAGAGAGATACTATCCTACACGTGTTCCCCTTCCCACCTGTCTTTCTATACCACCTGCCAATGGGGAAAATTTTGAAAATCAACCCCCAATTCATCAAACTGTTACCCAAATTTCACGGCCTTCATTCTGAAGACGCATACGTTTTTATCTCCAAATTTGAAAACGTATGCGCAATGATTGGAACGTCACAACTGTCTTTGGATGCTCTGCGTTTACGTCTTCTCCCATTCACTTTGTGCGATTTGGCCGAGAAGTGGCTTTACAACACACCCGCACATTCTATTTCAACATGGGACGAATTCGTTGCAGCATTCCTTAAGAAATTTTATCCCAATCATAAGACCGCCCGTGTTCGGAGCGAAATCTTCAAATTTACCCAACTTCCCAATGAACCATTTTGGAAATGCTTTGAACGGTTCAAGAATCTTCTTTTACAATGCCCTCATCACGGAATCCCCAGATGGGATCTGTGTCGAATTCTTTGTGAGGGTATTGATCTCACGACAAAACAGATGCTTGAAACCATGTGTCATTGCCAATTCCTATCTAAAGATGATGGTGAAGCTTGGAAATATTTAGAAGATTTAGCTCAAAATACTTTACAATGGGAAAGTGTTAGAACACCATCACCTAGGGATGATATCAGTCAGCTCGATGTTTCCGTCACAATGAGAGTCGAAATGGCCGCAATGCAAAGGAAGCTCGATGCTCTAGAAAACAAGTTCTCCTCAGCCTCCCTAAACCAATACACACTTCTCAAAACCGTGTGTGGCTGCTTTTCAAACCCATCACATTTGACGGAAGAATGTCCTTTGAATATACCGTTTCAAGGTCACACTAATGCTGCATTTCAGCAAAGACCTGGAAACGATCCTTCTTCTTCCTCATATAATCAAGATTGGAGGAATCACCCTGATCTTTCTTGGATCCAACACCAAACTCAATACACGGATCTAAATCAGAATAACTTTTAATGGGTCCCTCCACCACAACAGCAACCACCATAATTGAGTCAGCACCCCTTTCAATCGCAACCTTTTCAAAACCCGGCCAACAATTTTGATCCTTTTTCTGCCGGTACCAATAACACCTCTGCACTTGAACAAACCATGAGTTTGCTTCTGACAAATTCTATTCAAATGTCGGCTGATTTGAAGTCTTCTATCGATGATATAAAGAAAACCACCGCCTCCCAAGGTGAAATTATTAAATCGATGAAATCACAAATTGCACAGTTTACAGCCGAATTGAGTGCTAGAGAGAAAGGGAATCTTCCATCTCAACCCCGACCTGATCCTGGACCTTCACATTACACTAATGTGGATGCATTTACTACGTTGAGATCTGGAAAAGTTCTAGACAATCATATGGGTAAACAGATTGATGTTGAGGAATCAAGTGAACCCCAGGCTTTCACTTCCACTTCCACTCCCACTTCTACTTCTTACCCTATTTTGTCTAATTTACCGTCTTCTTCCGAGCCTATTCTCCGTTTTCCCAAAGGCTTGAACCCTCCACCCACTTCATCCTTCCCACCCCCACAAACTTCTCCACAAATGTTGGACCCAACACTTATTGATAGAGCTCCATTTCCAAATAGGTTGAGGCCCAACAAACCCAATGCCCAAATGGAGAAACTTGTGGACATGTTTAAGCAAGTTAACATCAACATCCCTCTCCTAGATGCTATCCAACAAGTTCCGTCCTATACGAAAACTCTTAAGGACTTGTGCACTAGAAAGAGGAAGACTCAAGTGCCCAAAAAGATATTCATGGCAAAAACAGTAGACACAGCCTTTCCCCAAAAATTACCAAAGAAACGTAAGGATCCTGACTATCCTACTATTTCCATTTCTATCGGGAACAAACATATTAACCGTGCTTTACTTGACATTGGCGCTAGTGTTAACCTGCTTCCTTTCTCGTTTTACGAGCAGTTAGGGATCGGAGAGTTGAAACCAGCTCCTAGCACTCTCCAGATGGCTGACCGATCAATCACCAAACCTAGGGGTGAACTGGAGGCTGTGTTAATAAAAATCGGGGAATTTGTATTCCCTGTGGACTTTATCGTACTTGATACACATCCTGTAGCGAACCCACGGAATCAAATTCCGGTGATTCTTGGTCGCCCCTTTTTGGCCACTTCCAATGCTATAATCAACTTGTTAGTGTTTATGCCCTAGAAGGCCATTACTGTATCATACTAGTTTGTATATTACTTAATGGAAGCTTGGGATATTCACATGTATATAACAGTCTTGCTAAACATGGTACTATGCTACTTGGTTTTTCTATCTTAATATGTGAGTGTACGTATTGATAGAGCTCTTAGGATCTTGCTTGACTACCAGCGTTGTGATGGCAGTCACACTAGTGGGGGCTGGGTAGTCTACAAGCACATCCTTTTTCAGGTCCCTGGTCGTTGGATTATCGAGACAGAGCATCGATACTCCAGAGTAGACTAGTGTGTACGCTTCTCATCCCAGTTGGGGAGATGGTCTGTCCCACAGCCGTCAGTACGTCGTACTGGAGATAGTATACATGTGCTCGTTAGGTTACGGGTACACCGGACAGGACTCACAGGGAACTGTTGGTTGGTTTTATACCAGTCGTCAGTGAACAGTTCCCAGGTGACATGAGTACAGCATAGTCCGCAGACTTGACACTGCTACTTCGCCTCGAGTGTGTCCCACTGTTCTTAGATTGCTACCCTACCACGGCTCAAAGGAGTCGTGCAAACAGGTAGCAGTTGGGTGCAGTCCCGAGCACTTGGAGGCAGTGGCGGTTAGACAGGATTCGTCCCTCCCGGTATTGGGAGTAGATATCACGCTGTGTCAGAGAGCCATTACGCAAAGTCCCTGGCCAGGGCAAGCGAGATTTGCTGGTAGGTTCCAGTAGTTTCTCAGGGTGTATTGGGCTTCCCTCCGACACGACTTATACCGCTATTAGGGGACTGACGCTTGCCGCCCCTAGGCCCGATATGCGATAGTCTTGGACGAACGGACAGGACTGTATGGAGATTGTCACATCAGACTCAGTAGGAGTTCGGATGGGTTCCCTCATCGGCCTTCTTATCGACATCTACCTGGGGACCGTTACGTACAGCTAGTGCCGCTTGCGGTCTGTGGTTAAACCCACTGCCAGCATAGTAGTCGAGTCTCTAGAGTCCCACACAGAGAGTTTCCCTACTCCAGGCGAAACGATATAGAGGTCGTATGGTTTTACGACAAGGGTTCGGACGCATACGTGCGTTTACGCGCGTACGACTTTCGGACAGTTTTTACCAGTCGGCTTTGGTTTAAGCCAGTTACTGGTATCCGGTTATTGGATTTATACAGTCTAAAGTTTTTCCGTATTTTTGCAGATTGGAGGGGCGTTCTCGTAATTGTGCGAGAAGCTTCTAGAAGATGGTGACTAAGGAGGTTTAGGTGGCATATACATTGAATGAGATTAGTGAGTCACTTGGATGATTCATCCATGTCATTAATGCTTCATAATTGCTTAATGACTCATGGAGATGAATCACCACAAGATATTTATCAAGCATGGTTGTAAAATGATTTCTTTTCTTTTCTTGATAAAAAGAAATGCTTGATATATATTATGATAACTCATTCTTCTCACTTCACGATTATCCTCACCTTCTCTCTCCTCAAGCTCTCCCTCTTCAAACCCTAATCCTCCCCTCTCATGTGTTGAGTACAAGAATTAGTTAGACTACTTAATCCATAACCCTCTCTATATCTCACCTAGCTTCTTTGATTAGCACTTAGAGAAGTTTAGTTGCCTCAAGTTTAGAGGCTAAGCTTGGAGTAAAGCTCTCGGGTGGATCATCTACTACATCGAGAAGGCCGAGGAGGACGAGGAGATCGTAAAGCCGAAGGACTTGGTTCGTTAGGTATAATCCCTAAGCATAGTAGTTTAAAACATCTATGTGTTTGGTTAGTTATCGTTTAGCTTCGATTCAAGCGGTTAGTCGATGTTTGTTCACTAAAAAAGTTCGTTTTTGAAAATTCCGCCTCCCCACAAGTATTGGGGTGTTGTACATCGACTTACAGTGGTATCAGAGCCTCGCTAAACAATAAATAACTTACTTGCAAATTTGTATGAATTTCGAACGGAAAAAACGAAACCGGAAAAGCCCGAAAACTTCAGTTTCTGTCGATTTTTAAATGAAGTCCTAAAATTTTTCAGGGAGGTTCAAAAAGCTTAAAAAGACAGTAGAAGAACACCCAAGAAAATTGGGCACATGATTCGACTAAAGAGCCGCGGAAACGCGGCGGATCCCACCGATCCGCCGCGGTTCCGCCGCCGAGTTGCCGAGTCATGAACCCAATTTTCCTGTGTTGGTTCTGTGTGATATTTGGGATTTTCTGGAATATTTAATTTTTGCTCAGGTTTCAGATTTGCAGAGCAGTATTGGAGCAAAATTAAAAGTGTTTAATCGATCGAAATTATACAGTATTTGCTTGTTGGATTATATCTGTGATTGTATAATATGTTCGTAAACCTCCCCTAACTGCTAGTATGTCAGTTGGCAGGGGGTTGCACATTTCTGAAATGGATTTTATCTGTTTGTGCATATGAACTGTGTTGGACTGTTGTGATGTATAGCCGGGGTTATGTGATGGGTTATTATTTAATTCATTTGATGTAAATGTAATTTGTTGTAATATTATTTTGCGGGGCACATCCAGGCTGCGGTTGTAGCCACCGTTGTATTATTTCATTTTACAGTTTTTTCTCCTAGGACAGACCCAAGGTGGGGTGCACAAACTGCCGGGCGGGTAGTTTGCCGTACCCGTTGGGGTCTTGGGTAGGGTAATGGCTATTCATCACAACTGTGTAATCCGTCTTTTGTTGCAGGCTCAAAACAAACACGGATTGCTTGCAAATCCAATAAAGTTCATCTGTGATCTGGAATGCCTATTATTGCGTCTGACGAATGTACAATATCTATATATGATAGCTATTTAGACGTCACTTATGTTTTACACCCGCGCTAGCCCAGCCCCCGCTCTGTCGTTAGTTAAGTAACCTAACGGGTGATGACGGGACCCCGTGGCGAATGCGGATGGCATAAGAGCACGTTGTATTTTCGTTGTTTTCTGCAATGATAGGTTAATGATGGGACGCATTATTTATAATGCAAAGAAAACAAACCAAAGTTTAAATCTTTGGAACAATTTAAAAGAAACCACTCGGTTAATTTTAAAACAGATATTTTTAAATGCGGAGCTTTAACCACTCCTTTTAAAAGCTATCAGGTTCCTTCGGTTATATCAAGTTCACTACGTTCACGGTTTCGCCAAAACCATTCGTAGCCCTCCGTCATTTCATCTGGGTATTCAGTAGTATTCAAGCAATGTATTTTGACCTAACGCCAAGGCATAGTGTTTGGTAGCTACTAGGTATTCATTTGTTGCATAGATAGATGAGTTAGTTTGGGACAGTCGTATTATCATTTTGGCCGAACGTCAAGGATATATACGGATGGGTTCAAATTGACAAGATAATGATGGGTAGAACTTGACATGTGACTTATGACATTTTGACCTAACGCCAAGGTCATAAGAGCATGGGGCAGAAATATATATCGGGAATTTCTAAAGAAACTGAAATTTGCAAAGAGTTGCATACCATTTGGAGTTTGATGAATGTTGGTAGGATTCCTTCAACATTATCATACAATGATATTTGGATCCCGATCCTACTGTGAGTATATGCTACATATCAGGAGATTCGTCACTTAACGATCAATGCTATAAACCAAGTAGGTGTCCAGAAAGGTGTCAGCGGGGTTACGCCCCCAGAGAAAAGAGGTTATTTAATTAAGGAACTTCGCGAAAGCGTTGGAAAACCTCCCTCGAAGTATCGACACTGGCCTGGCTGAACGGTTAAGCAAGTATTGTACGGTGAGAATAGTCCTGGCTAATTCTTCTTTTATGGTTTGAGGAAGGATTCGAGAAACAGTGGGAGCCATCCAGTTTAGATAAACTAAAAACCACTCTAAATTTGCAACAGCATCATGCTAAAGAGTTTTCTTCTCTCTCTCCTAATTGCAGCGACCCTGAAAATGACTGGACTTAAGTTACTTTTAGAGAAAAATATACCGACAGGGCCAAACTATAAAGATTGGCTGCGGAATGTCAAAATGGCTTTGACCTATGACAAATTGGGGTACGTCCTCACCGCTACGGCACCTGCTGTCCCTGGTCCCAAATCCAGCAATGCGAATAAGGAAATCCGCAAAACCTGGGATTTAGATTGCGCGAAAGCCAAGTGCATCGTGCTTGCCTCAATGAACAATGAACATCAGAGGAGGCACGAGGATATGGCCTTGATGGCATATTTCTCCATACAAAGGAACTTTATGGAGAGCAATCTCGTATAGCAAGATACGAGACCTCTAAGAACTTGTTTCGAGCGAGGTTGGCTGTCGGGTCATCGGTAGGAGAACATGTCCTAAAGATGATCGGCTATATTGAAGAGCTCGCAGACCTTGGGACGACTTTGGATAATGAGCTCTATACAGACCTTATTCTCCAGTCCCTTCCTCCCACCTACGCCCAGTTTATTCTGAACTTCAACCTTCAAAGAAAAGAAGTTGAACTTCCGGAACTCCTGAACATGTTAAGGAGTGCAGAGGGCACCTTGCAGAAGGCAAGGGAAACACCCGCTATGTTTGTTGGCGGTGCATCTTCTTCCGGGTCCAAGGCTAGAGCCAAAGGAAGGAAGAAGAAGGCCGTCCCCAGACCTAGAGGAGGTGTTAGTAAGGTGGGAGGGAAGGGAAAGAAAAAGTTTGCGGTACCGGTAGTGGGCCAGGATGAGTGCTTCCATTGTCACAGGAAAGGGCACTGGAAGAAAGATTGCAAGGCGTGGAACGCCAAGAACCAGGAACCGAAGCAAGCTGTGGCTTCGACTTCAGTGTGTTTGTAATTGAGAATTGTCTGTCGATCAACTCTACTTCCTGGGTATTGGATACCGGATCAGGATCTTATATTTGCAATTCATTGCTGGCACTGAGAAACCATAGAGTACTGAAGGAAGGTGATATGACCCTAAAGGTTGCTAACGGAGCTAGCGTGGGAGCTGCGTCCGTCGGGGATTATCACCTAGGATTGACGAGTGGACACATTTTGGTTTTACATAACTGTTATTTTGTACCAAGCTTAACGTGTAATATCATATCAGTTTCCTTGTTATCAAATAAAGGTTATGATTTCACGTTTGTAAGAGATGTTGTTAACATCCACCTTAATCATGGTTTGATTGGGTACGGTACCCTAAATAACGGTATATATGTTTTAAACCAACTCCAAATTTTCAATGTCCAGAACACACTAAAAAGAAAGTCTCCAGATTTAAATAAAGCTTTCTTATGGCATTGTAGACTGGGTCACATCAATAAGAGAAGGTTGACTAAGTTGCATAGAGAAGGATATTTGGACTCGTTCGAATATCAAACTTATGACACTTGTCAATCTTGTCTCAAAGGAAAGATGACAAAGACTCCATTTACTGGACAAGGAGTAAGAGCGAGCGAGCTCTTAGGACTCATACACAGCGATGTATGCAGTCCGATGTCTACACATGCAAGAGGTGGTTTTTCCTATTTCATTACTTTCACGGATGATTACTCAAGATACGGATTCATTTATCTGATGAAACATAAATCCGAGGCTTTTGAGAAATTCCGAGAGTATAAGAATGAAGTAGAAAACCAAACCGGCAAAAGTATCAAGACACTTAGATCTGATCGAGATGGTGAATACTTGAGTGCCGAGTTCCTTGGTTACCTAAAAGAGAAAGGAATTCTCTCTCACCTTACTCCTCCATACACTCCACAGCATAACGGTGTATCGGAGAGACGGAATCGAACCCTATTGGATATGGTACGATCCATGATGAGTAATGCTGAGTTACCGCGATCTTTCTGGGGTTATGCGCTAGAATCAGCGGCATATCTTTTGAACATGGTTCCTACCAAGACTGTGCCTACCACTCCATATCAGATGTGGAGCGGGAAGAAACCCCATCTACAGTATATAAAGATTTGGGGATGTCCAGCTTTTGTTAAAAAGCAGCATGTGGACAAGCTCGAGGCACGATCAGTAAAATGTAAGTTTGTGGGATATCCAAAGAACTCCAGGGGATATCTATTCTATTACGCAGAGGAACAAAAGGTATTTGTTTCTCGTAATGCCCATTTTCTAGAACATCAGTTTTTAGAAAAGGAATCAAGTGGGAGCGAAATAGAACTGGAAGAAATTCCAGAACCACAAACTAATACTGAAAGTTTGGTAGAACCGGTAGTTCAAGAAGAACAGGACATTCCCGCACCCTTCCGCAGGAGTAGTAGGCCGTCTCATCCGCCTGAGAGATACTACGGTTTTCTCATAGATGGGGATAGAGAGGATTGCATCATAGATGATGATGAACCTACTGACTTCCAGCAGGCCATCCAGAGCGGCGACTCGGTACGATGGCTAGATGCAATGCGGACCGAAATGGAGTCCATGTACACCAACAAAGTATGGACTTTGGACTTTGCTCCAGATGGGGTAAAACCCATAGGATGCAAATGGATCTTCAAGAAAAAGGTTGGTGTAGATGGACAGGTGGAAACCTATAAGGCTAGACTTGTTGCAAAGGGTTTTCGTCAAAGACCTGGTTTGGACTATGACGAAACTTTTTCTCCAGTGGCTATGCTCAAATCCATTCGGGTCCTTCTTGCTATTGCTGCCTTCCATGATTATGAAATCTGGCAGATGGACGTAAAGACGGCTTTTCTGAATGGAAATTTAGAAGAGTGCGTCTATATGGATCAGCCAGAGGGTTTCGATCAGAGTGGGAGCAGCGGGAAAGTATGCAAGCTGCTTAAGTCCATTTATGGACTAAAGCAGGCATCGCGGAGTTGGAACATCTGTTTTGATGAGACAGTCAAAGAATATGACTTTATCAAAAATCCAGATGAACCGTGCATATATAGTAAAGTTGTAGCCAGAAGTGTCGTGTTCCTCGTCTTGTACGTGGATGACATTCTATTGATAGGAAATGACATTCCTATGCTACAATCTGTCAAAAGATTCTTGTCACACAGATTCTCCATGAAAGACCTGGGTGATGCCTCTTACATTCTGGGGATCCGGATCTATCGTGATAGATCCAAGAGGATGTTGGGACTTTCGCAGTCCAGGTATATCGACACTGTACTGAAAAGATTCAGTATGGAAGATTCTAGGCGCGGTAATCTACCGGCTTGTCATGGAATCACCCTCTCTAAAGAGATGTCTCCCAAGACTGATTTGGAAAGGGAACGCATGTCTATTATACCCTACGCTTCTGCGGTAGGCTCTATAATGTATGCGATGTTGTGCACCAGACCAGATGTAGCTTACGCACTGAGCGTGGTAAGCCGGTATCAGTCAGACCCAGGGGAGATGCACTGGAGAGCAGTAAAGAACATTCTCAAGTACCTAAGAAGGACTAAAGAGATGTTCTTGGTTTACGGCGGAAAAGACCTCAGGTTGGAGGCCTTTGCTGATTCCGGCTTCCAGAGTGATAAGGACGATTCCAAGTCCATGTCGGGTTATGTCTTTACCCTCAATGGAGGGGCGGTGTGCTGGAAGAGCTCCAAGCAGGACACCGTTGCTGACTCAACGATGGAAGCGGAGTATATAGCTGCTTGCGATGCCGCAAAAGAAGCAGTCTGGATGAAGAAGTTCCTAACAGAACTTCAGGTGGTTCCTACCATAGTTGATCCAATACCTCTGTATTGCGACAACAACGGAGCTATAGCTTTAGCGAAGGAACCAAGGTCCCATCAGAAGTCCTGACACATCTTGAGGCGGTATCACCTGATCAGGGAGATCATTGATCGTCAGGAGATCGAGGTTCGGAGAGTTTCTTCTGAAGAGAACATTGCTGATCCATTCACGAAGGCCCTACCTCAGATTCAGTTCGAGTGGCTACTCGAGATCATCGGTCTTCGATACGCCAGTACATGGCCCTAGTGCAAGTTGGAGATTATTAGTGTTTATGCCCTAGAAGGCCATTACTGTATCATACTAGATTGTATATTACTTAATGGAAGCTTGGGATATTCACATGTATATAACAGTCTTGCTAAACATGGTAGTATGCTACTTGGTTTTTCTATCTTAATATGTGAGTGTACGTATTGATAGAGCTCTTAGGATCTTGCTTGACTACCAGCGTTGTGATGGCAGTCACACTAGTGGGGGCTGGGTAGTCTACAAGCACATCCTTTTTCAGGTCCCTGGTCATTGGATTATCGAGACAGAGCATCGATACTCCGGAGTAGACTAGTGTGTACGCTTCTCATCCCAGTTGGGGAGATGGTCTGTCCCACAGCCGTCAGTACGTCGTACTGGAGATAGTATACAGGTGCTCGTTAGGTTTCGGGTACACCGAACAGGACTCACAGGGAACTGTTGGTTGGTTTTATACCAGTCGTCAGTGAACAGTTCCCAGGTGACATGAGTACAGCATAGTCCGCAGACTTGACACTGCTACTTCGCCTCGAGTGTGTCCCACTGTTCTTAGATTGCTACCCTACCACGGCTCAAAGGAGTCGTGCAAACAAGTAGCAGTTGGGTGCAGTCCCGAGCACTTAGAGGCAGTGGCGGTTAGACAGGATTCGTCCCTCCCGGTATTGGGAGTAGATATCGCGCTGTGTCAGAGAGCCATTACGCAAAGTCCCTGGCCAGGGCAAGCGAGATTTGCTGGTAGGTTCCAGTAGTTTCTCAGGGTGTAATGGGCTTCCCTCCGACACGACTTATACCGCTATTAGAGGACTGACGCTTGCCGCCCCCTAGGCCCGATATGCGATAGTCTTGGACGAACGGACCGGACTGTATGGCGATTGTCACATCAGACTCAGTAGGAGTTCGGATGGGTTCCCTCATCGGCCTTCTTATCGACATCTACCTAGGGACCGTTACGTACAGCTAGTGCCGCTTGCGGTCTGTGGTTAAACCCACTGCCAGCATAGTAGTCGAGTCTCTAGAGTCCCACACAGAGAGTTTCCCTACTCCAGGCGAAACGATATAGAGGTCGTATGGTTTTACGACAAGGGTTCGGACGCATACGTGCGTTTACGCGCGTACGACTTTCGGACAGTTTTTACCAGTCGGCTTTGGTTTAAGCCAGTTACTGGTATCCGGTTATTGGATTTATACAGTCTAATGTTTTTCCGTATTTTTGCGGATTGGAGGGGCGTTCTCGTAATTGTGCGAGAAGCTTCTAGAAGATGGTGACTAAGGAGGTTTAGGTGGCATATACATTGAATGAGATTAGTGAGTCACTTGGATGATTCATCCATGTCATTAATGCTTCATAATTGCTTAATGACTCATGGAGATGAATCACCACAAGATATTTATCAAGCATGGTTGTAAAATGATTTCTTTTCTTTTCTTGATAAAAAGAAATGCTTGATATATATTATGATAACTCATTCTTCTCACTTCACGATTATCCTCACCTTCTCTCTCCTCAAGCTCTCCCTCTTCAAACCCTAATCCTCCCCTCTCATGTGTTGAGTACAAGGATTAGTTAGACTACTTAATTCATAACCCTCTCTATATCTCACCTAGCTTCTTTGATTAGCACTTAGAGAAGTTTAGTTGCCTCAAGTTTAGAGGCTAAGCTTGGAGTAAAGCTCTCGGGTGGATCATCTACTACATCGAGAAGGCCGAGGAGGACGAGGAGATCGTAAAGCCGAAGGACTTGGTTCGTTAGGTATAATCCCTAAGAATAGTAGTTTAAAACATCTATGTGTTTGGTTAGTTATCGTTTAGCTTCGATTCAAGCGGTTAGTCGATGTTTGTTCACTAAACAAGTTCGTTTTTGAAAATTCCGCCTCCCCACAAGTATTGGGGTGTTGTACATCGACTTACACAACTGTCGTAATGGCACTATTACCCTATCCTTCGGGAATAGGTCAACTGAGCTGAACATTTACAAGTTGGGAAGTGTACCCTCCGAACCTACTGCTCAGGTCTGTTCTTTCGAATTAATGGATGTCGACAGCAGGGAATTTGACGATCCGCATGATACTGATCTAGACTCTTTTCATATGTTATTGTTTGACCCAACTATGTATTATACGCATACGGATTCTTCCATCGAGTTTTCCGGGTCAACAACAAACACTGATTATGAACCGTTTTTGGAGTCTGAAGATCACCCCGTGCTTTGTGATGACATTATTCTTCAGGGTATTGATGAGACTTTTGAGGAGATCTTCGCTGATGAACTCGCATTTTTGAAAAGTACGGGTGTTGAGATGAATCCACATCAAAACATTGAAATTGAACCTCCACCCCTTCTTCTGGACTGTAAAAAGGATGCGAGCAATCCATCACATTCACTGCATCATCTCTCCAAAATGAGACGCAAACACATTCTATTCCACCACTTACCCTTTCCCTACTTCTTATTCCACCAACCGATGCACTATACTGATAAAATCGTCGAATGGTTGGTGTTAACTTTCGGTCTTTGCAAAGCTTGGAATCGACCAGTAATTTTTACCCCCTCTTGTGATTTTCAAAGCTTAACATTGTTTAACTCAAGTTTTAGGGGGGGGGATAATCTGGCTCTTGAAAAGAAAATTTTTACTCAAAAATTGTGAGCCAAAAATAAGTTTGGGGGAGAATTTTCACGATCATATTTATTGCCCCCATTAATAAATTTCCTCCCAAGCTTACAGGTTTTTTGTGATCTAGCGGAGGGCAACTGTGAGGACACTGTTGAAAACAAGTTTAGGGAAGTTTTGTGCTTATTTTCACATCATTTGCATATCACTTTGCATAAGCACAAAACATAAAAAACACATAAAATTTAAAAAAATTCAAAATAAATAAATTTGAACATAAATAAGATAATAAAAGATTAGATAGTGAAAAATTACATCCAAAAGATTGGAAAAATTTAAGAAAACCAAGAAAATTAGAAATTTTCTTAAACGAACTAGTAATAAGTAGTTATGAGCCGTTGTCCCAAGGGTTAGTAAGTTGAAAGAAGTCACTAATCAGAGGATAAAAATAAGTCTGAAAAATAGTTCCTATTCTGGAAGCCAAACATTTGAACGTTGATATCCTACTATTCGCACTTACACACGTCTTGAAGCTCGGGATAGTAGAGGATACTTTGAAATGCTCTTGTCTAAAAGCCAAAGTGTGAAGGAAATAAAAAAATTAATAAAATATAAAATGGTGTAACGTTTCCAAATAATAAAATATTATTTCCGGGAATTTTTATAATTTAATATTATTTTAATGAATATTTTAATATTCGGGTATAATTAAATACAAATAAATGGGGAAAAATTATGGAAAATTCTAAAATAGGGTATTTTATGGAATTATGCCATTTTAAAGTTTTAAGATTAGTTATATGCTAATTTGGTGCTAATCGCGATTAAAAATCGCTAATTGGATTTTTAGCTTTTTTGTGCAAAAATGTGCACATATCATTTTCCACACTTGTTACACTTGTGTTACATTTCTATTGCCATGGTTGTTCTTTTGGGTTCACTATTGGAGTGAGAAGGAAAAGAAAAAGGAAAAGAAAAGAAAAGGAAAAAGTAAGTATGATGATGAGAGAGAGAGAGACCAAGTCAACCCTCACTTTATGAACCATTCCCCATCATTTTCCCCTTCACATTCTCTTTCCTCTCCCTCCCCTTGTTGCTGCTGCTGCTGCCATCCCTCTCTCTCCCTCTTCACAAAAACTCTAGATCCACAATGAAATCAACCCCAAAACCCCATTCCCACTACACAAAACTTGCTCCCAAGCTCACTAGCTACACTTTGAACCTAGCAAGATTGGATTTGGAGGACTTTGAGCAACTCAAGAATTTTCTTGAGTTGCCAAAGGAGGTAATTTCTGCATCTATTAGAGTAGTATCTCATTTCTTGTGCATCAATACTAGTTTTGTGTCGATATGGTGTCGTTTGATGGATTTGTGAAACTTCAAGTTAGGGTTTATGTGAGATCTGAAATTAAAGATGAAATTGAGGATTGTGGTGACCTTAGAACCCCATGTGTGATGCTAATTTGGACCCAAACCTGAACTAGAAACCAGAATACGGATTTATGAGACGATGTCGGAGAAAAACTGTGAATCTGTGATCGTATTTAAGAATCAGCTATCACCCCGAGATCCCAAAAATAAAACTGAGTTGACAGTGAGATGTGCAGGCACCATGGAACCACCACACCAAACCCTAGCCCCCAACTCCAAAGTACGGCCGCCAATTTATTCCTTCTGGCCGCAAATTGCGGCCAGAGCAGGAGGGAATTGCCTCGATTTTTGTGCATGGCCCTATTTCCTCTATTCTTGACCCTGGGTATGTCTAGTTTTGACTGATTCCAGTTAGGGTAAAATCTGGGTTGATTTGCTTGAGTTGGCGTATGATTTACGACTTGTTTTAGCATGGATTTTGGTATTTGGTGATTCATTCCTGTCGGGTGGCGTTTGGACGTCAACGACAAGTGGATATTGATCGTGTTTTCATGCGAGTCGATAGGTTTTTACCTATGCGAGTAGCGTGTGCTATTTTGGTTTCCGATGTGATTTTCATGTGCTTTAGCGTTGTGATATACTTGTAGGTACCCTACGTGATGTTGAGGCGAAGAAGATGAAGATAGCGACATCGGTATTGGCACACGAGAAGCAAGGTGAGTAGATTATATCTACAGGGAGAAGTCGGGTGGATGGCGTATAGCATCCCCGCAGTCCGTGGTGATGTATACGAATACGTATACACACATATATTTATTATGTGTTGTTTAGGATTATTGATGGTAATAATGGTATTATTGGTGATAAGGATGTATTGGGTTAGTATAGTGCGAAACCCTAGAGTAGTGGTTGCACCCACACATACACGTACACATATACTTGCATGCATTCTTTCATTTATCTGTACGCATATAGAGGTGTGTATATCTACACATGGGTATGGGACTATGTGTTCATATACGGGATTGAAGATGATACATGGGATTGAGATGAGTCGATGAGGTTTGATTGAGGCCGTGAGATTCGGCGATATGACAGAGTTCGTTTTTGTGATGTGATATGATGGTAGTGAACCGGATATGTGATGAGATGAATGTGATATTGACCCGTACCCAGCCATTGGGATGCCGTACGACGATTTACCGTACGAGTTTTATATTGATGTTAGATCCGCACTCATGACTCGAGGATGTTATATGATATACTGTATCGTACGTGATACTATTGAGACGAGATCACCGACTATATATATATATATGTATATCGACTCAGATTTAGGTGGTTTCCATACCCCTCCCGATTGACTTCATTGTTGGGTTCGTAGTTCGCATAGTAGGCGTTAGACTAGACCCGAGTCATACCTGTTTCAAAACTAACGAATCGGGGAAATTTTAAAGATAGGCAAAAAGGGTTTATACGGATATTTTCAAACGACGCATCTTTTCTTAAAACACCGTAGCCCTTATTTTACCAAAAGCCCTGATTCGTCTTATTTCAAAAGGCAAGGTCGCATGTTATATCTATTGAGGCAGGTTCTCTACTGTTGCGTTGATTATTCGATTCCGCGTATTCATGCTATTTGCATTGCATCGCTTGTATTGTTGATATATTTCAGTCATGCTGCTAGGACGCCGGCACCATTATCGATGATGCGTATGTTCCACGTACACTTGTTTGCCGGCTCACACACTTCATCATCGATAATTTCCATGTCACTACACTGTAGTACTGTTGCATTCAGTGTATGTTGCTTACATTTCTTTACATGTCGCATACATCATGCTTTCTGATTATACGCATTGAGATATGTTTTTTCCATGATATTTCTGGTTTTTGGGAACCGTGGGTGTTTCAAAAGGAGTATATGTAATTGTTTTAAAACCCGGTTACCCTTGATATGATATTTCAGTGCGTCCACCATGTGTTTTCTCGGTGCTGAGAGTGACATGTGAAACCCGATTCGAGGAGGCGGATGAGGCCGATTGCGGGTACATGGTGGACCCAGTATGGTTCCCCGGGGCATGAAATGTTTTTCGTGGAGTAGACGATGAGCCTGGCACGGTGGCGAGTACCTACCGGTGATTGGTTGGACCTGGTGGTTATCCGGAGGATACTGACCAGAGTCGATAGATGGATATGGGCGTACTGCCGAGGCCGAGGGCCAATACCGCAGACAGAGCCCGTAGGCCGATCCGGACTGACGGAGCCCGATATATGAGGATTTACGTGCCGATGCTGGGCACAGTTTTCATGATGTTTTCGAGTGTCGATGCTGGGCACTCCGGTTCCATGATTTTGACGTGTCGCGAGGGACACAGATGGTTTATATCCTCATATTATTCCCATGCACATGCTTTATGATATTAACATGCATGATGGTTATTGTCATTGGGTGACGAGTGGACGGGATCCAGGTATATGCAGATTTGATTACATTGATCATACCCCACATTTATTATATGCTATTACCTGAGGCACTAGCACGAGCACTTGGCACTACACTCATGTATAGAGATTACATTGCCAGTTTAGCATGCTTCAGCTTTATTCATATTGAGGTTTATTTATACCTGATCGTATTGACCTAGGATGGGTCATGCATTCGATCTCTGCTTGTAGATATTTTCTATTCACGAGTTGGCAACTCACACCCGTTGTGCCACAGTTCTTGCAGGTTTTGCCGTACAGATTCCATAGCGGCATTTCTGGCACACTGCTTCCTTATGGGTGACTTGCTTGGGTAGGTGGGTTCTTTTGTTCCAGAACCGCCATTGTTCATGTATTATTCATTGTATCTAGAAATTCCATCAACCAAAACTTGTATATTGTTTCACACTTAGAAAACAGTGTTGTATTATTTCGACCTTAGAGTCGCACTTGTAGTATTACGGTTTTCTGGCTGTTTTGAGTTCTTTTTGGGTTTTGATCCTCGCCCTTTGGCGTTGTATATTATTATTGCTTGCGTGGTTGTGACCGTCGATTGACGAAGAGCTAGCTCCCGCTTGGGGATGCCTTTTATCATTTCATATATATTATTCTTGTTGTACCCCGTTCGGGGCCAGTTTTTACAAAGGAAACTCTGCCGAAGTTTTCAGGAAAGGTTACACATTTTTTTAAAATGCATATTCGGCTTAGTTGTTTAAAAACTTTGATTTTTGAAACATGATTTCTTTACTTCTTAAAACCAGTTTTCCTTATTTACTCTTTAAATGGTTTTAGATTTCTGGGCTTTTTGGCTTACTTGGATCAGATGGGATCCTATAGACTTCATATGGTTCAAGGGCCAGTCACGTGCTCTTTCGGTTCGTGACAAAGTTGGTATCAGAGCGCTAGGTTGACCTTGGTTCGAGTCTAAGTTTGACTATGTGGAGCCTAGGGCGTTATCTATATACGGAACTTAGGCTTGACGTTACGGAACTTAGACTTTGTCGAGGGAGTATTAGACCCGAACTTTCGTCGCGTAGGATGACCCTTGGTTGATGGAATAGGTGACTAAAGTAGAGTGACGTACCGTGGGTATGTTCCGCAGCATACTTACGACACGCCACTCCACTTAAGAAACCTTAGGTTGTACATTTCCTTGCACCGTATTATATTCCTTCCTATGATCTATCCTCATCGATACTAGTTATGGTTTTGCCACCACGATTGCACGGGCAGAGTGAGCTACGGCTCGAGTTGCGTCAGCATGAGCTCGTCGTGGACGAGGACTGACCAGGGCGTGATTCCAAAGGCATACGATTGCATATTGAGGAGTCGTCTTATTATGTTTTCGCGACATGAGCGTTGGATTGATCGCTTTTATGAGATTTCCGGATGTGCTGATCGGCACCAGAGGATTGAGCCACTGATAGAGGCCAGCCAGCATGCGATGACCGTTGATATTATCGCTTATCCAGGACGATTGAGGCGTTATCTCGCGCACGGACGAAGGAGCCAGTTGTTGCTGCGGAAGATGAGATATCGCCCAGATGATTGGAGCTACTGCAGCATGAGCATATTCTTGGAGATATGATAATGAGTCGCTAGTCACCGAGGATTATTGACTAGGACATGTGGTTCGTTCGCTTACCCCGATGCAAGGTCATCAGATAGATTGATTCCAGCTGCAGGCGGCTTCATGCAGATTCATTTAGAGTCGATTGAGACGATCGAATGTCAGGAACCCATTTTCCAAGTTTAAAGTATTCGGAAAGACATGCAAGTGATTCTATGGACCCTCTAGAAGAATGAAACCCTAACTCGACATAATGACTGCGTGAAAGCCTTTGAACCTTAGGGTTTGCGGCAGTTCCGCGGTGCCATTAGTGAGGCTTGGGTTTGCCCTTCTACGGCTGGACCACCGATGCTGTGGTATGTACTCGATACTATTAAACTGTACCCGAGATGTTGAGCTCTTGGGGGATTATGAGGTTCTGACGAGTCGATCGGACGATTCGACATCATTCGGATATCATGTGATGGGACACTGCTTGGGAGACTCCAGGTACGAGCGTAGCCGTTGGAGCGCAGCCTGTGTAGCCACGATGAGACGAGTCCGAATCAGTCGATATTGAAGCAGAGTGGAGTAAAGAGTTCGCATGAGATTTCGACGAGATGACGTTCCACTCCGCCGACGTTAGAGATGCGATATGCACGTCGAGGACGTGATCGGCTAGATATCTCCTACTGAGTGACCAAGATACCGAGTTTATGGTTTCGAGTCCGTGTTAGAGACTTCGGATGGACCGTAGTCGAGGGCATTGCAGTGCGCAGATAGAGACGCGATGTCGAAATGGTCGATGATACAGACAAGCGGGATAAGAAGTTCGTGCGAGATGCAGACGAGCTGGTACTACACCCCGTTAAGATTAAAGGTCGGATATGCATACAGAGGCGCAGGGATGCGACCAGCTTCCGAGGAGATGTTGTACTAAGGACGCGGATGTCCAAAGAGCGAGAAAAGATTATGCCAGAGTACCAGCCTCCGTACAGTTTGGCTTAGGCGAGATCAGAAGAGACCTTGAGCAGGGATTCCTTCCAGTACACTGCTGCAATAAGATTTGCACCAGGAGCAGATGCGTGATGTGCATTTAGAGGACCAGAGGTCGGCGCCAGAGATGTGCTGCTTTACGAGCGGTTGTGAGGATTGACCGAGTGATGACCAGGAAAGTGCCAGAACAGAATCGTTCCTGTCAACACACCTGACCGGGCCGATGAGCCGATGGATTGCGAGATTGGTAATCCACAGAGAAGATAAGGAACCAGAGGCAGACGACGTCAGCCGCGAGCATGAGGCAAGTAGATATCTTGCGCCGCTAGCATTGGATGTACCGGCACCTTCTCGACCTCGAAGGAGGATATACCGACGACGGTATTTATGATTTATGATTTATGATTTGTGATTTTGTGATTTGATTATCACGTATCCGTCATCTTGGATTTCGGTATTTTGGGCGTTCTGTTTGCATGATTTAGTCTTGATGACCGAGTTTCATGGTATTTGTTTTCTTGCACCATGGTTGCACCTACTGGGTATTTATACCTTGCGCATAATTATTATTCTGGAGGTATTGATGGTGATTTCATGCACTTTTAGTGTTTTGATTTTCATTCGTGCACGATGGATGCACCGATTTGGATTTTCGCGCATGTTGGGCACATGTTTGGAGATACGATTTTGGGGCACACCAGATGCACTTAATCGAGATTCTTCGTGGATGAAGATGCACCTGTTTTGGCTGTCAGGCACACACGTTGCCTATGACAGATGCTTCGTGCACACCCGTTGCACCTAGATGTTGTTTTGTGCACCTATATGGCACATATATGGATTTTGATTTCCGTGCGCACCAGACGCACAGGGTGGTGTTATGTGCATTTTTTTGAGATTTATTCCTTTCGGAGCAGTACATTTTTATGATATTAGATATTGTTTTCATACTGAGCAGGACTAGTCAGAGGACAGTACCTGGATATATTTTGCATGTATTGATAGTTCGATGGGATTTCCAAGAGCGAGCTATGGTCTCGATATATATATACCTACGTGTCCGATATGACACGAAACGTTTTAAAAACAAGGAAACCCTTCTAAATTGTTCTCAAAATGGCGGAACGTACCTATAAAACAAAGGATATATATATATATGTATATAGTTATTTTCTTATGAAAAACGTCTGCCACTGTGCAGTGTTACGCGCATCGCACAGCGACTTAAAAAGATTTAGCATGAATTTACATCAGCTATTTACATGTATAGATTGGATGTCTACATGTATAGTTCTGATCTATATCTTATTGGTTTTGTATTGGATTTGACATTTGTGTCTTTACCATGACTCCGATGATTGCGGGATGCTTGATGGAGTATTGCTTTTGAGTTATCTGCTCAGTATTCATGCGCATGCATTGCGCTAGGATACGTTTTATGTAGTGCTGATTTCGGAGGCCCGACGACTTGGAATTTGTATCGAAATGTTTTAGTATTTGGGGGTTTTAAATTTAAATTCGGGGACCGAATTTCTTTAACAGAGGTAGATTGTAACGTTTCCAAAATAATAAAATATTATTTCCGGGAATTTTTATAATTTAATATTATTTTAATGAATATTTTAATATTCGGGTATAATTAAATACAAATAAATGGGGAAAAATTATGGAAAATTCTAAAATAGGGTATTTTATGGAATTATGCCATTTTAAAGTTTTAAGATTAGTTATATGCTAATTTGGTGCTAATCGCGATTAAAAATCGCTAATTGGATTTTTAGCTTTTTTGTGCAAAAATGTGCATATATCATTTTCCACACTTGTTACACTTGTGTTACATTTCTATTGCCATGGTTGTTCTTTTGGGTTCACTATTGGAGTGAGAAGGAAAAGAAAAAGGAAAAGAAAAGAAAAGGAAAAAGTATGTATGATGATGAGAGAGAGAGAGACCAAGTCAACCCTCACTTTATGAACCATTCCCCATCATTTTCCCCTTCCTCTCCCTCCCCTTGTTGCTGCTGCTGCTGCCATCCCTCTGTCTCCCTCTTCACAAAAACCCTAGATCCACAATGAAGTCAACCCCAAAACCCCATTCCCACTTCACAAAACTTGCTCCCAAGCTCACTAGCTACACTTTGAACCTAGCAAAATTGGATTTGGAGGACTTTGAGCAACTCAAGAATTTTCTTGAGTTGCCAAAAGAGGTAATTTCTGCACCTATTAGAGTAGTATCTCATTTCTTGTGCATCAATACTAGTTTTGTGTCGATATGGTGTCGTTTGATGGATTTGTGAAACTTCAAGTTAGGGTTTATGTGAGATCTGAAATTAAAGATGAAATTGAGGATTGTGGTGACCTTAGAACCCCATGTGTGATGCTAATTTGGACCCAAACCTGAACTAGAAACCAGAATACGGAATTGTGAGACGATGTCGGAGAAAAACTGTGAATCTGTGATCGTATTTAAGAATCTGCTATCACCCCGAGAACCAAAAATAAAACTGAGTTGACAGTGAGATGTGCAGGCACCATGGAACCACCAAACCAAACCCTAGCCCCCAACTCCAAAGTACGGCCGCCAATTTATTCCTTCTGGCCGCAAATTGCGGCCAAAGCAGGAGGGAATTGCTTCGATTTTTGTGCATGGCCATATTTCCTCTATTCTTGACCCTGGGTATGTCTAGTTTTGACTGATTCCAGTTAGGGTAAAATCTGGGTTGATTTGCTTGAGTTGGCGTATGATTTACGACTTGTTTTAGCATGGATTTTGGTATTTGGTGATTCATTCCTGTCGGGTGGCGTTTGGACGTCAACGATAAGTGGATATTGATCGTGTTTACATGCGAGTGGATAGGTTTTTACCTATGCGAGTAGCGTGTGCTATTTTGGTTTCCGATGTGATTTTCATGTGCTTTAGCATTATGATATACTTGTAGGTACCCTACGTGATGTTGAGGCGAAGAAGATGAAGATAGCGACATCGGCATTGGCACACGAGAAGCAAGGTGAGTAGATTATATCTACGGGGAGAAGTCGGGTGGATGGCGTATAGCACCCCCGCAGTCCATGGTGATGTATACGAATACGTATACACACATATATTTATTATGTGTTGTTTAGGATTATTAATGGTAATAATGGTATTATTGGTGATAAGGATGTATTGGGTTAGTATAGTGTGAAACCCTAGAGTAGTGGTTGCACCCACACATACACGTACACATATACTTGCATGCATTCTTTCATTTATCTGTGCGCATATAGAGGTGTGTATATCTACACATGGGTATGGGACTATGTGTTCATATACGGGATTGAGGATGATACATGGGATTGAGATGAGTCGATGAGGTTTGATTGAGGCCGTGAGATTCGGCGATATGACAGAGTTCGTTTTTGTGATGTGATATGATGGTAATGATACCGGATATGTGATGAGATGAATGTGATATTGACCCGTACCCAGCCATTGGGATGCCGTACGACGATTTACCGTACGAGCTTTATATTGATGTTAGATCCGCACTCATGACTCGAGGATGTTATATGATATACTGTATCGTACGTGATACTATTGAGATGAGATCACCGACTATATATATATATATGTATATCGACTCAGATTTAGGTGGTTTCCATACCCCTCCCGATTGACTTGATTGTTGGGTTCGTAGTTCGCATAGTAAGCGTTAGACTAGACCCGTGTCATACCTGTTTCAAAACTAACGAATCGGGGATATTTTAAAGATAGGCAAAAAGGGTTTATACGGATATTTTCGAACGACGCATCTTTTCTTAAAACACCGTAGCCCTTATTTTACCAAAAGGCCTGATTCGTCTTATTTCAAATGGCAAGGTCGCATGTTATATCTATTGAGACAGGTTCTCTACTGTTGCGTTGATTATTCGATTCCGCGTATTCATGCTATTTGCATTGCATCGCTTGTATTGTTGATATATTTCAGTCATGCTGCAAGGACACCAGCACCATTATCGATGATGCTTATGTTCCATGTACACTTGTTTGCCGGCTCACACACTTCATCAACGATAATTGCCATGTCACTACACTGTAGTACTGTTGCATTCAGTGTATGTTGCTTACATTTCTTTACATGTCGCATACATCATGCTTTCTGATTATACGCATTGAGATATGTTGTTTCCATGATATTTCTGGTTTTTGGGAACCGTGGGTGTTTCAAAAGGAGAATATGTAATTGTTTTAAAACCCGGTTACCCTTGATATGATATTTCAGTGCGTCCACCATGTGTTTACTCGGTGCTGAGAGCGACATGTGAAACCCTATTCGAGGAGGCGGATGAGGCCGATTGCGGGTACATGGTGGACCCGGTATGGTTCCCCCGGGCAAGAAATATTTTTCGTTGAGTAGACGATGAGCCTGGCAGGGTGGCGAGTACCTACCGGTGATTGGTTGGATCTGGCGGTTATCCGGAGGATACTGACCAGAGTCGATAGATGGATATGGGCGTACTGCCGGGGCCGAGGGCCGATACCGCAGGCAGAGCACATGGGCCGATCCGGACTGATGGAGCCCGATATATGAGGATTTACGTGCCGATGCTGGGCACAATTTTCATGATGTTTTCGAGTATCGATGCTGGGCACTCCGGTTCCATGATTTTGACGTGTCGCGAGGGACACAGATGGTTTATATCCTCATATTATTCCCATGCACATGCTTGATGATATTTACATGCATGATGGTTATTGTCATTGGGTGACGAGTGGACGGGATCCACGTATATGCAGATTCTATTACATTGATCATACCCCCACATTTATGATATGCTATTACCCGAGGCACTAGCACGAGCACTTGGCACTACACTCATGTATAGAGATTACATTGCCAGTTTAGCATGCTTCAGCTTTATTCATATTGAGGTTTATTTATACTTGATCGTATTGACCTAGGATGGGTCATGCATTTGATCTCTGCTTGTAGATATTTTCTATTCACGAGTTGGCAACTCACCCCCGTTGTGCCACAGTTCTTGCAGGTTTTGCCGTACAGATTCCATAGCGGCATTTCTAGCACACTGCTTCCTTATGGGTGACTTGCTTGGGTAGGTGGGTTCTTTTGTATCAGAACCGCCATTGTTCATGTATTATTCATTGTATCTAGAAATTCCATCAACCAAAACTTGTATATTGTTTCAGACTTAGAAAACAATGTTGTATTATTTCGACCAGGGAGTCGCGCTTGTAGTAT
The DNA here is from genome assembly GCA_030015575.1 of Agapanthus africanus. Taxonomy (NCBI): domain Eukaryota; kingdom Viridiplantae; phylum Streptophyta; class Magnoliopsida; order Asparagales; family Amaryllidaceae; genus Agapanthus; species Agapanthus africanus. The sequence continues at coordinate 175,310,388 of CM057347.1, read as the reverse complement.
TACGGTTTTCTGGCTGTTTTGAGTTCTTTTAGGGTTTTGATCCTCGCCCTTTGGCGTTGTATATTATTATTGCTTGCGTGGTTGTGACCGTCGATTGGCGAAGAGCTAGCTCCCGCTTGGGGATGCCTTTTCTCATTTCATATATAATATTCTTATTGTACCCCGTTCGGGGCCAGTTTTTACAAAGGAAACTCTGCCGAAATTTTCAGGAAAGGTTACACATTTTTTTAAAATGCATATTCGGCTTAGTTGTTTAAAAACTTTGGTTTTTGAAACATGATTTCTTTACTTCTTAAAACCAGTTTTCCTTATTTACTCTTTAAATGGTTTTAGATTTCTGGGCTTTTTGGCATACTTGGATCAGATGGGATCCTATAGACTTCATATGGTTCAAGGGCCAGTCACGTGCTCTTTCGGGTCATGACAAATGGTGAAAAGAAAAAATGAACACTGGTTTTGTTATCGCCAAGGCAGCAATAAAAAAATATATTGAGGGTGCTTCATCACCTAGTGCCTTAGACCAACTGGTCTGGGAGTCACTGCTAAGCCTTAAGTGGTGCAAGATGAGGAAAACACCTAATAAGTAAACACATGAGTAATCGGTCGGTTAGTACCTCAAGAAGTATTAACGGTCGCTTGAAAATGTGTAAGCAAATCTAAATATTCATCAGTTAAAAAGTACTGAGGCAGATGGACAAGAGTATGATAGCTTGAATTGAATTCTTCGAGTGTAGGGATGTCTATTACACACACGTAGGGTTATATGATCGATGTTTGGAAGAAAGATAGGAATGAAGAATAAAGACGATGTTTTATTGAGGGATGATGCGATTCTAACATCTTTTCATGACTATTAAGATAGGGCTCATGACAACCGAAAAGCTAGTGTAGTTGGAAACTCTAATTTTCAAAGTCTTTCTTTTACAATTCTTATCTTTATGTATAACTTTCACGGTCTTCCTTTTATTATTGGATTTTGTGGGTGCAATCGGCTGAAAACTCTCAGGAGACAACACTCCTCCTACTAGGGACACCTAGAGGTTTAAAGGCTTGTTGCACGTGCTCAGTGTAATCGTGTTGCCTACGAAAGTGTGCTAGTTAGTTTTTCTTTTTCTTATATTTTCTAATTCTCTTTCTAATAAAACAGTTTGCTCGAGACGACCAAAAATAAGTTTGTGGGAATTTGATCAGTTGAAAATATTGCATTTTTAACATATCAATTTCCCTACCAATTGCACTCATCTAAAGGTGTTCGGTATGAATATAGCACATATTAGCAAAACATCTGTAAAATACCAAATAACATGTGTTATATATTATAACCGACATTTTGAGGGAAACTGAGTGTTTATCATTGCACGCATAATCTTTGTATAGCGCAACACTTTTCTCGAGAATCTGTGCAGGAAATTCCAGGAAAAGTACCGGAATTACTAAAAGTGCTGATAAAAATACGCCAAGTCCAAGACTTGTGATCTGGCAGTGAACAAGAAAGATTTATGAGATTCGACACATCAGAAAAGTGCCACAAGGACAGCACAAAATCATCACAGAAGTTCCATGCTCCAATGCCTTCAATGGGCCGCGGATCCGCGGCCTAAAGGGCCTATCCGCTGCGGATCCATGGCGTAATTGACACGTCAGCGCTTCAAAATTCTCTATGTGGCTTCTTGTAACAACCCTTGCTTCTAGAAGACTCTCAAAGATCACGTGGCTTCTTCCAAAAGGCTCTGCATAACAAACTCAATCTAGAATATTCCTTGCAACAACCTTCTTCTAGAAGCCTCCTTATAACAACCTTCTTCTAGAAGCCTCCTTGTAACAATCTCATTCTAGAATATTCCCTCCAACAAACTTCTTCTAGAAGATTCTTTCTAACAACCTAGTTTTGGAAGGAAAATTCAAATGAGGTTGTTCATTTTGGAGGGAAAACTCAAATGAGGTGGTTATAAAATGAGATCTAGATCTAGTGTTTTGGAGTTGGTTAATTTTGGAAGGAAAATTGTCGATCCAAATCAAATTCAAATCAAATTGATTGAAATCAAGATCTCCGAGTACAATTCAAGCAAGAAGACTTCAACCTTTTAGAAGCGACGCCGATCTTCAACCGAGCAAGTGATCCAAGACGATCTGCGACTCACGGAGACGGTGCGGAGCTAAATCGACAATCGAGTTCCTTCCTCAAATTCTTGTAGTTCTTGAGCAAATTGTAACGGAATTGTTGATTAATAAAAAGTGAAATTTCTTTATCTTGCTTATCTTTATATTTGAGCATTATGATGAGTTTTCAATTCTTAATTGATTTCTTTGTTATGATGTTTGAGTAAAAACTCCGCTCGTGGAGGAATCGAGAGAATAGATAGATGATGATGATTATAATCTTGAAACGATTCTTAAGTCCTACGAATTTTGTAAACTCTAGAAAATTGAATCATCGACAACCTAGTTTTGAGCGAGATGCTTTATTGAATGTTCTCGCTCTTAATTAGAGATCAACGATCGGTGATTGAATTTTCTAGAGGCTAGCTTGTGAATGATAATCAACGAAAGGACAAGGGATGATGATGGAGAAACCCTAGTTTCTTCAAGAGATCCCTAATTCTCGTTGATCATCATCGATCTAGCAACAAATCATCAATGGATAGGAATACGTAATCACAATTATTAATCATCACTATCGATTGGATCGATTCGTACGAGCTTCATTACAAATCTTGATAGTTCATTAGATTTGGACATCTTTTAGAACTTTATTAATTCTTGATCTTTAGATCTAGTTCTTTACTTTTCTTGAAACTAAATTTCAAAATTCTTGAATCAATTTTCTTGCAATTTTTCTTTTATCTTTTCATTTCGACTCATCTAAAACAATAGCGAGCAAAACACACATCTCAGTGGACGATCCGTATTCATTAACGCGCTACATCGACGTCGTTAATTGATTGCGGTATAAATTTCTTTGGTTGTGATCTTTACACATCTTTCTAAATACGACACACAAAGAACGATTCAATCACACAACACACGAAGTGTTGAGTGGAAAGAGGAAAAGGTCCCACCGGGCGTGCCAGAATCTGTTCTCCACCAAAAGACGCGATCGGGACGTTGGGACGTCCGGCCTGAATTTTGGGGGCAGATGCTATTTGGGTTTTATCCGTCCACCTCTCCAAAGATGCCAAGTTGATTTATGGCACCATGTATCGGAGGTTTAGACAGATGCGGCCGTTATAGCAGACTTTATCAGATTCCCCTTCATTTGAGGGTTTTTTTATTGTGGGGATGCTCTTCCCTGCAGGAGCAAGCCCCTGCAGTTAATTACGCTACCGCATCGCGGTAACAACTTTCTCCTTCTCCAGATGGAAACTTCGTGTCGTGCGTGTTTGTTTTGTTTTTGGTTGTCCGTGGATTGTATACGGAGACTAATTTATGTTGTCGCCCGTAGGGCGGGGATTAGTCCAAATCCGTATTTTCTTATATTTAGTTTTGGGTTGGGTTTAAGAATCGTTAATCTCATTAAGATCAAGATCAACTTAAACGTTTGTTAAGGATATGTTAGTCTAATTTTAGACTAAGATCTACTTAAGAGGATCATTTAGATCTAACAAAAAAGCATTTGGGCTCTATGGTCTTAGTTTAGGGACATTACGGTCCAGTTTAAAGACATCATAGTCTGTAAAGTTTAAAGACATCATAGTCTATGAGTTTAAGGACCCTACAGTCCGTAAAGTTTAAGGACATCATAGTCCAGTTTAAAGACGTCATAGTTGTTGGATATATGTATGCCCTGGAGGCCATTATTTGATAGTAGATGTATTTATATGTGTATATATATATATTCAGTGTACATTCTTGCTCGACAGGATAGTATGCTATCTGCTTCTTCTTTATCTGACATGTTGACTTAATCATGCTTTTATTCATTTACACATGTTGATAAAGCCCTGAGCATATTTGTTTGACTACTGTGATTATGATGGAGATCATACTAGTAGGACGTCTATAGTTTATAAGCATATCCTAAAATGTCCCTAGTCGTAGGTATATCGAGATGGGGCATCGGTATACCAGAGTAGACTAGCGTATATGATACTAGACCCATATGTTGGGCGATGGATGTTCCCATATCCATTGATGTTTGACATCGAGATCATATACGGGTGCTCAGTGGAGACTGGATACACTGGACGGACTCGCCGAGAACTCATATATGGTATTATATCTATCATCGGATAGTAGTTCTTAGGTGACACTGGTGCAGGTTAGTCTGTAGACCCGAGATCGTCATAGAGTTTTATGTGTTCACCCACTGTACTTTGATTACCACCCTACCACGGCTCTACAGAGTCGTGCAAATAGGTGGCTTTTGGGTACAGTCTCGAGACACAAGGAGACGATAAGCGATAGGAGGGTTTTGTCTCTCCCGGTATTGGGAGTTGATGCTGTGCTGTGCTCGATTAGCTATATCAATAAGTCCCTGGCCAGAGCTGTTGATATTTACTGATAAGAGTTATCAGTAGTTTCTCGATATGTTATAGACCGTTCATCGGCATGACTTATTGAGTTATTAGGGTCGACGTTACCATCCCTAGACTCGATATGCAGCATATCTGATGAAGAGACCGGACTGTACGGTAGTGTTGCCGGTTGGCTCGACGGGAGTTATGTCAGGTTAGCTTGTTTTCTTCTGATCGCTCAATACCCGGTTGGCCATTACGTTTAGCTGACCTCTTGCGGTTTGGGGGTGCTTGATATGATCATCACCCGCTGCCGACGTATTGACGAGTCTTAGAGTCCCATAATAGAGTTAGCTAGTCCAGGCGAAACGATGGGGTGTGCATATGTGATATGCACGGGGACCCGATTAAATGCGCATGTGATACCGTATTTTAATCGGGCGGTTTGCTATTGGTCGGCAAGTATGTAATATGACCGGTTTGCTAAATCAAGTGTTGATTTAACATTGACCATTTGCATTTTCACTTTAAACCCTTTTGTCTTTTGGTGTATGCATGCATGTATGCACATGTTCTCTTTGATGCACATATGGATGTGCATGCACTCATACATGCATACACAATTCTATCATGGTTGTTGATACATGGAGATGGTGGCAATATAAGACTCATACCTTGCAGTAAATATTTAGATATTTATTTTTGAGATAAATGGAAATGGATAATTACTCATGGTTGATTATTTTATTCCTCCACTAAATCTCTCTTTAACCATGAGTTATTATTCTATGGCCATTTTTGTTCCAAAAGAAAATATCTAGATATTTATTAACTAGGGTTAAAGACGAGAAGGAGAAAATATATATATTTTCTATTCTCATTTTTATCCTTATTTTTATCATTATCTCTTGAGCTCTCATTTGCCATCATCTTCTTACTCCTCTCTCTTGCTCTCTAGCTTTCATTAGTGAATAAGAGAGTGATCAAGTTAGGGTTTTGAAGTAAGAAAACAAACCACATGGTTAAAGTGATCAAGTTAGTGTTCAAAAAATTATTTTAGCAACTACAGAGTGGCATTTAGGATGATATAAGAACACAGGTGGAAAACGAGGGGGGTGCACGGTTCCTGGTCGGAGACCAAGCCAAAAATTCCGGCGTCGCCGACCCTTTTTGCTCCCCTTCTCCTCGTTTTGCACCAGTGCTCTTTTATTCATGATTTGGGGTTTCTGGTATTGTTTTGAAGTCCAAAATTGCATGTGATGTTGGTTTGGAAATGGGCTCTTTGCGAAGTATTTCGTATTCTTATTTTATAACATTGTATTAGTAACTTTGACGACGTCAAACAGGTCGAGCGAATTATCAAACACTGGTATTTTCCAGGTTGAACGTACTCGATGACTAATGCAGGTATTCCTATAGACCCTCTAGAAGAAAGAAACCCTAACTCGAGATATGACCAACAAACTGCGACTAAACCTTAGGGTTTACCGTAGTTAGTAGCGCCACAAATGAGGCTTGGGTTTGCCCTTCTACGGCTGGCCTATTAAATACTGTGGCATAGATTTTGGGTATTGTTTAATGGTGCTCAAGTGTTGAGATTGCTGGGGAATATGGGTGTTCGTTGATTCGATCGAAGGGTTTAACATCGCCTAGTAGTATGTGATACTTATTTCTGCGACCGTAAGCATAGTAGGCGTATCGCCGGATTCGTTGCTATATGTCAACGGCAATTGGGGTACGCATACTTGCTTACGTTGACGACATGTGATGTTATGTCTTGTTGTACTATGATGTATAGGATTGTCGTGATCGAATAGTCGGGGGGTTTTATGTGAGATGAGAGTTTTACTTTTCATTCATGTAAAATTCATTTGTAATGTAATATTCTTTTATTTGGGAAACTTCTGGGTTGAGGATGATGTCACCATTGTTGTATATTATTTACTTTTCCGCATTAGGATAGACCCATGGAGGAGAGCACAAGTGACCGGGTTCTAGGGTCCAGTGGGAGACCATCTCGAGGCGTGGAGACCGGGTTTCCTAACTCCAGAATTGGAAGGGTCACTTACCGCTCTCGTAGGGGTCTACGGTGTGGGTTTGGCTATTCATCACGACCGTGGAATCCGTATTTTCTATCGTTGGCTAAATACTAAGTACGGACATCCTATATTATCATATCTGTGTTTCTGCTGCCTATATTCTGTGATGTGATCGCTTAATATATCTGAGACGAATGCTATATTATATATGAGATATATAATAGACGTTGCTTATGTTTTGCACTCGTGCTAGTCCCTTCCCGGTATGTCGTTAGTTAAGTAACCTAACGGTGCATAACGGAACATTGCGGCGAATGCGGATGGCATAAGCGTACGTTGTATTTTCGTTTCTTTTCTGTGATTGGCTTAAGGACTTAAATGATGGGACAACATTAATATGATTAATGTGAAGAAAAATAAACCTAAAACGTATTGTAGAATCGGATTTGAAAACCACTCGGCTTTTCACGAAAAAGCTACATTTCAAAATTGCGGAGCTTAAGCCACTCCTTTTGAAAACCATTTGATTCTACGACGATATCAAGTTCAAAATGTTAAAGGTTTTCTTAAAAACCATCCGCAACCCTCTGTCATTTTAGGAAGTAGAGCACTTAGTATTCGTGCTACGTTTGTTGACCTTAGCCAAGGCGTCGTGTACGGTAGCTAAGTGATGTCTTCCTACAATGCATATGATGCAGATTAATTGGGACGGGCATGTGACTTTGTTGACCTTAGACAAGGGTCATGTGAACGGGTCTAATTAATCAAGAAATGATGGGTTGAGCTTGACTAGTGCTTGTGATTTGTTGACCATAGCCAAGGTCATGAGTGCTAGGGGTAAAAACCATATCGGGAATTTCAAGAGTTGAAATTTGCAATGAGATTGCATATCTTCCATATGATGGTTGGATCCCGATCCCACTATGGGCAATGGTTGCTCCCAGGAGAGTTTTGCAGTTTACAATTAGCTAACTCATTAGGTGTCTAGAAAGGTGTTAACGAGGCTACGCCTTTGGGAAGACGAGGTTTATATTAATTAGGTCCGTGCGAAAGCATGGGGAACCTCCCTCAAGTACCGACACTGGCCTGGCTGAACGGTTAGCGAAGTTGTAGACTGTAATTAATCCTGGCTAGTTTTCTTTTTAAGGTTTGAAAGAAAAACTTGATTAAAGCAGTGGGAGACATCGATTAGATAAGATAATAACCAATCTGATCTTTGCCAGAGCTTTCGCTGAGTGTATTCTTTTCTCTCTCTTAATGGCAGATACCAGTTATAGGACTCAAGCTTTTACTGGATAAAAATAAACCGAATGGGACAAATTATAAAGACTAGCTGAGGAAACTTACCATTGCCTTGACTTATGATAAGGTATCATATGTCCTCACGGCTCCAGCCCCGCCCGTCCCAGGTCCTAAATCCTCAGTTGCGGATATTGAAGTCCACAAGACATGGGACGCTGACTATGCCACAGCCAAATGCCTCGCGCATGTATCGATGGATAACACACATCAGAAGCAGCACGAGAATATGGACGTCCAAGCCATATTCCTCCATACAAAAGAGTTGTATGGAGAGCAATCTCGTGTCTTACGATACGAAGGATCTAGAAAGCTATTTCGGATGCGAATGGCCCCTGGCACACCAGTAGGAGACCATGTTCTGAAGGTGATAGCTCTTACAGAAGAGCTTGAGGACCTTGAGTGGACAGTGGACAATGGACAATGAGCAATATACTGATATTATTCTGCAGTCTCTCTCCTCCACCTTTGCTCAATTTATAGTTAACTTCAACATGCACAACATGGAGAAGGAACTACCTGAACTCCTCAATATGTTAAGGAGTGTAGAGAGCACGCTGAAATCAGTGAAAACTCCCGTTTTGAGTGTTGGGCCATCTTCCTCCTCTCGCCCGAAGGCTAAGGCCAAGGGAAAGATGAAGAAGAAACCCACCAAACCTAAGGGTGGAGTCAAAAAGGCTAAGGGGAAAGACAAGTCCAAAGCTGGGGAATTGGGGAAAGGGGAATGTTATCACTGCCACAAAACAGGACACTGGAAGCACAACTGCACGGAATACTTGGATCTCAAGAAGAAGCATGGGGATTATTCCGTTTCAGGTGTGTTTGTAATAGAAAACTGTATTTCAATAAACTCTGCTTCCTGGGTATTAGATACCAGTTCAGGTTCTCACATTTGCAATTCTATGCAGGGGCTGAGAAATAGCAAGGTTTTGAAGACAGGTGATCATACTCTCCGCGTTGGAAATGGTTCCAATGTACATACAGTTGCAGTGGGAGAGTATCACTTGGGGTTGCCGTCTGGATGTATATTGGTTTTGAACTCATGTTATTATGTACCTAGTATGCTTTGTAATATAATATCCGTTTCTTTGTTAAACAATGAAGGATATAATTTTGTATTGCAGAACAATGTTATGAACATTCACCTGAATCAAATGTTGGTTGGGTATGGTACGCTTAATAATGGGATATACGTCCTAAATCAACATACAGTTTTCAGCATACAACGCACTAATAAAAGGAAACTTTCAGAAATAATTGAAGTTTTTCTTTGGCACTGTAGACTTGGTCAATTTAACGAAACAAGACTAAACAAGTTACACAATGATGGATATTTAAACCCTTTTGAATATAAATCTTATGCGACTTTCCAGTCTTGTATCAAGGGTAAAATGACCAAAACTCCGTTTACAGGACACGGAAAAAGAGCTACTGAGCTCTTAGGCCTCATACATAGTGATGTATGTGGGCCAATGTCTACACAGGTAAGAGGCGGTTTTTCATACTTCATTACTTTCACTAATGATTTCTCAATATTCGGTCATGTATTTTTATTAAAGCACAAGTCCGAAGCTTTCGAGAAATTCACTGAATATAAACTAGAAGTAGAAAAACAAACCGGCTTGAGTATCAAAATGCTTCGATCACATCGAGGTTGGGAGTATCTCAGTACAGAATTTGCAAACTTCCTAAAAGAGAATGGGATTCTCTCTCAGCTCACTCCACCTTACACACCACAGCACAATGGTGTGTCAGAATGACGGAATCAGACCCTATTAGATATGGTCCGCTCCATGATGAGTGATGTTGAGTTACCCATCTTATTTTGGGGGCATGCATTGGAGACTGCAGCGTTTCTTCTGAATAGGGTCCCAACAAAAACTGTGTCTACCACGCCGTATGAGATATGGTATTGGAAGAGACCATCTCTTAAACGAATTAAGATTTAGGGTTGTCCGGCCTATGTTAAAAAGCAGAATCCGGAAAAATTCGAGACACGGTCAGTCATGTGTAGTTTTGTGGGATATCCAAAGAATTCTTATGGATATCTATTCTACCACAAGGAGGAATAAAAGGTGTTTGTTTGTCAGCATGCCACATTTTTAGAAAAAAGAATTCTTTACAAATGATACAGATGGCAGTGTGGTAGATCTAGAAGAGGTTCTAGAAACACAAATTACAAATGACGACTTGGTTGAACCGTCTGTTGCAACAGAAACTGATGAACCTCGGCCACTCCGTAGGTCTGGTAGGACTTCTCGCCCACCGGAGAGGTACTACGGTTTCCTCATTGATGGCGATAGAGAAGACTGCATCATGGAGGATGATAATCCTACTAGCTTTCAGCAAGTTATCACGAGTGGAGACTCTGTGAAGTGGCTGGATGCCATGAGATCTGAAATGGAGTCTATGTACACCAACAAAGTATGGACTTTGGACGTTGTGCCCCCTGGGGTAAAACCCGTGGGGTGAAAATGGATCTTTAAAAGAAAGATTGGTGCAGATGGGCAGGTAGAGACCTATAAGGAAAGACTTGTGGAAATGGGTTTTCGTCAAAGATCAGGTCAGGACTATGACGAATTTTTTTCTCCCATAGCCATGCTTAAATCCATTCGGATCCTACTTGCTATTGCTGCTCACAACGACTATGAAATCTGGCAGATGGACGTTAAAACCGCATTTCTAAATGGAGATTTAGAAGAATGCATTTATATGGATCAGCCAAAGGGCTTCATTGACAGTAGGAGAAGCAGGAAAGCATGTAGATTGCTCAAATCCATTTATGGATTAAAGCAGGCATCACGGAGTTGGAACATCTGTTTTGATGATGTTATCGAAGAGTTTGATTTCATCAAAAATCCAGATGAACCTTGTGTTTATAAGAAGGCTGTAGGGAGAGCTGTCACATTTCTCGTATTGTACATGGATGACATTCATCTGATAGGAAATGATATTCCTATTCTACAGTCGGTCAAATCTTTCTTATCACTAAGGTTCTCCATGAAGGACCTGGGTGATGCCACATACATTCTGGGCATTCGGATCTATAGGGATAGATCCAAGAGGTTATTGGGATTGTCCCAAACCAGGTACATTAACACCATCCTAAAAAGGTTTAGTATGGAAGACTCCAAGTGGGCTGCCTTACCCGCTTGCCATGGGGTCACTCTCTCTAAGGAATTTTGCCCAAAGACCGATGAAGAGAGAGCTCGCATGAGCATTATACCCTATGCTTCGGCAGTAGGATCTATAATGTATGCGATGTTATGTTCACGCCCAGATGTAGCTTATGCACTTGGTGTAGTAAGCAGGTATCAATCCAACCTAGGGGAGAATCATTGGGTAGCTGTGAAGAACATTCTTAAGTACTTACGAAGGACTAAAGAATTGTTTTTGGTGTATGGTTATGGAGATCTCCAAAAGGAGGCCTTTACCAATTCGAGCTTCCAGAGTGATAAGGACGACAACAAATCTATCTAGTATTTACCCTCAATGGAGGGGCTGTAAGTTGAAAGAGTTCCAAACAGGATACCGTTGCAGACTCTACGATGGAAGCTGAGTACATTGCTGCGAATGAGACCGCCAAGGAAGCCGTCTGGATGAAGAAGTTCGTCTCGGAGCTAGGAGTAGTTCCAACCATTATTGATCCAATACAATTGTATTATGATAATAATGGGGCTATGGCGTTAGCCAAGGAGCCCAGGTCCCATCAGCGGTCCAGACACATCCTGAGGCGCTTTTATTTGATCTAGGAGATTGTAGATCGCCGCGAGATCAAGATTAAGAGAGTAGACACAAAGAATATCACCGCGGATCCACTCACTAAGGCCCTCCCTCAGCTGCAGCATGAGTGACTTTTTGAGATGTTGGGTATGAGATACGCCAATAACTGGCCTTAGTGCATGTGGGAGATTGTTGGATATATGTATGCCCTAGAGGCCATTATTTGATAGTGGATGTATTTATACATATGTGTGTGTGTATATATATATATATGTATATTCAGCGTACATTCTTGCTCGACATGATAGTATGCTATCTGGTTCTTCTTTATCTGACATGTTGACTTGATCATGCTTTTATTCATTTACACATGTTGATAAAGCCCTGAGGATATTTGCTTGACTACTGTGATTATGATGGAGATCATACTAGTGGGACGTCTGTAGTTTATAAGCATATCCTAAAATGTCCCTAGTCGTAGGTATATCGAGATGGGGCATCGGTATTCCATAGTAGACTAGCGTATATGATACTAGACCCATATGATGGGCGATGGATGTTCCCACATCCATTGATGTTTGACATCGAGATCATATACGGATGCTCAGTGGAGACTGGGTACACTGGACGGACTTGCCGAGAACTCCTATATGGTATTATATTTATCGTCGGATAGCAGTTCTCAGGTGACACTGGTACAGGTTAGTCTGTAGACCCGAGATCGTCATAGAGTCTTGTGTGTTCTTCCGCTGTACTTTGATTACCACCCTACCACGGCTCTATTGAGTCGTGCAAACAGGTGGCTTTTGGGTACAGTCCCGAGACACATGGAGACGATGAGCGATAGGAGGGGTTTCGTCTCTCCCGGTATTGGGAGTTGATGCTGTGTTGTGGTCGATTTGCTATATCAGTAAGTCCCTTGCCAGGGCTGTTGAGATTTACTGATAAGAGTTATCAGTAGTTTCTCGATCTGTTATAGACCATTCATCGGCACGACTTATTGAGTTATTGGGGTCGACGTTACCATCCCTAGACTCGATATGCAGCATATCTGACAAAGAGACCGGACTGTATAGCAGTGTTGCCGGTTGGCTCGACGGGAGTTGTGACAGGTTCGCTTGTTTCTTCTGATCGCTCAATACCCGGGTGGCCGTTATGTTTAGCTGACCTCTTGCGTCTTGGGGGTGCTTGATATGATCATCACCCACTGCCGGCGTATTGACGAGTCTTAGAGTCCCATAATGGAGTTACCTAGTCCAGGAGAAATGATGTGGTGTGCATATGTGATATGCGCAGGGACCCGATTAAATGCGCGTATGTGATACCGTATATTAATCGGACGGTTTGCTATTGGTCGGGTCGTATGTGATATGACCGGTTTTCTAAATCAAGTGTTGATTTAACATTGACCATTTGCAATTTCACTTTAAACCCTTTTGTCTTTTTGTGTATGCATGCATGTATGCACATGTTCTCTTTGATGCACATATGGATGTGCATGCACTCATACATGCATACACAATTCTATCATGGTTGTTGATACATGGAGATGGTGGCAATATAAGACTCACACCTTGCAGTAAATATTTAGAAATTTATTTTTGAGATAAATGGAAATGGATAATTACTCATGGTTGATTATTTTATTCCTCCACTAAACCTCTCTTTAACCATGAGTTATTATTCTATGGCCATTTTTGTTCCAAAAGAAAATATCTAGATATTTATTAACTAGGGTTAAAGATGAGAAGGAGAAAATATATATATTTTCTATTCTCATTTTTATCCTAATTTTTATCATTATCTCTTGAGCTCTCATTTGCCATCATCTTCTTCCTCCTTTCTCTTGCTCTTTAGCTTTCATTAGTGAATAAGAGAGTGATCAAGTTAGGGTTTTAAAGTGAGAAAACAAACCACATCACCATTCTATACTACTTTTGCCCATTACTTTAGAGTGTTGGCTTCTACTTCTTCTCTTGATCAAGTGAAGCCTTGAGCTTGGACAAAGAGGACTTCGGGTGGATCGTTGTGTACTTGGGGGATCTCAAGCAAGCTTCTTTCAACCCTCAAGTGGCCATGGAGTCTAGCGTAGGAAGCTACAAAGGTTGTATTCTCTAAACCTAGCCTTTACCTCTTGTGGATTGTGTATAAAGTTTTGTTACCCTAGCTTTTCAAGTGTGATCCTTAGGTTAGTTTCATTAGCACCATCTAATCTTTTAATATGGCATGTGTGATGCTACCAAACCCTAGTTGTGGTGCTAAGGAAATCCCTACAATAGTCTGTAAAGTTTAAAGACATCATAGTCTATGTGTTTAAGGACCCCACAGTCCGTAAAGTTTAAGGACATCATAGTCCATGAGTTTAAGGACCACACAGTCTATAGAATGTCTGATTGTCAGGACCCGTCACCTCTCTGAAGATGTTGAAGGATTACAACGACAAATATCAGAGGAGCGAAGAGATGTACCCTTGAACAAATATTGGTTGAGAGATCTATAGTCAAGTTTGGGACTGAGATCTGTTAAAAGATTTGTGAGCATATGGGCTCAATTAATCTGAATTAGGGATCTGTGGCCAACTTGGGCTCGGCCCATTCAGTTAAAATGTTAAACATTTAATAATGCTGAGCATTGGTTTGGATTATGACAATTGTTTTTTCTGTTTTATTGAGTGCTGAGCACTCATCATAGCTCAGGGGCTTTATTTATAGAACAGTTTATGTTCTCTTAGCGCACACGTGAGGAGCACGTGGTGCGCTAGGCGCTGTATGCCAGTTGATGAACGCAGAGCGCTTCTTGTAAAATAGCGCACACGTAAGGAGCACGTGGCACGCTTGGCGCTGTGCGCCAAACAATGAGCGCAGAGCGCTTCTTGTGAAATAGCTCACACGTAAGGAGCACGTGGCACGCTTGGCGCTGTGCGCCAAACAATGAGCGCAGAGCGCTTCTTGTGAAATAGCTCACACGTGAGGAGCACGTGGTGCGCTTGGCGCTGTGCGCCAGACAATGAGCGCAGAGCGCTTCTTGTGAAATAGCGCACACGTGAGGAGCACGTGGCGCGCTTGGCGCTGTGCGCCAGAGAATGAGCGCAAAGCGCTTCTGTTAAGTAGCGCACACGTGAGGAGCACGTGGCGCGCTTGGCGCTGAGGGCCAGTCAATGGGCGCAAAGCGCTTCTGTTAAGTAGCGCACAAGTGAGGAGCACGTGGCGCGCTTGGCGCTGATGGCCAGTAAATGAGCGCAGAGCGCTTCTTGTAATTTGGAGCGCTTAGGCTCTGCAGCGCTGTACGCTAGATTTGGAACGCTGAAGCGCTTCTTTTAATTAGAACGCTAGGGCTCTTTTTAGGCAGCTTTGCACTCTGAGAATTGAATTCTCTCTTATAAGAGACTTTGTCTCATGGATCTAAGAACAAAGTTCTTATTTTATAGGAGATGTTTCAATCTCTTATGTTTTTGGTGAAAGGCTTTGCCTTTATGGATCTGTGATCCTAAGAGAATTGAATTATTCTCCTCCTTTTATAATAAGATGTTATGATCTCTTTGTGAAAGACATTTCGTCTTAAAGATCTATGATCTGGCAAAAAATTAAGTTCTTTTTCTGATGAAATACTTTGATCTCTTTATTTTACCTTGAAGAAATTCTTCTTCTGTCAAGAGCTTGCTCTTTTCTCTGAACATTCTCAAAGTTTGTGGGGGTGGGGGGTTCCTCTATCTTTTTCTCTTTCGATTTGAAAGCTTATGGGGAGGTCTCTCTCTTTCTTCTTCTTTCTTTTTTGGAAAGAAGGATCATTGGTCATTGGGACCCACCACCTCTCTGACGACACTGAGAGATTACAGCGCCATATATCGAAGGTGTGGAGAGATGTACCCTTTGAACCAATGTCCCGCTCATCAGGGGGAAAAAACTCCTACGTGGTGGGCGCACGTGCGTTGCACGTGGCGCTTGCGCATATGCGCATTATGGGGGGTGGCTATGGCCCTAACTTGGAGCAAGCTCCTATAAGGATTGAATCCTCGCACGTGGTGCGTACGTGCGTTGTACATGGTGCGCATGCCGCGGGTGCACGTGCGTTACACGTAGCGCACATAGCGCTTACGCATATGCGCATTATGGGGGGAGCAAGCTCCTATGGAGAACTAATCTCTTTTGAGAATTGAATTCTCTTCCTTTTCTAAGAGGTATCCCTTCTTATTTATATGGGAGTGGTAGAGAAGGGATCTCTCTTTTTCCTGATGTGGGACTAAAAATGCATCCCCCGTGTAGTAGAGCATTACTTTAGATTATACGTGCGTAACACATTTGCTCATAACTTTTGATCCCTGATGAATTATGAGGCCCATAATATATCAAATCGAAGGATTTTTCGAGCCACTTTTGATACCATCAGAATTTAGCTATTTCTCATTCGGGAGTTTGTCAAAATACAGTCCGGAAATTAATGGTTCGCATTTTCTTCCTTAGATTACACGTGCATAGCACATTTGCTCATAACTTTTGATCCCGGATGAATTATGAGGCCCATAATATATCAAATCGAAGGTTTTTTCGAGATGTTTTCGATACCATCAGAATTTAGCTATTTATCATTCGGATGTTTGTCAAAATACAGCCCGGAAAATACTGGTTCGCATTTTTTTAAGCGTATCGCTGCCATTTGATACCTTGGGCTCTTTTGCGCAGAAATTTTAGGCAGAAACAGCTGCTTTTTAACAAAAGCTGGACATCCCTATATCTTCAGATACTGAAGATAGGGTTTCTTCCCACTCCACATCTGATATGGTGTGGTAGGCACAGTCTTAGTAGTAACTTTGTTCAAAAGATATGCAGCTGATTCTAGTGCATAGCCTCAGAATGATCGCGGTAACTCAGCGTTACTTATCATGGAACGTACCATATCCAATAGGGTTCGGTTCCGTCTCTCCGATACACCGTTGTACTGTGGTGTGTATGGAGGAGTAAGCTGAGAGAGAATTCCATTCTCTTTTAGGTAATCCAGGAACTCGGCACTTAAGTATTCACCACCCCGATCAGATCTCAGTGTCTTGATACTTTTGCCGGTTTGTTTTTCTACTTCATTCTTATATTCCCGGAATTTCTTAAAGACCTCGGATTTATGCTTCATCAAGAATACATGTCCATACCTGAAGAAATCATCCGTAAAAGTAATGAAATAGGAAAAACCACTTCATGCATGTATAGACATTGGACCACACACGTCGCTGTGTATGAGCCCCAATAGCTCGCTCGCTCTTACTCCGTGTCCAGTGAATGGAGTCTTTATCATCTTTCCTTTGAGACATGATTGACAAGTTGCATAAGATTGATATTCGAACGGATCCAAATATCCTTCTTTATGTAACTTGGTTAACCTTGTCTCATTGATATGACCCAATCTACAATGCCATAAGAAAGCATGATTTAATTCTAGAGACTTTCTTTTGTGTGTATTCTGAATATTGAAAATTTGCGGTTGGTTTAATACGTATATACCGTTGCTTAATGTACCCGACCCAATCAAACTATGGTTAAGGTGGATGTTTACGACATCGCTTACAAATGCAAAATCATAACCATCTTTAGAAATTAAAGATACAGATATGATATTACAAGTTAAACTGGGTACATAATAACAGTTGTGCAAAACCAAAACATGTCCATTAGTCAATCCTAAGTGATATTCCCTTACGGACATAGATCCATGTTTGCTCCGTTTGCAACTCTGAGGGTCATATCACCCGCCTTTAAAACTCTACGGCTTCTCAATGCCTACAAAGAATTACAGATATGAGATCCTGATCTGGTATCCAATACCCAGGAAGTAGAGTTGATTGACAGACAGTTTTCAATTACATACACACCTGAAGCCGAAGCCACAACTTGCTTCGGGTCTTCGTTCTTGGCCTTCCAAGCCCTGCAATCTTTCTTCCAGTGTCCCTTCTTATGACAATAAAAGCATTCTTCCTTTCCCACTATTTGTCCCGCCACTATTGCCTTTCCCTTGGCTTCCACCTTACTAACACCGCTTCTCGGTTTGGTGGGGGTCTTCTTCTTCTTTCCCTGACCTTCTGCAGGGTGCCCTCTGCACTCCTCAACATGTTGAAGAGTTCCGGAAGTTCAACTTGTTTACCTTGCATATTAAAATTCAAGATAAACTGGGCGTAGGTGAAAGGAAGGGACTGGAGAATCAAGTCAGTAAACAGCTCGTTCTCTAACGTGGTCCCGAGGTCCGCGAGCTCCTCAATATAGCCAATCATCTTAAGGACGTGTTCCCCTACAGATGATCCAACAGCCAACCTCGCTTGAAATAGCTTCTTCGAGGTCTCGTATCTTACGATACGGGATTGCTCTCCATATAATTCCTCGGTATGGAGGAATATGGATTGAAGATCCATATTCTCGTGCTTCCTCTGATGTTCATTGCTCATAGAGGCTAGCATGAGGCACTTGGCCTTCGCGCAATCAATCTCCCAGGCCATACGGATTTCCTTATCCGTGACGCTGGATTATGGTGTTGGAGATAGTGCCCTCAGAGTCAATTATTAGGTCACAGGTACGTGATTGTAATGATTGAGGGAGGACCTATCCCGGTAGGACAGTCTTACTCGAGATGATAGTATGCTATCTGGTTTACCTTTATCATCGTGTACTGCTTTAGGTGACCTGACACGTCGCTATTACACGTTGATAGAGCCCCTAGGATTCTTGCTTGACCACCAGCAGTATGAGGGCGATCATATAAGTGGGAGCTGGGGGTCTACAAGCATATCCTTAAAAGGTCCCTAGTCGTGGGAGTTTCGAGACCGGGCATCGATACTCCATTAGTAGACTAGTGTATACAGTCGAGACCCCGACGAGGGGCGGTGGCCGGTCTCACAAGCCACTGGTGTCAGTTGGATCACCTAAGATGTATACAGGTGCTCATTGGGTTATGAGTACACCGGACAGGACTCGCCGGGAACATGCTAGTTGGTCATATACCAGACGTCAGATGGCAGTTCCCTGGTGACATGTGTGCAGGTTAGTTTATCGACCTGGGGATCGTCATTTGTCTCGTGTGAGTTCCCACTGTACTTTGATTACTACCCTACCACGGCTCAAAGGAGTCGTGCAAACAGGTTTTAGTTGGGTACAGTCCCGAGCCACATGGAGGCAGTGAGCGTATCTTCAGGGGTTCGTCTCTCCCGGTATTGGGGGTGAGGTCGTGCTGTGTCTAGGAGAGCCATTACACAAAGTCCTTGGCCAAGGCAAGGAGATTTACTGGTAGGTATTCCAGTAGTATCTCAGGGTGTTCTGGGCTACACTCCGACACGACTTGTACCGCTTTTGGGGGTCTGACTTTTACCAACCCCCTAGGCCCGCCATGCGATACTCATAGACGAACGGACCGGACTGCACGGATATTGTCACTGACAGGCTCAGTTGGGTGTCGGGGTGAGCTTCCTCATCGACGTCCCATTCGGTCAGTACCTGGTAGCCCGTCACGTATTGGCTTATACCTCTGACGTGCTAGTGGTTAAATCCACAACCAAGGTGTTGACGAGTCTTTAGAGTCCACCACACTTTCAGTTACTCAAGTTTCGGGCGAAACGCTGTAGAGGCCGTATGGAGATATGGCAGGGTCCGATCAGATACGTGCGGTATTGCACGGATCAGGATCGGACGGTTTGTACTGGTAGCCGTATGGTTATATGGCAGGGTTCGATCAGATACGTGCGGTATTGCACGGATCAGGATCGGACGGATATTACTAGCCGGCTTTGGTTTAAGCCGGTCCTAGTTTAGTACAGTGTAGATTTTGTCTCTTTGCATTTGTATCCGGACGGAATACAGATGCGGGTGTGTATGCACAGTATCGGGGTTTTCCTGTAATTTATTACGGGACCAGTTTTCTGGAGTTGCCAGTTTGCATTCCGTTCCGGCCGGTTTTCCTTTGTTCTTTCCCGGCCGGACTTTTCCGATGGAGGGGGTTATTTGCAATTGTGCAAATAACATTTGTAGAGGGGGTTTCTTGTAAAAGATTGATTATGATATCTTTGTTCTCTTTCATCCATTACTTGCTTTAATGTGATTTGAAATGAGTATGGTGTGATTTGAAATGAAGTATGGTGTATGTTTCCTTGACCTTGGATGTGGTCACCATTTTTTGATCCTACACTCACCTCCCTTTGTTTTTCCTTCCCACCAATTTCCTACTTGATTGGGCCGGCCACATTTTGGTGAGAGAGAGAGAGAATGGTTCATATTTGTATGAGGAAATTTCATGATCTCATTTTTACCTTGCACACATAACCTTCTCACCTCTCCAAAGTTCAATATTCATTCCTCCATCCAAAGGCAACAAACCCCAAAGAGACAAGTAGCCTCTACACTACACTTCCTACAGCATATCTTGGGCACGTCGAGTAGCCAGCTTCGTGCCCGAGTTGCCTCGGCATTGAGGTGGGAGCCCGTAAACGAAGAAGGCGATGTGGTGCACTTCCGGCGACGAGGAGGAGACGGGACTTTTCCGCAGGAGATCGGGACCATGACGAGAAGACCGGAGGACTTGGATCGTCGGTATATCTCTAACCCATCTTCTAGTTAGCTTAGACTAGTTTAATGGTTACGATCCGGTTAAAGTGCGCGGTGGTGCCGGTTTGCAAAGTCCGCAAAATTTAAGTTATTCACCGCTTCCGCATTCCGGCGTCGGATTGACGGCCGGGGCGCCGCCGTGCACTTACAGTGGTATCAGAGCCTCGCCATTAACTTAGTCTAGCTTTGTGTAATGTGTTTTTCAGTTCCGATCGATCGAAATGTCCAAAAACCCGTATTTGCCCACGACAGTTTCTGTTGAAAATTTTTGGTCTCGAAAAATTTTTCAGGTTATAAAATATTGATGTACTGGAAAATCTAAGAGTTCTGTAAAAATTTGACGAAGTAACTCTACAGTTGGAGCGCGGAACCGCCGCGAAAACCCCCTTTGTGCGGCCCTTCCGCCGCGCACTATTCACATCACTTCACCATTTTTTTACAGAGGCCTTCTGGGCTTAAAATATGGGCTTTGGAATATTAAAGTTGGGCCAATTGTTTCTGTGAGTGCTACAGTTTTCTTTGGGGCCCACTTGTTAATTGTTTGATCAATCGGAAATTTTTTAAACACATTTTTCACAGTATTTACATTATATCTGCGACCGTGAATGTCACTCGATCGGTAAATCCGGTCTAACTGCTATAGCCCGGTTAGACGGATTTGCGAACGTGACTTTCACGTTGATGTTCTATGTATTTGCTGTGATGTTGCGGATCGGTCGTGGGGGATAGCCTGGATGCAATGCTAGTACAGTGTTGTTGTATTATGTACATTTGATATTGCGGGGCGAGCGTCCGACATGTGGACTGCCGTCACTGCCTGATTGTATTATTCTTTTGGGGCACGACCTGGTTGCGGTCGATGTACCCGGTGTATGTATATTTTACTTTCTGTACTAGGGTTACCCCGCGGAGGGGTGCACGGATAGCCGGGTTCTGGAGGGCAACGGGCCCGCATCTCAGGGCATTGAGACGGAGGGGCTTCAGTCTGGAATTGGCGGGCTATTCGCCGCACTCGTAGGGGGTACAGGTTGACCCAGGAGGGGTGCCCAAGTTACCGGATTCCGTGAAGTGCTGGGTGGTCCATTCACGGTGCTGAAGGGGGCTGCCTCGCTTCAGGTTTTGGCGGGTGACTTGCCGCGCCCGTAGGGGTCTAGGATTTCATTGCACAGGCTATCCACACGACCAGGGGAACGTCGGGTTTCAGCAGTGGCTCTGTGAAACCCGGGGATCCCAGATATCTGTATTGTTTCTGTGATGCTGTTCATTATCTGTGATGTTGCATTTCATTCACGCCTTGAGCGAATATAATATATTGGTATATATATTAGTAGATGTTGTATATGTTTTGCATCCGCGCTAGTCCAGTCCCCGCTCTGTCGTTAGTTAGCTAACCTAACGGGTAATGACGGGACCCAGTGGCGAATACGGATGGCATATACGTACATCAGTATATTTTCATTCTTTTTGGTGTGATCAATTGATGGGACTGCATTGATTCGGATCAATGCAAGTTAAAACAAACCTAATCTGATGTTGTTGGAACACTTTTCAAAAAGCTGTTATTGCAAGGACGTTTACTTTTGTTTTGCATCGTGGTATTCATTGGAATATCCTGCTCCTCAGTCGACGAGGCAAGGGCCGAGATCCCTTCACCGGGAGTGACCCCTTGGACAGAAGTTTGCGTCAGGGCATTAACTTCACTATAGCCGATTACTTTTGCTTTGCATCGCGGTATTCATTTGGAATATCCTGCACCCCATTCTACGGGGAAAGAGCCGAGATCCCTTCACCGGGAGTGACCTCTTTAGTAAAGGTTTTCGTCACTATATTTTCTAAAAAGCTATCCGTTCCTTCAACGATATCAAGTTCATTACGTTAAAGGTTTTCGCCAGAAACCATTCGTAGCCCTCCGTCATTTCAGTTAAATATTCGGTAGTATTCAAGCTATGTATTTTGACCTCACGCCAAGGCATAGTGTTTGGTAGCTGCCGGTTATTTATCTGTTGCATAGATAGATGCGTTGGTTTGGGACAGTCGTACTACTATTTTGACCTACGTCAAGGGTATGTACGGGTGGGTTCAGATTAACCTGGATAATGACGGGCAGAACTTGACATGTGACTTATGATATTTTGACCTCACGCCAAGGTCATAAGAGCATGGGGCAGAAATTACATCGGGAGTTTCAAAAGTACTGAAACTTGCCAGATATGCGCATACCTTCTGGAGTGTGATACCGTGAGCGGATTCCGTCACGTTATCATGCGATGAGAGTTGGATCCCGATTCCCACTGATGAGTTAGTTTACTCCTCGGGTGACCCCGACTAATTCTTCTTTCAGGTTTGGAGGAGAATTTGAGGTACAGTGGGAGGTTTCCAGATTAGATAAATTGGTAACCATTCTGATCTAGGATAGAGTGCACGCTGAGTGTTTCTTCTCTCTCTCTCTTTGGCAGCGACCATTGACCCAACCCCAAGACTTTGACTCAGTGACCAAGTTGACCGAACCTTCTTTACACTGGCTTTTGGATTGTCAGAGTTGCAAACCTCATTGCCACTCCTACTTTTACCCTTTTCTCCAGGACACCCCGTTTTACTACGAACGTCCACTTCCATTGGACAAAACCATCGTATGGTTAGATACGAACTCGAAGGGATTCGAGGATGGTTTCCGGTTCTGGAGAAAACGGATAGGATTATTCAGTTGTCTTTTCTTTTCACCCTCTCTCAGGTTGCGAGTACTCCTTAGTTTAGGAGTAGTACACCTATTATGCAAATTGGATAGTCTTCTTCCAAACCATAGGCTGGTGCCGACTGGTAGGGAATAAAGAAAACCAGTTAGCTTAAACGGTGTACAGAAGGTATTAAGTTCAGACAAAGCAAGGGATTAGTAAGAGGGCAAAGTAAATTGCGACTGCTATTCACGACCAAACCAAGTATTTCTTCGCCAATCCTAAATCACCTTTGTATTTCTCCAGGACACTCCGTATCACTACGAAGATCCCATTTTATTGGATAATCCATCGTATGGTTATATACGAACTCGAAAGGAACTTGTTCCAGTTCGGGGATGGATCCTGGTTCAGGAGAAATAGGAATAAAGTACATTCAGGTGTCTTTTATCTTCACCTTCTCTCGCGTTGCGAGTGCTCCTAGGATTAGGACAGTACACCCTTTATGCTTATTGGATAGTCCTCTTCCAAACCATAGGCTGGTGCTGAACGGTAGGGAAGGAAGAAAACCATTTGGCCTAATGGGTGTGCAGAAGGTAATGACTAAAGACATATGAAGGGATTTGGAGAGGTGGCAAAGAACTATACGGTTACAGTCGTGAATCTGGAAGAGGCATTACTAGGAATACCAGAATACCCCATCGGAACATTTCGATGTTTCAGTTTCACTGTGTAATGTTAAAGGAAAACTGATTTCCCGATTAGATACTTACTCCAGGGTATGTATTTACCAGGTACGATTCTCACATCTGTATAGTTTTACAGATGATGAGTGGGAGTAAGTTATTGGGAATTGGGTGATCATCCTCATTATATCGGGATTCGTTGTAATCGGTGATATTTGAGGAAATCACCTGGGCTGTTTGCCGGTTGGCAAATATTTGGTTTTGAATATCCGCTGTTATGCACCAATTTCAAATTGATATATCTGTACGTCTATTTTCATAGAGTGAGATATACCTTTATGAAATTATGTCTACGACATTTACCTATATCAGTGGATGGTTAGGTAAGGAGCATTAAACAACGGTGTAATTCTTCATAACCAAAGGTACAGTTTTCAACCTACGACACACAATGAATGAGTTATCAGACTCAAGGGACGTATACAGAGTATTGTATGTTGTCCAGGGTCCATAAGGACAGAGGGGTAGGTCCTCGTACTATATTCGGTTTACTTATGACTTCTCTAGTTTTTTAGACCGGTGTTTCGTGGAAACACAGAGTCCGAATTTTGAGAAGTTATAGGTATTTGAATAGAGTAGAGAACCAGATGTAGCAAGTATCGGGATTCTTCAAAGAGATCGAAGATGTAGATACTTGCGTATGGTGTTCAGTTGATAGTAGTGATTAAGAGAACTTGCTTCTTTTTCAGGTTACTCATAATTGGAAGCATTCCTAAGTTGAGTAACGCTGATCGGCCTCCTTCCATTTAGTTGACATGCACTGGAGACAGTTGCATGATTTGGATCTGGTTCAATTAAATCAGTGCCTCTGTTTCTATATTGGATATAGAACAGTTCATATCTTAACGATGTTAAGGTACGGGGAGTTGTCCGGTTTATGATTAAAACCAGACACTGGGTAACTCAAGGCACGTTTCTGTAATGGCTGTTTGTGGGTTGACCCAGGCTGTGACGAGGGTTGATTTTCTACCATCTGGATGAACAATAGCGATATTGTTCTAGACTCGCCACAGTTTTATTAAAAATGGACTTTTTCAGAAAACAGTAGTGGGAGTATGGTAGAACTGGAAGTGATTCCAGAACCACAAACGATTACTGAAGATTTGATAAGGAACCTAAAGATTCAATCTGGATTGACATTCCATTGGCCACTCCGCAGATATGGTGGGTAACTTCAGGCACCCGAGAGGTACTACAGTAGCCTCAAGGACGGTTACAGGGAAGTTCTTGTTTACCCAAAATTACCATTGCTGTTGTTCCAGGCTGCGAGACCCGGCAGGAGGATGAGTATAGCGTCGTTCTAAACTTGCTTTAGAAGTGTACGTCTATATGACTTTGCCAGAGGGTTGTCGTAGTCAGTGGGAGCAGCGGAAGCATTGGTGGACAGGTAGCTTATGTCTATTTATAGACTAGAGCAGATGTAGCGGAGATAGATCATCTATTTCTGATGTGACAGTCATGGGTTTGACTTCATCAGAAAAGGGGATGGATCTGTTGAGAAGGTAGTAGGGTGTGATGTCCTGGTATCTGGATGACATACACAGAATAGGAAAAGAAACTCCTACACTACAATCGGTTGTACTTTGGTCGTCACACAGTTGTTTCTCCACATAGGAATTGGGTATTATATCAGACATACTGGTTACTAGATCTATGGTTTTAGATCTAGATTTGGGTGGTTTCCCAATCAGGGTACTTGACAGCATTCTAAGAGTATTTAGGATGGACGACTCCTGGCACGGTAGTGTACCTGCAGGTAATGGAGTCACCCTCTCCAAAGGTGTCTTACAGACTAAAGGGGAGAGGGACGTGCATGATTGGCAGATCACTTGCTTAGGCAATTGAGTCAATCATGAGATGTCAAGTACCACACCAGATTTTGTTCTTGCACTAGATGCAATAAGTTGATATTGATCCAATCCTGGAGAAACAGTCGGAAGCAGTTTTAGAACATAAGTGGATGTTCTAGGGATATGATAACGACAGCCTCATTCGGGAGACAGTTATCATTCCAGGCTTCCAAGGTGACATGGACGAC
Organism: Agapanthus africanus; assembly: GCA_030015575.1. Lineage (NCBI taxonomy): Eukaryota > Viridiplantae > Streptophyta > Magnoliopsida > Asparagales > Amaryllidaceae > Agapanthus > Agapanthus africanus. The sequence continues at coordinate 175,284,847 of CM057347.1, read as the reverse complement.
AAGGAGGTTGTCAGAGTTATAGTTTTCCTTCTGATGAGGGGCAGTATTTTGGACAGGTGGTCCAAGGCAATACTGAGGGTGGCATGGCGCAGGATACTGATTAAGTTCAGTTGACGATACAGTCTAAGAAGTTTGGATTTGGAGTTCATTTATGAGCTAAGTCCCATCAGACATCCAGACACATTCTAAGACAGGTATTGCTCATTTCGGGAGATGGGTTTCTCCGCGAACATGAGATATAGAGAGACATGGAAGGAAACAACAAAGCGGATCCACTCACTGAGGCTATTCCTCGAACGCAATAGTTCCGCAAACGAGCTTTGTGAGACTGACTAGTAGAGGAGTTGGATGTTCGGTATCACACGGGCTGTGAGTATGCGACATCGCAATAATTAGCCTTGAGTGCAAGTGGGAGATTGTTGGAGATAGTGCCCTCAGAGTCAATTATTAGGTCACAGGTACGTGATTGTAATGATTGAGGGAGGACCTATCCCGGTAGGACAGTCTTACTCGAGATGATAGTATGCTATCTGGTTTACCTTTATCATCGTGTACTGCTTTAGGTGACCTGACACGTCGCTATTACACGTTGATAGAGCCCCTAGGATTCTTGCTTGACCACCAGCAGTATGAGGGCGATCATATAAGTGGGAGCTGGGGATCTACAAGCATATCCTTAAAAGGTCCCTAGTCGTGGGAGTTTCGAGACCGGGCATCGATACTCCATTAGTAGACTAGTGTATACAGTCGAGACCCCGACGAGGGGCGGTGGCCGGTCTCACAAGCCACTGGTGTCAGTTGGATCACCTAAGATGTATACAGGTGCTCATTGGGTTATGAGTACACCGGACAGGACTCGCCGGGAACATGCTAGTTGGTCATATACCAGACGTCAGATGGCAGTTCCCTGGTGACATGTGTGCAGGTTAGTTTATCGACCTGGGGATCGTCATTTGTCTCGTGTGAGTTCCCACTGTACTTTGATTACTACCCTACCACGGCTCAAAGGAGTCGTGCAAACAGGTTTTAGTTGGGTACAGTCCCGAGCCACATGGAGGCAGTGAGCGTATCTTCAGGGGTTCGTCTCTCCCGGTATTGGGGGTGAGGTCGTGCTGTGTCTAGGAGAGCCATTACACAAAGTCCTTGGCCAAGGCAAGGAGATTTACTGGTAGGTATTCCAGTAGTATCTCAGGGTGTTCTGGGCTACACTCCGACACGACTTGTACCGCTTTTGGGGGTCTGACTTTTACCAACCCCCTAGGCCCGCCATGCGATACTCATAGACGAACGGACCGGACTGCACGGATATTGTCACTGACAGGCTCAGTTGGGTGTCGGGGTGAGCTTCCTCATCGACGTCCCATTCGGTCAGTACCTGGTAGCCCGTCACGTATTGGCTTATACCTCTGACGTGCTAGTGGTTAAATCCACAACCAAGGTGTTGACGAGTCTTTAGAGTCCACCACACTTTCAGTTACTCAAGTTTCGGGCGAAACGCTGTAGAGGCCGTATGGAGATATGGCAGGGTCCGATCAGATACGTGCGGTATTGCACGGATCAGGATCGGACGGTTTGTACTGGTAGCCGTATGGTTATATGGCAGGGTTCGATCAGATACGTGCGGTATTGCACGGATCAGGATCGGACGGATATTACTAGCCGGCTTTGGTTTAAGCCGGTCCTAGTTTAGTACAGTGTAGATTTTGTCTCTTTGCATTTGTATCCGGACGGAATACAGATGCGGGTGTGTATGCACAGTATCGGGGTTTTCCTGTAATTTATTACGGGACCAGTTTTCTGGAGTTGCCAGTTTGCATTCCGTTCCGGCCGGTTTTCCTTTGTTCTTTCCCGGCCGGACTTTTCCGATGGAGGGGGTTATTTGCAATTGTGCAAATAACATTTGTGGAGGGGGTTTCTTGTAAAAGATTGATTATGATATCTTTGTTCTCTTTCATCCATTACTTGCTTTAATGTGATTTGAAATGAGTATGGTGTGATTTGAAATGAAGTATGGTGTATGTTTCCTTGACCTTGGATGTGGTCACCATTTTTTGATCCTACACTCACCTCCCTTTGTTTTTCCTTCCCACCAATTTCCTACTTGATTGGGCCGGCCACATTTTGGTGAGAGAGAGAGAGAATGGTTCATATTTGTATGAGGAAATTTCATGATCTCATTTTTACCTTGCACACATAACCTTCTCACCTCTCCAAAGTTCAATATTCATTCCTCCATCCAAAGGCAACAAACCCCAAAGAGACAAGTAGCCTCTACACTACACTTCCTACAGCATATCTTGGGCACGTCGAGTAGCCAGCTTCGTGCCCGAGTTGCCTCGGCATTGAGGTGGGAGCCCGTAAACGAAGAAGGCGATGTGGTGCACTTCCGGCGACGAGGAGGAGACGGGACTTTTCCGCAGGAGATCGGGACCATGACGAGAAGACCGGAGGACTTGGATCGTCGGTATATCTCTAACCCATCTTCTAGTTAGCTTAGACTAGTTTAATGGTTACGATCCGGTTAAAGTGCGCGGTGGTGCCGGTTTGCAAAGTCCGCAAAATTTAAGTTATTCACCGCTTCCGCATTCCGGCGTCGGATTGACGGCCGGGGCGCCGCCGTGCACTTACATATGGACCTTGGACGGCGGGGGTGTCACGACCCGAAATGGCACGTGACTGGCACTTGAATCATATGAAGTCTATAGGACCCCATCTAATTCAAGTAAGCAAAAATTCCCAGAAATCTAAACCATTTTAAAGAAGAAGTGAAGAAAACTTATCATTAAAGCAAGTGGTTTTAATAACATAAGCCGAAGTATTGCGTTTTAAAAGTCTCAAGTCTTTTCTGAAAATTTCGGCAGAGTTTCCTTTGTAAATACTGGCCCCAAAATGGTACAACATGCATAATATATAGAAAGGAATCGCCAAGCGGAAGCTAGCTCTTTGCCAATTGGCGGTCACAACCACGCAAGCAATATAATATACAACGCCGAAGGGCGAGGATCAAAACTCAAAACGAAACTCAAAATCATCAAGAAAACCCATAATAATACAACGCGCGACTCTAAGGTCGAAAGAATAACAATTGGTTTTCTAAGTCTGAAATAATATACAAGTCTGGTCGATAGAGTTTACTAGATACAACTGAATATAAATAAAAGTACAATGGTGGTCACGGTGCAAGTGAACCCACATACCAAGCAATCACCCGGAATGAAAGTAGTGTGCCAGCAAGCCGCAACGAAACCTGTACGGCAAACCTGCAAGAAACTGTGGCACAACGGGGGTGAGTTGCCAACTCGTGAGTAGAAAACATCACCGAGCAGAAATCACATGTATGACTCAATCCTAGGTCATACGATAGTAATATCCTCAAACAATAAAGCCTGAAGCATGATAAGGTAGCAAGGGTAAACATCTATACATAAGTTTAATACCAAGTGCTCGTGTCGGTGCCTCAAGTAGCAACATATCATAAATATGAGGTATGAGTGCAAAATAATGAAAACAGAATACATCATGAATGTGAAAACTGTTTTCTTACTTTAGTGAAATTTCTGTATATATAAATCGAGGTATCATCAATGAAATCAATATGAAATCAGTGTCAAGCATCGACACGAAACATAAATCCCAATATCTCAATATCTTAGGCTCCGGCAATCCGTACTGGCCTGTAACCTCGAATCTCAATATCTAGGGCTCAGGTTATCCGGACTGGCCCTTATCCTCAAATCTCAAAACCTCAGGCTCCGGCTATTCGGATTGGCCTGTACTCTGATCGGTATCCTACCGATATCCGTCGAGTTACAATAAAATTACCGGTCGGTAGTGCTCCCCTGCCAGGCTCAACGCCATCATCTGGGACCATCTTGCCCCGAGGTACCGCACCGGGTCCACCATGCACCCACAGACGGTTCAACCTCCTCCTCGAATCGGGTGTATGATATCGCTCAAGAGCCGAGAAAACTCATGGTGGACATATATCAAATCATATCATGAGAAAACCGCATTTTCTATTATTTTAGAAATGATAGTCAGTTATAAAATCTTTGCGGTTTCTTTAAATCCAGAAATCTCATGGAAATCCGAAATCATAAATCATGATGTAAATAAATAATGAATACTGGGCTCCGGCAATCCGGACTGGCCCAAAATGTCATAGAAAATGAATATATAAATAAGCAAGAAAATCACAGTAATAAATGCAATGTCTAAGCTATCATATAAAAGCAAGCTCACTAGTACCATGTCGAACTATCAGCTAACATTTTATACTAATGAAGTAGTATTTTCTAATGTGTACGTGACATGGCAATTACTGATGATGATGTGTATGAGCCGGCAAGCAGATGTACGTGGAGCATACGCATCATCGGTAATAGTGCTGGTGTCCTGACAGCATGGGTTTCAATAATAATCACGAAAACACAAATAAGCATGCAATGCGATGCGAATAATAAGCATATGCGGAAAATGAATGGTAAACGCAGCAATAAAGAATATACAGTTTATATATGTGAGTCATACAGTTTTGACATTTGAAATAATACGAATCGTGGTGTTTAGAAATAAGGGCTATTGTGTTTTTAAGAAAGGTACGTCCTTGGAAATATCCATAGAATCCCTTGGCTTGTCTTTAAAATACTCACGATTCGTTAGTTTGAAATAGGTATGACATGAGTCTAGTCTAACATTTACAAATAATTACAGGACTAAACTAACAGACAAATCGAAAGAGTAAGGAAAACCACCTAAGTCTGAGTCGATATATATATAAAATAGTCGGTGATCCCGCCTCAATAGTATCACATAAGATACAATATATATAATATGCCATGCTCGAGTCAAGAGCGCGGATCTATCATCATAATCATATCACTACGGTAAATCCATCGTACGACATCCCAAATCTGGGTAGGGGCAAATATCACATCATCTCATTATTCATATGGTATCCTTATCATCACATCCTGTATTAGGGTACTGATCTAAGTCTAGTATATACTGATACATCTACAAATAAATATGGGTGTGTACGAAAACACACTGCCTAAAGACCCGCTATAATATCATATAACTAATCAATTAAAATTAGAAATGGCATAATACTCTAAATTACCCTTATTTTAGAATTTTCCAAAATTTTCCCCTATTTTTTTATATTTAATTATACCGAATTATTAAAATATTCAATAAAATAATATTAAATTATTAATTTCCTAAAAATAATATTTTTATTATTTCGAAATGTTACAATCTACCCCCCTTAAATAAATTCGATCCCCGAATTTAAATTTAAACCCCCAACTACAAAAACATTCAGTCAAAATCCAAGTTGTCGGATACGTGATAAACGAATCACAAAATCACCGATCGTCAATACCGTCGTCAGTAGTCCCTCCTTCAAAGTCGAGAAGGTGCCAGTGCATCCAATGCTAGCAGCGCAAGATATCTACTTGTCCCTTACTCACGGTCTGGCGTCCTCTGTCTCTGGGTCCTTATCTTCTCTGTAGATTACCAATTTCACAATCGATCGGCTCATCGGCCCTGTCAGGTGTGCTAACGGGGACGATTCCGTTCTGGCACTTATCTGGTCATCTCACGGTCAATCCTCACAACCACTCGTAAAGCAGCATGTCACTGGCGTCGGCCTCTGGCTCTCTGAATGCACATCACACATCTGATCCTGAGTGCAAACATCATTGCAGCAATGTCCTGGAAGGAATCCTACTCAAGGTCTCTTCCGATCTTGCCTATGCCGAACTGTACGGAGGCTGGCTCTCTTGCATAATCTCTTCTCACTCGATGGACATCTGTGTCCTCAGCACAACATTTTCTCGGAAATTGGTCGCATCCTAACGCTTCTGTAAGCATATCAGGTCTCTAGTCACGACAGGAAGTAATGACAGCTCGTCAGCGTCTCGCACGAACCTCTGGTTCCACTTGTCTCTATCGTCGTCCACTATGGCGTCACGCCATGCTATCTACGCACTGCACTATTCTCGGCCACAGTCAATCCGAAGTCTCTCGCATGAACTCGAAATCGCTTACTCTGTAGCTTCACCATTCTATAGAAGATGTCTGGCCGAACAGGTCCTCGGGAACGCGTCCCAACCATCGGAGGAATGCTCAATACTCTTTCGTCCTCGATCAATTTACAACGCATCTGGGTGAGGTCCTTTATCCGAACCTGGTCAACTACCTCGTCGACGATGCCGAACTCTGGCCTGCTGGGTCTGCGCAATATGACCACTCCTGGGTCTAGGTCTTCTCGTATCGTATTCCAGAAAGGTCCTGTCGAGGTCTCTCTCTCAAATCTCATTCCTGCCGGATTGCCCGGAAGTCATCATCCATTGCTGAAGCTAATTCTTATTCCGGAACGGCTGCATACTTATCGCGCCTCTTTCTGGGAGATATATCCATATACAACGCCTCTGCGTGCGTATCGCATCTCTGATGTCAGCGGAGTGGGACGTCATCTCGTCGAAATCTCTTGCGAACTCTTTACTTCACTCTGCTTCAATGTCGGCTGCTTCGGACTCGTCTCATCATGGCTGCACGGACTGCGCTCCAACGGCTATCCTCTTATCTGGAGTCTTCCAAGAAATGCATCTCACCACCTAGCATCCGAAGGAAGTCGAACCATTTGATCGATTCTTCAAAACCTCATAATCCCCCAAGAGCTCAACATCTTGGGTACAGTTTAACAGCATCGAGCACATACCACAGCATCAATGATCTAGCTATAGAAGGGCAAACTCAAGCCTCACTAATGGCGCCGCAGAACTGCCGTAAACCCTAAGGTTCAAGGGCTTTCACACGGTCATTAAGTCGAGTTGGGGTTTCGTTCTTCTAGAGGGTCCATAGAATCACCTGCATGTCTTTCCGAATACCTTAAACTTGGAATAGCAGGTTCCTGACATTCGATCGTCTCTGTCGACTCTCAACGTCTCCGCATGAAGTCGTCTCTAGCTGGAAGCAACCTATCTGATGACCTCACATCGGTAAGCGAACGAATCGCACGCCCTAGTCATCCACCCTCGGTGACTAGCGACCTTCCATCATATCTCTAAGTATACACTCATGCTGCAGTAGCTCCAATCATCTGGGAGATATCTCGTCATTTGCAGCAACAACTGGCTCATTCGCCTGTACGCCGAACAGCGTCTCAATCCTCCAGGAAAGGCAATACATTGGCGGTCATCTCTAAATCGGTCTGCTCTAGATCTGAGCGAAACTCTCCGCACTGGAAATCTTCAATTAAACTGGGCCTGCTCTGGCGCATAAATCGGACGAATCACCTTCGTCTTTCAAATCGGGTAGACTAGCTATCATCTGTCTCATATCTGCCTGGAAGCTCCGGCGATCTCAGCTCGTAAGCTCCGGAAGCAACATCCTATGAATCTCAGCAGCCGCTGGTCCATCTGTCTGCACGGTAGGCGACATCATAATCTCTGAGGTATGCTGTACATCAACAGTATTCTCTCAACTGGCAGCTCTAACAATGGCCCGATCATCCGGTGCAAAACCAAGCACTCGCCTCCACTAGAGGTCACAGTCACCAATATTAACTCGAGACGTTCCCATGTCACCAGAAAATACAATGGTCGGCCTTCGTACCAGACGAGCTCGCACTGACCGTAACCCTAGCAACAGCCCAAGCTGTGCTCAATATGGCGACTGGAACCTCAATCGATTATCGAAGATAGCAGATCAATGGCAAGAAAGAAAACAACAGATCCAGAGTGGATACATGATCATAAGAAAGAACAGCATCAATGAAGGTATGATCATGAAACTAACAGAATCGGGGATCTCAAATGGATGTATAATCATGGATATGAAGAGAATCACTGATCTCGAAAATATGTACATCCTAAGGTTCCTTAAGCGGAGTGGCGTGTCATAAGTATGCCACGGAACATACCCACGGTACGTCACTCTACTTTAGTCATCTATTCCATCAACCAAGGGTCATCCTACGCGACAAAAGTTCGGGTCTAATACCCCCTCGACTAAGTCTAAGTTCCGTATGGTCAAGCCTAAGTTCCGTATATATATAGACGCCCTAGGCTTCACATAGTCAAACTTAGACTCGAACCAAGGTCAACCTAGCGCTTTGATACCAACTTTGTCACGACCCGAAAGAGCACGTGACTGGTCCTTGAACCATATGAAGTCTAAAGGACTCCATCTGATCCAAGTAAGCCAAAAGCCCAGAAATCTAAAACCATTTTAAGGATAAATGAATATAAAAGCAATACACTATACAACGCCGAATGGCGAGAATCAAAATTCAAAAGGGAACCCAGATAAGCATGAAAACTATAACACTACTAAGCACGACTCTAAGGTCAAAATAATACATCACTAGTGTCCGAGTCTGAAACAATATACAAGTTTTTGGTTGATGGAATTTCTAGATATAATGAATAATACAAGTACAACGGCGGTTCTGATACAAAGAACCCACTTACCAAGCAAATCACCCGCAAAGGAAAGCAGTGTGCCAGAAGTGCCGCTATGGAACCTATACGGCAAGCCCTGCAAGAACTGTGGCACAACGGGGGTGAGTTGCCAACTCGTGAATAGAAAATATCTACAAGCAGAAATCGAATGCAAGACATAATCCTAAGCCAATACAATCAGTATATAATATAACCCTCAAAAGTAAGTCTGAAGCATGAAAATGTGGCAGTATAACATCTAATCATGTAGGTAGTGCCAAGTACTCGTGCCAGTGCCTCAGATAATAACATGTCATAATGTAAGGTATGTCTGCATGAAGTAAACATGATGAAGTATCAAATGGATATCAATACACATATATTAGCGTCCTATTCCACTAATATTGGTGTAAGGGTATATATAACAACGCCCTCGTACCCTGTTATATATACAAATGAAGTATGATCAATGTAGTCAAGGTCTGTATGTAATCAATGTCTGTATAAACGTGGAACCCGTCCACCCGTCACCCAAAGACAATAAGAATCATGCATGTAAATGTGAGGATATAATCAAATCATGGAAAACATCATGAAACCCGTGCCTAGCGTCGACACGTAAATCCCCATTTATCGGGCACCGTCAGTCCGGATCAGCCCACGGGCTATGTCTGCGGAATCGTCCCTCGGCCCCGGCAGTACGCCCATATCCATCTATCGACTCTGGTCAGTATCCTCTGGATAACCGCCATGTCCAACCAATCACCGGTAGGTAGTAGTCTCTCTGCCAGGCTCACCGTCTACTATACAGCGAAACCGTTCTCGCCCCAGGATACCATACCGGGTCCACCATGTACCCGTAATCGGCCTCATCCAACTCCTCGATTCGGGTTCACATATATCACTCTAGCACCGAGAAAACACATGGTGGACGCACCGAAATATCATATCAAGGGAAACCGGGTTTTTAAATAATTAACTATTCTCTTTTGAAATGTCCATGGTTCCCCAAATCCAGAATTAACATGGAAACAACATATCTCAATGCGTAATCTAAGCAAGTATGAAGATATCAATGTATGTGTGCACTGGTATGAATATACAGTGTGCATGTGCGCAGGTATGAAGATATCACTATATGTGTACAAGTGTGGGTATGTGACATATAAATGAAATGCAAGTATAATAGTATATCATGCAATATGGAATTAATAGTATGCACATACAAGGTCATATCCTAATGCAACAATGCTACTGTGTAGTGACATGGCAATTATCGATGAAGAAGTGTGTGAGCCGGCAAGCAAGTGTACGTGGAACATACGCATCATCGATAATGGTGCTAGTGTCCTATCAACATGATAGTAATATAGCAGTAAACATATGCAAAGCAATGTGAATAGCAGGAATATGCGGAAATTGAATAATCAACGTAACAGTAAAGAATCTACACCCATATGTATATGTCATGCAGTTATGCCATTTGAAATAAGAATGACTCGGGTCTAATTTAACATCCACTATGCAAACTACAGATCTAAGTATCAAGTCAATCGGGAGGGGTATGGAAACCACCTAAATCTGAGTCGATATACAAATATATATATATACAATAGTCGGTGATCTTGCCTCAATAGTATCACGTACGATACGGTATATCATTTAACATCCTCGAGTCATGAGTGCGGATCTAACATCAATAGAAAGCTCGTACGGTAAATCGTCGTACGGCATCCCAATAGCTTGGTACGGATCAATATCACACTCCTCTCATCAAATATCAGATATTATTATCATCATATCACATAATCTGGGGTACAGATCTAAGTCTAGTACAAATCAATACCATCTATATAAGTATGAAAGCGGGGGTAAAACACATGCCCAACGACCCGCTAAGATCACATGTCGTATCGCAAGTACAAATCACATCACATCACCGATCTCACGGCACAATGCCCAAAATCATCGACTCATCTCCAATGTCATCCAATATCCTCATCAACACTGTGTAAATATAGTGAATATGCAAGGGTGCGCGTGTGGTGTAAACCTATTCTAGGGTTCACGACTATGAACTATACTAGTTTACTTCTGACCCTAAGCTATCCATACTACACCTAACACAATATCCATGACACACTATAACTATCAAGCATAATATATAGTATACCAACTACGGACTGCGGGGGTGCTATACGCCATCCACCCGACTTCCCCCAGTAGATATAATCTACTCACCTTGCGTCTTCATTTGTCGACGTCGCCACGCGCTCGCTTGTCATCCCGAAGTCTTCATAGGTACCGACACGTTAAAGTATCGTAATGCGTATTAAAACCAAATCAAAGCTAAAACGGCACACCAAACCTAAAACGATACGATAAGGGGCCTATAGGTTAGAACCCATGGCACGCCTTCAAAACCATCAACAAGTCCTCGATATCATCGTATAAACGTCAAATAGTCGAGGTAAAACACAATACACAATTTCAGAACTATAAATACGGAATACGGAAACACGAATCCAAACCAGCAGCTAAGGAAATAGTCTTCAGATTTCACCCTAGGTCAAACTAGACAAATCTACACATACCTGGGGCGTAATCTACTGATAAGGGAACACCAAAACCAAGACGAACCAAAATGGGGTAGGTCTGGCCGCAAATTGCGGCCAAACAGAATAAATCTGTGGCCGGGTCAAGGAGTTAGGGGCTAGGGTCTTGGGGTTAGCTTCCTGGGTGCCTGCACATGTCACTGTCCATTCAATATAATTTTCAGAGTCTCGGGTTGATAGCAGATCTCAAATAACCTTCACAGATTCCACAGACTTTCCGATATCGGTTTCTAAATCAGTATTCCGGGCCTTAAGTCTCAGGTTAGGGTCTCAATTCATGCACTAGGGTGTTGGTGTAGCCTCTACTGAACTCAATTTCATATTGCAACTCATAATTTCCTCAAACCCTAACTAGGTTTTCCTTAACTCCACAATATCACACAATATCGGTTCAATCTAAACATGGGGGTAAAGGAAATGCTAAAACTAAGTTAATGATCCAGAAAATACCTCATTTGGCAACTCAAGAATTTTCTTGAGTTGCCCCTAGTGGCCAAAATCCTTGCTTCTTTAGTCCAATGTGTAGATCTTGAGCTTGTGCACACTTTTAATGAAATGGAGATTGGGTTTTGGGATTGTATTTGAGATGATTTGGGGCTTTGAAGAGGGGAGGGAGGTGAGGTGCAGGAGCAGCAGCAGCAATGGAGGGAGAGGGAGGGAAAATGAATGAGGAATGAAGAGAATAGCTAAGTCCAAAGTCAAAGAAAACCCATACCTTTCTCTCTCTCACCATACCTCATTTCTTTATTCTTTTCCCATTTTCTTTTCCTTTTCTTTTTCTTATTCTCTCAAAATCCTTCTCCCAAGAATAGTAAACCCAAAGTGAACCATGGCAAGAAAATGCACAAGTGTGAAAAAGTGATATGTGCATGTTTTGCACAAAAAGCTAAAAAACCAATTAGCGATTTTTAATCGCGATAAGCACTAAATTAGCATATAACTAATCAATTAAACCTAGAAATGGCATAATACTCTAAATTACACTTATTTTAGAATTTTCCAAAATTTTCCCCTATTTTTTTGTATTTAATTATACCGAATTATTAAAATATTCAATAAAATAATATTAAATTATTAATTTCCCAAAAATAATATTTTTATTATTTCGAAATGTTACAGATGTGATGAAAACCCTAACTAGATTTTAATCTCACTTATTAGATTTAATTCTAAAAACCTAGCTTGCAAAATAGCTTAATTAGTACAAATTTAAATTAACAATTTGCAAACTAGTAACTAGATTAGGTTTTACATGCTTTGATGTGTTAAACTATATCTCACAACCACAATCAAATGATCAAAACCCCTATCTTTATCCAAACCCAATTCTTGAATTTTCAAGTTATCAACTAGAATCAAATTAACACTTAAATATTCTAGGTTAAGCAATTTAAACAACAAATTCTCTATAGGTTTAAGATTTATACCTCCCAATGATTGAGATCTCACTTGAAATCCAGCCTCCCAAACTTGCTTCTTTTCACCAAGATCCATACTAGAATAGCCAAGTAAAAATGGGTAAGGAATGGATTGAAGAATTTTTTAGATTTTAGCTTGATTTTTTTGGTAAAATGATGAATTTTTTGATGAGAAATGAGAGAAGAAAAATGGGGGGCTGCTGTTGAAGAGGGCTCGGCCATAATTTGGGGAGGGGGGAGAGTGAAGTGTGTGGGTATGGGGAGAAAAGTCCAAGTCAAAGAAAACCCCATACTTTATTTATCTAATACCATACATCTTTTCTTTATTGATTTTTCCCTTTTAATTTCATAACCAAATATACTTTGAAGTGGGGAAGTTTAGGAATTGGGGGGGCAGCTAGGCTCGGCCAGCATGACATGAGGATGGGTGTCGGTTTGTGTGGGGTGAGGAAAAATGATAAAAACTATACCCCAAGTCAACTTAGAACCATACACCTTATCTCCTCATTTTTCCTTTACTAAAAAATTTTGTTTTACTAAAATTCTAGAACCATGGAGAACAAAATAAAAACAAAGAGAGTGTGTTACAACTAGCTATCTAATTGACATGATGCACTAAACTTGTATTAACTCATTCCAGTTGTAAATATCACTAATTAAATGTATTAGTGAAATCTTAAAATAATATTAAAAATAATTAATTTCGGAAATTTTTTAAGTAAACTAGAAATTTACAAGTGGCCAACTAAAAATCAAATACTAGCAATTTCATAGCTTGAATATGTATATTTAATTTTATGTGGAAAAATAATTATATCTGGGTTTTTACGGAAAACACCAGTTATCTTTACCGAATAACCGAAATTTCACCTAAACGATTTTCAGAACGTTACAATCTTCCCCCCTTAAAGAAATTCGGTCCCCGAATTTAAATTAAAACTCCCCCAAATACTAAAACATTTCAGTAAAATGATCAAGTCGTCGGGGCTCCGAAATCATCAATACATAAAACACATCTTAGCGCAATGGATGCACATGGAAACGAGTATATAATTCAAAATCAAACTATAACATGTATATAGTATGCGTCGGTGTAAACTCGTCAAAACATCTGAAAGAAATGCATGTCAAATCTTTGTCAAGTCGCTGTAAGATGCGCATATCACTGCACAATGGCGGACGTCTATTGTAAGAAAATAACTATATATATATATCCTTTGTTTAACATACATGTCCCGCCGTTTCGAAAAATAATTTAGAAGGGTTTTCTTTGTTAATGTTTCGTGTCATCTCAGACACGTAGGTAAATAGTGAGACCATAGCTCCTTTTTGGAAATCCTTTCGATAACTATCAACGCATGCAAAAATATATTCAGGTACTGTCCTCTGACCAGTCCTGCTCAGCTACTATACCAAATAGTAAATATCATAAAACTTACTGCTCCAAAAGAAATCAATCCCAAAAATGTGCATAAGAATGCCACGTGCGTCTGGTGCGCACGGAAATCGAAATCCATGAATGTGCCATATACGTGCACAGAAACAAAATCTAAATGCAACGGGTGTGCACGAAACACCTGTCAAAGGCAACGGGTGTGCCTGACAGCAATATCAGGTGCATCTGATATGCACGAAGAATCCCGATTTAGTGCATCTGGCATGCACCAAAATCGCATCAAGCGCGTCAAGTATGCGCAAGAATCCAAACCAAGTGCACAAGATGCACGAAAACAAATATCGAGTATCATAATCGAAATCGACGGTATACAATACATCTCAATCCAAATCTAAATCAGTTATACCGTGGTATATAATCTCACAACCATGTGCATCAGTGTGCACAAAATCGAATCAAAATACTAAAAGTGCATGAAAACTATGCCGAAAACAAAAGTCAAATCACATGCATACCATAGGTATGAAATCAAAATCAACATCTCGAATGACATCAAATCGAAGTCAAGTGCAACTGTGGTGCACAAAATCTCAATCATGCAAATAAATCGGCCAAAATACTGAAATCAAAGATGGCGGAAACAGTCCCGCTCTAGCACATCCTCTAAAGATCTCTGGCCAACTGTTATGGTCACTCATAACATGTCTCGTCGACGATACCGAACTCTGGCCTACTGGGTGTGCATAATATGACCGATCCTGGGTCCAAGTCTTCTCGTATTGTATTCCAGAAAGGTTCTGTCGAAGTCTCCCCCAAATCTCGTTTCTTCCGAACTGCCCGGAAGTTGTCATCCTTTACTAAGTTTGTTTCTTGTTTCGGAACGACTGCATACTCATCGCGACTCCTCCTGGAAGATATATATCCATATACAACGCCTCTGCATGCGTATCATATCTCTGATGTCAGCGGAGTGGAACATCGTCTCATCAAGATCTCGTACGAACCACTTACTCCACTTTTCTCTAATGTCGACTGATTCGTACTCGTATCTTCGTGGCTGCATGGACTGCGCTCCAACGGCTATACTCGTATCTGGAGTCTCCCAAGCAATGTATCCCATCACATGATATCCGAACGACGTCGAACCTTTCGATCGATTCATCAAAGTTCCATAATCCCCCAAGAGCTCAACATCTTGAGTACAGTTTAATAATATCGAGTATATGCCACAGCACCTATGGACCAGCCGTAGAAGGGCAAACCCAAGCCTCATTAATGTCACCGCTGAACTGCTGCAAACCCTAAGGTTTCAAAGCGTTCTCATGGTCATTATATCGAGTTAGGGTTTCATTCTTCTAGAGGGTCCATTGAATTACTTGCATGTCTTTCCGAATACTTTAAACTTGTAAAAATGGGTTCCTGACATTCGATCATTTTCTTTCGACTTCCAACGTACCTGCGTGAAGTCTTCTCTAACTGGAATCAATCAATCTGATGACCTCACATCGGGGTAGGCAATGAATCACATGTCCTAGTCATTCCTCCTTGGGTGACTAGCGATCTTCTATCATATCTCTAAGTACAACTCGTGCGACAATAGATCTAAACATTTGGGGCGATATCTCGTCATTCGCAGCAACAACTGGCTCATTCGCCCGCACGGTGAACAGTGCCTAAATCATCAAGAATAATCGGTGCATTGACGGTCGTCATATTCTGGCTGGCCTCTTGCAGTGGCCCAATCCTCTGGTGCTGATCTGCACATCCTAGAAATTTATTAAAGTGATCCATCAAACGCTCATGGCACGAAAACACAATAACGACGCATCTATGCAAATCGTATGTCCCTGGTCAGTCCTCGTCCGTGATGAGCTCGTGCTGACGCAACTCTAGCCGTAGCTCTCTCTGCCCGTGTAATCGTGGTAGGAAAACCATAAACCAATATCGATGTGGATAGATCATATGAATGAATATAATACTGTGCAAGGAAATGTACATCATAAGGCTTCTTAAGCAGAGTGGCGTATCGTAAGTATGCCGCGGAACATACACACGGTACGTCACTCTCCTTAAGTCACCTACTCCATCAACCAAGGTCAACCTATGCGACGAAAGTTCGGGTCTAATACCCCCTCGACTAAGTCTAAGTTCCGTAAGGTCAAGCCTAGATTTTGTATATATACAAACGCCCTAGGTTATGCATAATCAAACATGGACTCGGACCAAGGTTAACCTAGCGCTCTGATACCAACTTTGTCATGACCCGAAATGGCACGTGACTGGCACTTGAATCATATGAAGTCTATAAAACCCCATCTAATTCAAGTAAGCCAAAAATCCCAGAAATCTAAACCATTTTAAAGAAGAAGTGAAGAAAACTTATCTTTAAAGCAAGTGGTTTTAATAACATAAGCCGAAGTATTGCGTTTTAAAAATCTCAAGTCTTTTCTGAAAATTTCGGCAGAGTTTCCTTTGTAAATACTGGCCCCAAAAGGGTACAACATGCATAATATATATAAAGGCATCCCCAAGCGGGAGCCAGCTCTTCGCCAATTGGCGGTCACAACCACGGAAGCAATATAATATACAACGCCGAAGGGCGAGGATCAAAACTCAAAAGGAAACTCAAAATCATCAAGAAAAACCCATAATAATACAACGCGCGACTCTAAGGTTGAAAGAATAACAACTGGTTTTCTAAGTCTGAAATAATATACAAGTCTGGTTAATGGAGTTAACTAGATACAACTGAATATAAATAAAAGTACAATGGTGGTCACGATGAAAGTGAACCCACCTACCAAGCAATCACCCGGAATGAAAGTAGTGTCCCAGCAAGCCGCAACGAAACCTGTACGGCAAACCTGCAAGAAACTGTGGCATAATGGGGGTGAGTTGCCAACTCGTGAGTAGAAAACATCACCGAGCAGAAATCGCATCTATGAATCAATCCTAGGTCATACGATAGTAATATCCTCAAATTATAAAGCCTGAAGTATGATAAAGTGGCAAGGGTAAACATCTATACATAAGTGTAATACCAAGTGCTCGGGTCAGTGCCTCAAGTAGCAACATATCATAAATATGAGGTATGAATGCAATATAATGAAAACAGAATACATCATTAAAGTGAAAACTGTTTTCTTACTTTAGTGAGATTTCTGTAAATATAAATCGAGGTATCATCAATGAAATCAACATGAAATCAGTGTCAAGCATCGACACGAAACATAAATCCCAATATCTCAATATCTCAACATCTCAGGCTCCGGCAATCCGGACTGGCCTGTTACCTCGAATCTCAATATCTAGGGGCTCCGGCTATCCGGACTGGCCCATATCCTTAAATCTCAAAACCTTAGGCTCCGGCTATCCGGACTGGCCTGTATTTCGATCGGTATCCTCCGGATATCTATCGTGTCACAATAAAATTACCGGTCGGTAGTGCTCCCCTGCCACGCTCAACGCCATCAGCTGCGACCATCTTGTCCCAGGGTACCGCACCGGGTCCACCATGCACCCACAGACGGTTCTTCCTCCTCCTCGAATCGGGTGTATGATATTGCCCAAGTGCCAAAAAAATTCATGGTGGACATATCTCAAATCATATCATGAGAAAACCGCATTTTCTATTTTTTTAGAAATGATAGTCAGTTATAAAATGTTTGGGGTTTCTCTATATCCAGAAATCTCAAGGAAATCCAAAATCATAAATCACGATGTAAATAAATAATGAATACTGGGCTCCGGCAATCCGGACTGGCCCAAAATGTCAAAGCAAATGAATATATAAATAAGCATGAAAATCACAGTAATAAATGCAATGTCTAAGCTATCATATAAAAGAATGCTCACTAGTACCATGTCGAACTATCAGCTAACATTTTATACTAATGAAGTAGTATTTTCTAATGTGTACGTGACATGGCAATTACCTATGATGATGTGTGTGAGCCGGCAAGGAAGTGTACGTGGAGCATACGCATCATCGGTAATGGTGATGGTGTCCTGACAGCATGGGTTTCAATAATAATCACGAAAACACAAATAAGCATGCAATGCGATGCGAATAATAAGCATATGCGGAAAATGAATGGTAAACGCAGCAATAAAGAATATACATTTTATATATGTGAGTTATACAGTTTTGACATTTGAAATAATACGAATCATGGTGTTTTGAAATAAGGGCTACGGTGTTTTTAAGAAAGTTACGTCCTTGGAAATATCCGTAGAATCCCTTGGCCTGTCTATAAAATACTCACGATTCGTTAGTTTGAAATAGGTATGACTCGAGTCTAGTCTAACATTTACAAATAACTACATGACTAAACTAACAGACTGATCGAAAGGGTAAGGAAAACCACCTAAGTCTGAGTCGATATATATATAAAATAGTCGGTGATCCCGCCTCAATAGTATCACATACGATACAATATATATAATATGACATTCTCGAGTCAAGAGTGCGGATCTATCATCATAATTATATCATGTACGGTAAATCCATCGCACGGCATCCCAAATCTGGATATGGGTCAAATATCACATTATCTCATTATTTATCTGGTATCCTTATCATCATATCCTGTATTAGGGTACTGATCTAAGTCTAGTACATATTGATACAATCTACATATAAATATGCGTGTGTATGAAAACACACCGCCTAAAGATCCGCTATAATATCATGTCGTATCTCATAATACGAACCATATCACATCACCGATCTCGTGTCATCATGCCTAATCCCATCGACTCATATCCAAGTACCATATACTATCCTCATCATCCATGTATACGTATACGTATATATATATACACTTATCCCTATATACGCATAAGAAATAAAATGCATACGAGTGTGTGTGCGTGCGTGTATGCAAATCATTAATCTAGGGTTTCGCGACTAAGAAGCTAAACTAATTTACTTCTAATTACACTAAACTAACCCAAGGTCACATAATCATTTCTTGCTAAGTATGCATATCTCACAAACCCATAAGTATATATATATCTCATAACGCATTCGCGTTCTATACTACGAAACTGCGGGGGTGCTATACGCCATCCACCCGACTTCCCCCGTAGATATATATCTACTCAGTTGGTCCTTGTTTGCCGAAGTCGATGCCGCCATCCTCTTCTTCATCGTCCGAAGTCCAAGCGAGAGTTACCAATATGCAAACATATATAATATCGTAAACCAAAATCGTGGACAAAACCAAAACGGCACACGAAACGCGCATAGGTTAAAACCTATGACCCGCTCATGCAAAAGAACCAAATAACCCTCGATATCGGCGTACAAACGCCGATTGATCGAGATAAAACCCAAACGTACCAGTCATGGTTTCACAACTCACTAATTATTGTATGAAATAAGTCGTAACTCATCAAAACCTCAAAATAAATCAAATCGATTTATTCCCAAAAACCTAAAAAGCATTCATTTACCGTTTTAGTACAAAACTTGATGTTTAAACAAATCTAGTGGACACAATATTTACTAAATATCTTAACCAAATCATACAAACCATAACCATATTTTAATCTCACTAATTTTCATTAACCAAAAATTCTAGTTTGCAAAATTATCCAATTTTAACAATTTTAAAGCAACAATACACAAATCAACAACTAGACTAGGTTTTGCATGACCTAAGGTGTTAAACAACACATTATAATGTTAAATATGTGATGAAAACCCTAACTAGATTTTAATCTCACATATTTGATTTAATTCTAAAAACCTACTTTGCAAAATAGCTTAATTCGTACAAATTTAAATTAACAATTTGTAAACTAGCAACTAGATTAGGTTTTACATGCTTTGATGTGTTAAACTACATCTTACAACCATAATCAAATGATCAAAACCCTATCTTGATCCAAACCCAATTCTTGAATTTTCAAGTTATCAACTAGAATCAAATTAACACTTAAATATGCTAGGTTAAGCAATTTAAACAACAAATTCTCTATAGGTTTAAGATTTATACCTACCAATGATTGAGATCTCACTTGAAATCTAGCCTCCTAAACTTGCTTCTTTTCACTAAGATCCATACTAGAATAGCCAAGTAAAAATGGGCATGGAATGGATTGAAGAATTTTTGATGTTTTAGCTTGATTTTTTTGGCAAAATGACGAATTTTTTGATGAGAAATGAGAGGAGAAAAATGGGGGGCTTCTGTTGAAGAGGGCTCGGCCACAATTTGGGGAGGGGGGAGAGTGAAGTGTGTGGGTGTGGGAAGAAAAGTCCAAGTCAAAGAAAACCCCATAATTTATTTATCTAATACCATACATCTTTTCATTATTGATTTTTCCCTTTTAATTTCATAACCAAATATACTTTGAAGTGGGGAAGTTTGGAAATTAGGGGGGGAGGGGGAGGGGCAGCTAGGCTCGGCCAGCATGACAAGGGGATGGGTGTGGGTTTGTGTGGGTTTGTGTGGGTGAGGAAAAATGATAAAAACTATACCCCAAGTCAACTTAGAACCATACCCCTTATCTGCTCATTTTTCCTTTATTAAAATTTTTTGTTTTACTAAAATTCTAGAACCATGGAGAACAAAATAAAAACAAAGAGAATGTGTTACAACTAGCTATCTAATTGACATGATGCACTAAACTTGTATTAACCCATTCCAATTGTAAATATCACTAATTAAATGTATTAGTGAAATCTTAAAATAATATTAAAAATAATTATTTTCGGATTTTTTTTAAGTAAACTAGAAATTTACAAGTAGGCAACTAAAAATCAAATACTAGCAATTTCATTGCTAGAATATATATATTTAAGTTTATGTGGAAAAATAATTATATCTGGGTTTTTACGGAAAAATCCAGTTATTTTACCGATTATCCGAAATTCCACCTAAACGATTTTCAAAACGTTACAGGGGGCCTTAGTGGTATGGAGATACCCCAACCTGTCATAAGTGATTGCCATCTTGACATTCCTGAACCAATATTTATAGTTTGGCCCTGGCAATATTTTTATCTAATAATAACTTAAGGCCCGTTATTTTGTTGGTTGCTGCAATTAGGAGAGAGCGAAGAAACACTTTAGCATGATGCTCTTGCAAATTTAGAGTGGTTTTTAGTTTATCTAAACAGGATGGCTCGCACTGTTTCTCGAATCCTTCCTCATACCATAAAAGAAGAATTAGTCAGGATTAATCTCACCCTACAATACTTGCTTAACCGTTCGGCCAGGCCAGTGTCGGTACTTCGAGCGAGCTTTTACGACGCTTTCGCGAAGTTCCTTAATTAAATAACCACTTTTCCCTGGGGGCGTAGCCCCGCTAACACCTTTCTAGATACCTACTTGGTTTATAGCATTGATCGTTAAGTGAAAAATCTCCCGAGAAGTAGCATATACTCACAGTAGGATCGGGATCCAAATATCATCGTGTGATAAAGTTGAAGGAATCCTACCAAAATTATCACACTCCGAATGATATGCAACACTAGCAAGTTTCAGTTTCTTTAGAAACTCCCGATGTGGATTTTTGCCCCATGCTCTTATGACCTTGACGAAGGCTAACATATCATAAGTCACATGTCAAGTTCTACCCGTCATTATCCAGGTTAATTTGAACCCACCCGTACATACTCTTGACGAAGGCCAAAATGGCAGTGCGATTGTCCCAAATCAACGCATCTATCTATGCTACAGATAAATATTCAGCAGCTACCAATCACTATGCCTTGGCGAAGGTCAAAATACATAGCTTGAATACTACTGAACATTTAACTGAAATGACGGAGGGCTACGAATGGTTTTGGCGAAACCATGAACGTAGTGAACTTGATATAATCGAAGGAACCTAATAGCTTTTAAAAAGGAGTGGTTTATGCTCCGCGTTTAAAAGTTTTGCTGTTTTGAAAAAACCGAGTGGTTTTGAAATTGTTCCAACGATTCAACTTTGGTTTGTTTTCTTAGCATTTATTTAATGAAGTCTCATCAATTAATCCTACCATTGCAGAAAACAACGAAAATATAACGTACGCTTATGCCATCCGCATTCGCCATGGGGCCCCGTCATCACCCGTTAGGTTACTTAACTAACGACAAAGCGAGGGCTGGACTAGCGTGGATGTAAAACATAAGCAACATCTACTAGAAATCATATATAGATATATACATTCGTCAGATGCAATGATAGTCATTCCAGATCATAGATGAACACATTGGATATACTAGCAATCCGCGTTTCGTTTGAGCCAGCAACGAAAATCGGATTACACGGTAGTGATGAATAGCCAAACCCCACCCTAGACCCCTACGGGTGCGGCAAACTACCCGCCAAATACCCGAAGTGAAGCAACCTCCCTCAATAAAGTGAGTAGGCTACTCGGCACTTCAAAGTACCCGGTAGTTTGTGCACCCCACCTTGGGTCTATCCTAGGAGCAGAAAATAGTAAAAGAATTAATATTCAATGGTGGCTACAACCTCAACCCGGATGTGCGATCATAAAATAATATTATATCAATTTACAATTTACATCAAATGAAAGATAATAAAAACTCATCTCGCAACCCCGGCTATGTTAGTGTATATGCCCTAGAGGCTATTACTGTATCATACTAGTTTGTATATTACTTGATGGAAGCTTGGGATATTCACAGTTGTATATACAATCTTGCTCGAAATGGTAGTATGCTACTTGGTTTGTCTCTGCTTTAATATGTGCATGTGTTTCTTTTAGCATATCGCTGATATACATATTAGTAGAGCCCTTAGGATCTTTGCTTGATTACCAGCGTTGTGATGGCGCTCACACTCGTGGGAGCTGGTGATCTATAATCACATCCTTATACAGGTCCCTAGTCGTTGGACTATCGAGACAGGGCATCGATACTCCGGAGTAGACTAGCGTATGCGCTTCTCATCCCAGTGTGGGAGACGGTCTGTCCCACAGCCGTCAGTACGTCATACTTGAGATAGTATGCGGGTGCTCGTTAGGTTACGAGTACACTGGACAGGACTCGTCGGGAACTGTTGGTTGGTATTATACCTATCGTCAGTTATCAGTTTCCAGGTGACATGAGTACAGCTTAGTCCGCTGACTTGACACTGTCACTTCGTCTCGAGTGTGTTCCCATTGCACTTTGATTACTACCCTACCACGGCTCAAAGGAGTCGTGCAAACATGTAGTTTTTGGGTGCAGTCCCGAAGAACTTGGAGGCAGTGACGGTTAGACAGGATTCGTCTCTCCCGGTATTGGGGGTTGACATCGCGCTGTGTCCAGGAGAGCGATTACACGAGTAGTCCCTGGCCAGGGCAAGCGAGATATACTGGTAGGTTTCCAGTGTTATCTCAGGGTGTTCTGGGCTACACTCCGACACGACTTGTACCGCTATTAGGGGACTGACGTTCACCGCCCCCTAGGCCCGCCATGCGATGTATCAGACGAACAAACCGGACTGTACGGAGATTGTCACATACAGGCTCAGTAGGAGTTCAGATGGGGTTCACCTCGTCTGTCTTCTTGTCGACATCTACCTGGGGACCGTTATGTACAGCTAGTGCCGCTTGCGGTCTGTGGTTAAACCCACTGCCAGCGTAGTGTCGAGTCTTTAGAGTCCCACACAGAGAGCTATTCGCCTTTAGGCAAAATGAGTAGAGGTCGCATGGTTTTGCGACAGGGTTCGTTCACATCCGCGCACTTGTGCACGTTTGCTGTCCGGACAGTTTATACTAGCGGGCTTTGGTTTAAGCCGGATCCTAGTATATGATTTGGGATTGGTTTTTCTTATTGTATTCGTGTTCCTCGGATCACGAATACGGGTGCGTATGCACAGTTGCTTGAGACAGAGGGAGAGGACTTTGATTAGGGTTAATGACTATTGTCATTTGTATTAACCCTAATGATTATGTGTGTATTATGGTTAATTGATATTAGTTTAATAATTGTGCATGGTTATGGTTGTTGACCATTTGACCTACCTTGACTTGTTGACCTTGTTGACACTTTGACCATCATCATTTCATTTGGAAGATGCTCTTTGATCCTTGCAATTCGCATTAAAAATGAAATGATAATGGTCATGTCTTGATTAACTATGACAATTATCTAGCTAATTATCTAATTACAATAATTCACACATATATGTGAGAATGGTTTATTTTATTCTCATTCTATCATTTACTTTCTCTCTCTTGTTCTTCCTCTTCCTCAAGCTCTCCCCTCTCATGTGTTGAGAAACACTTGAGCTTGAGAAAAACCCTTTCTTGATAATCTCTACTCTCATCTAGGGTTCCAGGATTGGCACTTCTTGCACCCTAGTTACTTCTAGCTTGGAGTTGAAGCCAAAGGTCGAGGCTTTCGGGTGGATCTTTCTTCGACGTGAGAAGACGACTAAGGTGACCTCCTTCCACCACTCCAAAGAGCAAGGAGAGAAGAACATAAAGCCCAAGGTATAACCTTTCTAGCACTTAGCTTTTTTCTAATTAGCTTTAGCTTGTTTTTGTTTAGCAAAGATCCTTCTTTGTCTAGTCCATGTTTCCTAAGCTCATAAAAATTCGATTTTTATTCCGTTTTCCGCCTCCCCGCAAGTATCGGGGTGGGCAACGTGGACTTACAGTGGTATCAGAGCCTAACTAAACATAAACTAGCTAGGTAGTAGAGTGTATCGAAGTTCGAATCGGAAAAATCGAAAAACCGAGTTTTCAAAACCCTAAGTTTCTGTTAATTTTTTTTCTGTTCAAAATAAAATTTATTACACTCCAAAAATCATCTCAGGGTTTTGTGAAGAAAGCCACCAAAAACGATCCAGTGATTCGACCAAAGAGCCGCGGTTCCGCGGCAATAGCAAGCTATTGCCGCGCAACCGCGGCCGTCTTGGCTCTTCACTGGGTCGAGTTTGGTGCAGTGTTTTTCTGGCTTGGTTTTAGGATTTTTAAGATGGTTTATATGTGCTCAGATTTTCCAGAATAGAAATTTGTTTTTGGGGGCCTATAAATCCGTATTTTTTTCCGAACTTCAATACACTTTGACTAAAAGGTTATATCTGTGATGTTTATATGTATTGAACGTTGGCTAATCGCTATATGTCGATTAGTCGGGGTTATACATATCTGTGATCTGTGATTGATGATAGTATGTGTATATGAATGCGTTGGATTGTCGCGGATGAATAGCCTGGGTGGATGTGAGATAAGTGTTGCTTTTTCTTTCATTCATTGTAACATGTAAATTGATGTAATATTATTATTTGTTTGGCCGCACAACCGGGTCGGGGTTGTAGCCGTCATTGTATAATTCTTTTTACTGTTTTTGCTCTTAGGATAGACCCATGGAGGGGGTGCACAAACTACCGGGTATCTCGAAGTGCCGAGTGGCCTACTCACGGTGGTGAGGGAGGTTGCTTCGCTTCGGGTACTTGGCGGGTAGTTTGCCGCACCCGTAGGGGTCTTGGGTGGGGTATTGGCTATTCACAGCGACCGTGTAATCCGCTTTTCATTGCAGGCTCGAACGGATTGCGGATTCCTAGTATATCCAATGTATTCATCTGTGATCTGTAATGTCTATCATTGCTATATATTTATATATAATAACTATTTAGGCGTTGCTTATGTTTTACAGCCGCGCTAGCCCAGCCCCCGCTCTGTCGTTAGTTAAGTAACCTAACAGGTGATGATGTGGCCCCGTGGCGAATGCGAATGGCATAAGCGTACGTCATATTTTGGTTGTTTTCTGCAATGGTAGGATTAAATGATGGGACACATTAAAAGAACTAATGCAAGAAAATAAACCAAGTAAAAGTTGATTGGAACACTTTGAAAACCACTCGGTTCTTTTCAAAACTAAACTTTTAAACGCGGATCTTGAACCACTCCTTTTAAAAGCTATCTCGTTCCATCGATTATATCAAGTTCACTACGTTCACGGTTTCGCCAAAACCATTCGTAGCCCTCCGTCATTCCACATGAATGGTCAAAAAGTATTCAAGCTATGTATTTTGGCCAAAGTCAAGGCATAGTGATTGGTAGCTATTGGGTATTCATGTGCAGCATAGATAGATGCGTTGGTTTGGGACAGTCGTGCTGCCATTTTGGCCAAAGTCAAGGGTAGGTACGGGTGGGTCCAAATTAACCAGGAGAATGACGGGTAGAACTTGACATGTGACTTATGATATTTTGGCCAAAGTCAAGGTCATAAGAGCATGGGTCAGAAATCCACATCGGGAGTTTCATAAGTACTGAAACTTGCTAGCGCTGCATACCATTTGGAGTGTGATAATTCTGGTAGGATTCCTTCTGTTTTATCACGCGATGATATTTGGATCCCGATCCTACTGTGAGTATATGCTACTCCTCGGGAAAACTCTCACTTAACGATCAATACTATAAACTTAGTAGGTGTCTAGAAAGGTGTTAGCGGGGCTACGCCCACAGGGAAAAGAGGTTACTTAATTAAGGAACTTCGCGAAAGAGTTGGAAAACCTCCCTCGAAGTACCGACACTGGTCTGGCTGAACGGTTAAGCAAGTATTGTACGGTGAGATAGATCCTGACTAATCCTTTCTTTACGGTTTGAGAAGGGATTCGAGAGACAGTGGGAGCCATCCAGTTTAGACAAATTAAAAACCACTCTAAACTTGCAAGAGCATCATGCTAAAGTGTTTCTTTTCTCTCTCCTAATTGCAGCGACCATTCAACATGACCGGACTTAAATTATTACTAGATAAAAACATATTGACAGGGCCAAAATACAAAGATTGGCTCAGGAATGTCAAGATGGCTATCACTTACGACAAGTTGGGGTATGTCCTTACCACCAAAGCTCCCCCTGTCCCAGGTCCCAAAACCAGTGTCGCGGATAGGGAAATCCGTAAGACATGGGAAATAGATTGCGCGAAGGCCAAATGCCTCGTACTTGCCTCGATGGACAACGAACATCAGAGGAGGCACGAGAATATGGACCTAGAGTCCATATTTCTTCATACAAAAGAACTGTATGGAGAGCAGTCTCGTATTGCAAGATACGAAGTGTCGAAGAAGTTATTTTCGGCAAGGTTGGCCGTCGGATCATCGGTAGCGGAACACGTGCTTAAGATGATTGGCTACATAGAGAAGCTCGCGGACCTTGGGACCACGTTGGAGAATGAACTCTATACTGATTTGATTTTCCAGTCCCTTCCTTCAACTTACGCCCAGTTTATTCTTAACTTCAATATGCAAGGAAAGGAGGTTGAATTTTCCGAACTTCTGAACATGTTGAGGAGTGCTGAGGGCACCCTACAGAAGGGTAGGGAGACATCCACTTTGTTTGTAGGAGGATCTTCCTCTTCTCGGTCCAGGGCGAAAGCCAATGGCAAGAAGAAGAAAGCCCCCGCCAAACCAAGAGGCGGTGTCGGTAAAGTGGATACGAAGGGAAAAGGAAAAGCAACAAAGATAGCGGGAAAGCTGGTGGGGAAGGAAGAATGCTTCTACTGTCATAAAAGTGGTCACTGGAAACAGGATTGCAAGGCTTGGAAGGCCAGAACACAGGATTTGAAGCGAGTTGCAGCTT
Source organism: Agapanthus africanus (assembly GCA_030015575.1). Classification (NCBI taxonomy): domain Eukaryota; kingdom Viridiplantae; phylum Streptophyta; class Magnoliopsida; order Asparagales; family Amaryllidaceae; genus Agapanthus; species Agapanthus africanus. Next base: position 175,257,438 of record CM057347.1, on the reverse strand, counting down.
CAGCTTCAGGTGTGTATGTTATTGAAAACTGTCTATCAATAAACTCTACATCCTGGGTATTGGATACCGGATCAGGATCTCATATCTGTAATTATTTGCAGGCGTTGAGAAAGCGTAGAGTTTTGAAGGCAGGTGACATGACCCTCAGAGTTGCAAACGGTGCTAGCATGGATGCTGAGGCCGTGGGGGACTATCACCTGGGATTGTCGGATGGACACTTTTTGGTTTTGCGTAGTTGTTATTATGTACCAAATGTAACCTGTAATATCATTTCTGTATCTTTATTATCTAAAGAAGGTTATGAATTTGCATTTGTAAGTAATGTAGTGAACATTCACCTCAATCAAGTTTTGATTGGGTCAGGTACATTGAACAACGGTATATACGTATTAAACCAACCACAGATTTTCGATGTCCAGAATACACACAAAAGAAAGTCTCCAGAAATTGATAAAACTTTCTTATGGCATTGTAGACTGGGTCACATCAGTGAGAGAAGGTTGACTAAGTTACATACAGAAGGATATTTGGATCCGTTCGAATATCAATCGTATGCAACTTGTCAATCCTGTCTCAAAGGAAAGATGACAAAGACTCCGTTCACTGGACACGGAGTAAGAGCGAGCGAGCTCTTGGGACTCGTATACAGTGACGTGTGCGGTCCAATGTCTACACATGCGCGAAGCGGTTATTCTTACTTTATTACTTTTACGGATGACTTTTCAAGGTACGGTTATGTCTTCTTAATGAAACATAAATCCGAGGCCTTTGAAAAATTCCAGGAATATAAGAATGAAGTAGAAAAACAAACAGGAAAAAGTATCAAGGCACCGAGATCTGATCGAGGTGGTGAATACTTGAGTGCCGAGTTCCTGGGTTACTTAAAAGAGAATGGAATTCTCTCTCAGCTTACTCCTCCATACACTCCGCAACATAACGGTGTATCGGAGAGACGGAACCGAACCCTATTGGATATGGTACGGTCCATGATGAGTAACGCTGAGTTACCGTGATCGTTCTGGGGATATGCGCTAGAATCAGCTGCATACCTTTTGAACCGAGTTCCAACTAAGACTGTGCCTACTACACCATATCAGATGTGGTGTGGGAAGAGACCCTATCTTAATCACATTAAGACATGGGGATTTCCAGCTTTTGTAAAAAAGCAGCATGCGGACAAGCTCGAGGCACGCTCAGTACAGTGCAAGTTTGTGGGATATCCAAAGAACTCCAAGGGATATTTCTTCTATTGCGAAGAGGAACAAAAGGTGTTTGTTTCTCGCCATGCCCACTTTCTAGAACACCAGTTCATAGAAAAAGAATTAAGTGGGAGCGCAATAGAACTGGAAGAAATTCCAGAACCATGAGCTATTACTGAAAGCTTAGTAGAACCAGAGGGTTCGAAAGATCAGGACATTCCCACGCCACTCCGCAGGAGTAGTAGGCAGTCTAATCCGCCTGAGAGATACTACGGTTTTCTCATTAACGGGGATAGAGAGGATTGCATCATAGACCTTGATGAGCCTACTAGCTTCCAGCAAGCCATTCAGAGCGTCGACTCGGTAAAATGGCTGGATGCAATGCGGACCGAAATGGAGTCCATGTACACCAACAAAGTATGGACGTTGGACATTGTTCCAGATGGGGTAAAACCCGTAAGATGCAAGTGGATCTTCAAAAGGAAGATTGGTGTAGATGGACAGGTTTAGACCTATAAAGCTAGACTGGTGGCAAAGGGTTTTCGTCAAAGACCTGGTTTGGACTATGACGAAACCTTTCCTCCAGTAGCTATGCTGAAATCCATTCGGATCTTTCTTGCCATTGCTGCCTTCCACGATTATGAGATTTGGCAAATGGACGTAAAGATAGCTTTTCTAAATGGACATTTAGAGGAGTGCGTCTATATGGACCAGCCAGAGGGTTTCATTCAGAGTGGGAGCAGCGGAAAGGTGTGCAAGTTGCTTAAGTCCATTTATGGACTAAAGCAGGTATCGCGGAGTTGGAACATCTGTTTTGATGAGACGGTCAAAGAATTTGGCTTTATCAAAAATCCAGATGAACCATGCATCTACTGTAGATTTGTAGCGAGAACTGTAGTATTCCTCGTTTTATACGTGGATGACATTCTCTTAATAGGAAATGACATTCCTATGCTACAATCTGTCAAGGGGTTCTTGTCACACAGGTTCTCCATGAAAGACCTGGGTGATGCCTCATACATTCTGGGTATCCAGATCTACCGTGACAGATCCAAGAGGATATTAGGACTTTCACAGTCCAGGTACATCGACACCATACTGAAGAGATTCAGTATGGAAGATTCCAAGCACGGTAATCTACCGGCTTGTCACAGGATCACCCTCTCCAAAGAGATGTCTTCCAAGACTGATTTGGAGAGGGATCGCATGTCTATTATACCCTACGCTTCTGCGGTAGGCTCTATAATGTATGCGATGTTGTGTACCAGACCGGATGTGGCTTATGCACTGAGTGTGGTAAGCAGGTATCAGTCAAACCCTGGGGAGAAACATTAGATAGCAGTAAAGAACATTCTCAAATACCTGAGAAGGACTAAGGAGATGTTCTTGGTGTATGGCAGAAAAGACCTCCAGATTGAGGCCTTTGCTGACTCCAGCTTCCAGAGTGACAAGAATGATTCCAAGTCCATGTCGGGTTTTGTCTTCACCCTCAATGGAGGGGCGGTGTGTTGGAAGAGCTCCAAACAGGAAACCGTTGCTGACTCGACTATGGAAGCGGAATACATCGCTGCATCTGATGCCGCAAAAGAAGCTGTCTGGATGAGGAAGTTCTTGAGAGAACTTCAGGTGGTTCCGTCCATTGTTGACCCAATACCTCTGTATTGCGACAACAACGGGGCTATAGCTTTAGCGAAGGAACCCAGGTCCCATCAGAAATCCAGACACATCTTAAGGCGGTATCACCTGATCAGTGAGATCGTGGATCGCCAGGAGATCGAGGTTCGGAGGGTTGCTTCAGAAGATAACACGGCAGATCCATTCACCAAGGCCTTGCCCCAGACTCAGTTCGAACGGCTGATCGAGATGATAAGTCTTCGATACGCCAGTACATGGCCTTAGTGCAAGTGGGAGATTGTTAGTGTATATGCCCTAAAGGCCATTACTGTATCATACTAGTTTGTATATTACTTGATGAAAGCTTGGGATATTCACAGTTGTATATACAATCTTGCTCGAAATGGTAGTATGCTACTTGGTTTGTCTCTGCTTTAATATGTGCATGTGTTTCTTTTAGCATATCGCTGATATAAATATTAGTAGAGCCCTTAGGATCTTTGCTTGATTACCAGCGTTGTGATGGCGCTCACACTCGTGGGAGCTGGGTGATCTATAAGCACATCCTTATACAGGTCCCTAGTCGTTGGACTATCGAGACAGGGCATCGATACTCCGGAGTAGACTAGCGTATGCGCTTCTCATCCCAGTGTGGGAGACGGTCTGTCCCACAGCCGTCAGTACGTCGTACTTGAGATAGTATGCGGGTGCTCGTTAGGTTACGAGTACACTGGACAGGACTCGTCGGGAACTGTTGGTTGGTATTATACCTATCGTCAGTTATCAGTTCCCAGGTGACATGAGTACAGCTTAGTCCGCTGACTTGACACTGTCACTTCGCCTCGAGTGTGTTCCCACTGCACTTTGATTACTACCCTACCACGGCTCAAAGGAGTCATGCAAACAGGTAGTTTTTGGGTGCAGTCCCGAAGCACTTGGAGGCAGTGACGGTTAGATAGGATTCGTCTCTCCCGGTATTGGGGGTTGACATCGCGCTGTGTCCAGGAGAGCCATTACACGAGTAGTCCCTGGCCAGGGCAAGCGAGATATACTGGTAGGTTTCCAGTGTTATCTCAGGGTGTTCTGGGCGACACTCCGACACGACTTGTACCGCTATTAGGGGACTGACGTTCACCGCCCCCCTAGGCCCGCCATGCGATGTATCAGACGAACAGACTGGACTGTACGGAGATTGTCACATACAGGCCCAGTAGGAGTTCAGATGGGGTTCACCTCGTCATTCTTCTTATCGACATCTATCTGGGGACCGTTACGTACAGCTAGTGCCGCTTGCGGTCTGTGGTTAAACCCACTGCCAGCGTAGTGTCGAGTCTTTAGAGTCCCACACAGAGAGCTATTCGCCACTAGGCAAAATGAGTAGAGGTCGCATGGTTTTGCGACAGGGTTCGTTCACATCCGCGCACTTGTGCACGTTTGCTGTCCGGACAGCTTATACTAGCGGGCTTTGGTTTAAGCCGGATCCTAGTATATGATTTGGGATTGGTTTTTCTCATTGTATTCGTGTTCCTCGGATCACGAATACGGGTGCGTATGCACAGTTGCTTGAGACAGAGGGAGAGGACTTTGATTAGGGTTAATGACTATTGTCATTTGTATTAACCCTAATGATTATGTGTGTATTATGGTTAATTGATATTAGTTTAATAATTGTGCATGGTTATGGTTGTTGACCATTTGACCCAGCTTGACTTGTTGACCTTGTTGACACTTTGACCATCATCATTTCATTTGGAAGATGCTCTTTGATCCTTGCAATTTGCATTAAAAATGAAATGATAATGGTCATGTCTTGATTAACCATGACAATTATCTAGCTAATTATCTAATTACAATAATTCACACATATATGTGAGAATGGTTTATTTTATTCTCATTCTATCATTTACTTTCTCTCTCTTGTTCTTCCTCTTTCTCAAGCTCTCCCCTCTCATGTGTTGAGAAACACTTGAGCTTGAGAAAAACCCTTTCTTGATAATCTCTACTCTCATCTAGGGTTCAAGGATTGGCACTTCTTGCACCCTAGTTACTTCAAGCTTGGAGTTGAAGCCAAAGGTCGAGGCTTTCGGGTGGATTTTTCCGTGATCGAAGTTCTAAAGACTTTGCTAACATGTTAGTTATGGTTTAGCTAGGCTCTGATACCACTGTAAGTCCATGTTACCCACCGCGGTAGTTTGCGGGGAGGCAGAATAGGTAAAAATCAAAATTTTCTTTGCATGGTAACATGAACTAGCCATTAGGATCTTTTCTAAACATTAACTAACAAACTAACTAGGAGTTCTAACTACTATGTTAGATGATTATACCTCAAGCTTGAACTCCTTCTCTTTGTTGTGCTTCTCCTTGTTGTGAGCTCCTTGGAGTTGTTGTGGATGGTTCCTCCTCACCGGCTTCTCCATGTCAAAGAAGATCCCCCCGAAGGTCTCTATCTTGAGCTCCAACCTCAATAATGAAGTAACTAGAGTGCTTGGTGTGCTAAATTAAGAACCCTAGAGTGAGTAGAGGAGGATTTCAGTGGCTAAGTCTCAACAACCCATGTTTCTCAACTGATGAGACATTTGGGCTTGAGAGAGGAAAAAGGAGAGGGGAGAGCTATGAGAGAGAATGTATATGTCAATCATGAAGAGAGCTCCCATATGAGGAAAAAGAATAATAAGATTAATTAGGATAATTGTGATGGTTCAATTGGTTTGACCATTATCATGTCACAATTAATGCTAAGCAAAATATCTCATGCTCAACAAAAATATCTAAGTCAACAATGGTCAACAAGTCAAATGGTCAAACCAATTAGCCATAACACAATTAACTCTAATTAAAATTAATAAACAATTTCCTCCATCTCATTATGGTTTTAATCAAGTCAATGGTCAAAACCCTAATGAGTTGTCTCCTTCTCTACCTCTATCAATCGTATATACATACCCGCATCCGTGTTCCGAGAAACACGAATGCAATAAGACTAAACCAATCCAAAATCAAATACTAGGATCCGGCTTAAACCAAAGCCCACTAGTATCAACTGCCCGAACACCAAACACGCACAAGTGGGAGTATGTGAACGAACCCTGTCGTAAAACCATACGACCTCTACTTCGTTTCGCCCAAAGGTGAACAACCCTCTGTATGGGACTCTAAAGACCTGACACTACACTGGCAGTGGGTTTAACCACAGGCCGCAAGCTGTACTAGCTGTACGTAACGGTCCCCAGGTAGATGTCGATAAGAAGGCCGATGAGGAAGCTCATCCAAACTCCTACTAAGCCTATCTGTGACAATCTTCGTACAGTCTGGTCTGTTAGTCTAAGAGTATCGCATATCGGGCCTAGGGGGACGGTAAACGTCAGTCACCTAATAGCGGTATAAGTCGTGTCGGAGTGTAGTCCAAAGCACCCTGAGAAACTACTGGAGTACCTACCAGTAAATCTCGCTTGCCCTGGCCAGGGACTTTGTGTAATGGCTTTCCAAACACAGCGCGATATCAACTCCCAATACCGGGAAAGACGAATCCTATCTAATCACCACTACCTCCAAGTGCTTTAGGACTGCACCCAACTACTACCTGTTTGCACGACTCAATAGAGCCGTGGTAGGGTAGTAATCTAAGAACAGTAGGAACACACTTGAGGCGAAGTAGCAGTGTCAAGTCAACGGACTAATCTGTACTCATGTCATCTGGGAACTGCTAACTGACGATTGGTACAGTACCAACCAACAGTTCCTGACGAGTCCTGTCCAGTGTACTCATAACCTAATGAGCACCTGCATACTATCTCCAGTACGACCTACTTATGGCTGTGGGACAGACCATCTCCCCAGCTGGGACGAGAAGCGTACACACCAGTCAACTCTGGAGTATCGATGCCCTGTCTTGATAATCCAACGACTAGGGACCTGTATAAGGATGTGCTTGTAGACTACCCAACCCCCACAAGTGTGACTGCCATCACAAAGCTGGTAGTCAAGCAAAAATCCTAAGGGCTCTATCAATATGTATTAGCGATATGTTAAAAGAATCATATACACATATTAAGATAGATACAAACCAAGTAGCATACTACTATATTGAGCAAGACTGTTATAAATCCGTGTATATATCCCAAGCTTCCAAAATGTAATATACAAACTAGTACTATACAACAATGGCCTCTAGGGCATATCACACTAACATTATCAACATGTAACACAGAGACAATCAGTGTACATGTTTAGAGAAATAGCAACCAGATAGCATACTATCATGTCGAGCAAGAAAGTCCTCCCTATATATGTCCAAGCATCCACTACAATATACATCGTATGTTCAGTAATGGCCTCTAGGGCGTACATATAACTAACACCTGTATACTATCTTAGGTGTCACAACACCAAGGGCTTATGAGACCGGCCACCGACCCTCATCGGGGTCTCGAAACGTATACACTAGTCTACTCCGGAATATCGATGCCTAGTCTGTTAGTTATATGTATGCCCTAGAGGCCATTACTGTAGATGTGATGTATATTATAGTGGATGCTAGGTGTTATGACCCGAAATTAGCTCGTGACCGGCACTTAAATCACGCCACGTCTAAAGGCGTAACGTAATTCAAGTAAGCCGAAGCCCAGAAATCTAAACCCTTTTAAAATTAAAATAAAGAGCTAAAGTTTTGAAATAAAGGTATAGTGAAATAAAACGTTTTCTTAATGCCTAATAGTGGAACATGAAAAATGCAAGTGAAATTTATTAGTTGAAAAACATGTTTCGTCTTCTAAAAATTTGGGCAGCACCTCCTTTGTATATTTTGATGCAAAACCACATTTACATAATAATGATAAAGGCATCCTCAAGCGGGAGCTAGCTCTTCGCCAATCGGCGGATCCACAACTACGCAAATCATAAATATAAGTATACGACGCCCAACGACGAAGATCACCATAAAAGATATTGAAATAAGCAAGACATCAAAACCACTAGTAGCGGAATAACCCTCGCTCTAAGTCTCGCAACCACAAGTCTCACTACATATACAAATACTAGTTTGATTGATGGAGTTGACTACATACAACAGGAAATATAAATACAAAAGTGGTACGATCCGACATGTACCACCTACCAAAGAAATCACCCGAATGCAACTGCGTGCTAGCGATGCCGCTACTGATCCATGCGGTCAACCTGCAAGGACTGTGGCACAACGGTGGCGACTTGCCAACTCGTGAGTCGAAAAACATCATCAAGTAGAAATCGAATAAAATAAAGATTTCCTAGGTCAACTATATCATAAAGGTAATACTATGATATCTAGGGTGACCGTATCTGTATATATGCCAACAATATAATCAATGTCTATATGTATGTGGATGTCATCCAGCCATGTAATCAATGCCAGTATGCATGTGGATCTCGTCCACGTGTCAACCAATGACACAACAACATGCATGTAAATATCATGAAAACATATGCATGTAAATATGACGATATAAATCAATGTGTGTCCCTCGCGACACATCAAAATCAAGAAACCTGAGTGTCCAACATCGACACTCGAAACATCATGAAACCCGTGTCCAATATCGACGCGTAAATCCTCATATCTCGATTCCGTCTGCAGGATCGGCCCGCGGGCTCCGGCAGAATGGGTCGGCCCATATCCATCTCATAACTCTGGTCGGTATCCTCCGGATAACCGCCGAGTTCAAATACTATCACCGGTAGGTACTACTCCCTCTGCCAGGCTCATCGTCTACACCACGATAATCATCTCTCGCCTCGGGGAACCATACCGGGTCCACCATGTACCCGTAGATGGTACCTCCCACTCCTCGAATCGGGTTTCACATGCCAATCTCAGAACCGAGAAAACACATGGTGGACACACTGAAATATCATATCAAGAGAAACCGGGTTTTTAAAACAACACATAATTTCATTTGAAATTTGACCATGGTTCTCAAATCCAGAAATCTCATGAAAACAGCATATCCCAATGCGTATAGTCATAAAGCATGATGTATGCGATAAATGACAGAAATGTAAGCATATCCGTATCTCATGTAACATGAAACAGTGATGCGAACATATCAAGGAAAACCGCTCTTTTAAATGAATCCAGTTTTTAAATATATCCTGCGGTTGCCAATTTCTCCAAAGTCAGATGCAAAATCGTATAAAGGTGTATATGTAACTATAGCAAGTAAATAATGCAAGGAGTCATATCATGATCCAGCAATTCTACTGTGTGGTGACATAGCAATTATCGATGATGATTTGTGTGAGCTGGCCAATCTGTGTAAGTGTAACATATGCATCATCGATAATGGTGTAGGTGTACTAGCACAGGTATATGGAATGCAATGAGAATGACATGAATGTAGCATAAGTAAATCGTCAGCTAAATGCTATAAGGCATACGTATCTAACGTGACCAAGTCGCTGAATCTATCAATCGGCATCCAGCCTCACAACATCACGTACGGTATAATCCATCATACAGCATCCTCTAGTCAAGGGTACGGATCAATCATCATATAACTCATCACGTACGGTAAATCATCGTACGGTGGCATTAAACCATTAGGTATCCTATCAACCTATATGACTCTGAGGGTATGGACCTAACGTCACGTACGACCTATCATTCAAGATTCACGATATTATATATATTTATATACCTATATCCCAAGTCACATCCATAACAATCTCATATCAGGGGACCGACATAGGTATCAATTATCTCAATCGACTCGCATCTGTATACCGACATATCAATCCAGTCATCATATCACCTCATATATTCTTTTCATCACATTAAGTCATTTTAAATATACATTATAGCTTATTAATCTCAATCAGTCATCTTATTAGTCTAAAGTCGTATTTATCAACCTCATAACATGCCACTATATACTCCTATTGATTCTCTTTACAACTACTTATCTTTATCTAGTAATTCGCTTCCTTAAAGTTCAATTCGGGACATCTTTCCTATCATACTATATCACCTAAACCATAAGCTATAACTTTAAGTCAAGGTATTTCTTATCTCTTACAAATTCTTTAACCATATTCATGGGTTTCTAACACGGTTACCTTAGCCATACTCTATATATATCGGTTTCCATCAAAGTTTGCGGGGGTATTATACGCCATCCACACGACTTCCCCCGTAGATATAGATCTACTCACCTTGATCCTTGCTTGCCGAAGTCGATGACGCCATGCTCTGTCGCCTCGGAATCCATGCGAAGGTACCTACAATAATATATAATCACAATCGCTATTAAAATCGAATCCGGAAAACCAATACAGCACACGGTGCGCTCATAGGTTAGAACCTATAGCCTAAGCATGCAAAACCACCAAACAACCCTTGTTGTTGATGTACAAATTCCCAACAACCAAATACAATACCAAATACCAAAACATAGCATTTCAAAATACGGAAAACATAGCAAAAAACACTCCAATGTGCTCCCAGATTTTGACTCAGATAAAATGGGGATAAACAAATAGTATTATGGGGTAGTACATGGAGTGTGTGAGCTACTGGACCAATTCCAGCACCAGACACCCACACTTGGCCGGCCACATGGCCCCCAAATCCGGCGAGCTCGGCCAAACGGTGAAGGAATGGGCTCGTACTTGCAAGGTGGCTTTCTATTGGTCCTACTAGGTCTCTGGTATTGTTTGTCTTTCTCAGAATTACCCCGGGTCATCCCTGTTAGTGTATATGCCCTAGAGGCCATTACTGTATCATACTAGTTTGTATATTACTTGATGGAAGCTTGGGATATTCACCTTGTATAAACAATCTTTCTCAATATAGTAGTATGCTACTTGGTTTGTTTCTACTTCAATGTGTACTTGTGTTTATTTCAGTATATCACTTATACGCATTAGTGGAGCCCTTAGGATCTTTGCTTGATTACCAGCGTTGTGATGGCAGTCACACTAGTGGGGGCTGGGTAATCTATAAGCACATCCTTATACAGGTCCCTAGTCGTAGGACTATCGAGACAGGGCATCGATACTCCGGAGTAGACTAGCGTATGCGCTTCTCATCCCAGTATGGGAGATGGTCTGTCCCACAGCCATCAGTACGTCGTACTGGAGATAGTATACGGGTGCTCGTTGGGTTACGAGTACACTGGACAGGACTCGTCGGGAACTGACAGGTTGGTATTATACCTATCGTCAGTTATCAGTTCCCAGGTGACATGAGTACAGCTTAGTCCGCTGACTTGACACTGGCACTTCGCCTCGAGTGTGTTCCCACTGTACTTTGACTACTACCCTACCACGGCTCAAAGGAGTCGTGCAAACAGGTGGTAGTTGGGTGCAGTCCCGAAGCACTTGGAGGCAGTGCCGGTTAGACATGATTCGTCTCTCCCGGTATTGGGGGTTGACATCGCGCTGTGTCTAGGAGAGCCATTACACGAGTAGTCCCTGGCCAGGGCAAGCGAGATATACTGGTAGGCTTCCAGTGTTATCTCAGGGTGTTTTGGGCTTCACTCCGACACGACTTGTACCGCTATTGGGGGACTGACGTTTTACCGCCCCCTAGGCCCGACATCCGATGTATCAGACGAACAGACCGGACTGTACGGAGAATATCACATTTAGACTCAGTAGGAGTTCAGATGGGGTTCACCTCGTCAGCCTTCTTGTCGGCATCTACCTGGGAACCGTTACGCACAGCTAGTGCCGCTTGCGGTCTGTGGTTAAACCCACTGCCAGCGTAGTGTCGAGTCTTTAGAGTCCCACACAGAGGGTATTCGCCTCTGGGCAAAACAGAGTAGAGGTCGCATGGTTTTGCGACAGGGTTCGTTCTCATCCGCGCACTTGTGCACGTTTGGAGTCCGGACGGATATTACTGGCTGGCTCTTGTTTGAGTCAGATACCGGTATATGTTTTGGGGTTGCTTTTATCTCTCAGTATTCATGTTCCTCGGAACAAGGATGCAGGTGTGTATGCACAGTTATTTGAGGAAGAGGAAGAGGACTTTCATTAGGGTTTCGGAACGGGTGCGTACGCACAGTTGACAGTCGTCCTTTTCCAAACCCTAATGGAATTTTGTTTTATCAATTAATAATATATAATAAAATGAAATTGTGTCATGGTTGGTTTTTATGTTGACTTGTTGACCATGGTTGACTTGTTGACCATGGTTGAAGTTTTAACCATCATCATTACAAAAGAAAGATGCTCTTTGATTCTAGCAAATTCATTTAATGTTTGAAATGATAATGGTCATTCCTAAACTTTCCATCAACCTTTTCATTTTCATTATTATTATTATTAATTTAGATAATTCTTTTTCATTTGGCATTATGGTTGCAAGAAAGAAAAAGAGAGCTCATTATCTCATTTAGCTTCTCTCTCCTCACTTCATCTTCTTCTTCCTCTAGCAAAAGAGAACCCTTCTCATGTGTTGAGAATCCCACTCTTTAAAAAGAAAAGCACCCCTTAGACACTCTCTACTCACTCTAGGATCAAGGGTTTAGCAAGCCGGAGATTCTAGTTCACTCCAAGTTCGAGAAAGAGCCCAAAGGTTGAACCCTCGAGGTGGATCCATCTTCGACGGAAGAAGGCGACAAGAAGAAAACCATCAACCTCTACAAAAGTTTGAAGAAGAAGGAGTTCAAGTTTAGGTATAACCATCTTCATCCGAGTAGCTAACTCTCTTTAGTAAGCTTGCTAGTTTTAGTTTAGGAAAAGATCCCGACTTTGTTTAGTCCATGTTGCCCCTTGCGCTAAAAATTTGATTTTTATACCGTTTCCGCCTCCCCGTAAGAACCGGGGGTCGCAACGTGGACTTACAGTGGTATCAGAGCCTAACTAAACTTAAACTAGCTTGGTAGCGAAGTGTATGGAAGTTCGAAACCGAAAAATCGCAAAACCGGAAAAACTAAAACCCTAAGTTTCTGTTGAAATTGTTTCTGCTCTAAATGAAAAACTTTATACTTCTAAATTCGGCTCAGGGTTTTGTGTGAACACCCATGAAAAACGATCCATTGATTCATCTAAACCGCCGCGGTTCCGCGGCATGAGGTAGGCATTTGCCGCGGAACCGCCGCCGTTTGTTGTCCTCTCTGCATCGTTTTTCGTGCAGTGTGTCTCTGTGTTGGTTTTGGGATTTTTAAGATATATTATATGTGCCCAGATTTTCCAGAACTGAAATTTACTTTTGGGGTCCTATAATTCCGTATTTTTTCCGAACTTCACTGCACTTTGACTATGGTGGTTATATCTGTGATGTTTGCATGTATTGAACGTCGGCTAATCGCTATAAGTCGATTAGTCGGGGTTATACATGATCTGTGTTTGATATTGGATTGTGTATATGAATGTGTTGGATTGTCGCGGATGAATAGCCGGGGTGGATGTGAGATGAGCTTTTGTTTTTCTTTCATTCATTGTAAATGTAAATTGATGTAATATTATTATTTGTTTGGCCGCACAACCGGGTCGGGGTTGTAGCCGTCATTGTATAATTCTTTTTACTGTTTTTGCTCCTAGGATTGACCCATGGAGGGGTGCACAAACTGCCGAGTACATGGCGGGTAGTTTGCCGCACCCGTAGGGGTCTTGGGTGGGGTATTTGCTATTCACGGCGACCGTGTAATCCGCTTTTCGTTGCAGGCTCGAACGGATTGCGAATTGCTAGTATATCCAATGCATTCATCTGTGATCTGTAATGTCTATCATTGCTTTCTATTTAGGCGTTGCTTATGTTTTACAGCCGCGCTAGCCCAGCCCCCGCTCTGTCGTTAGTTAAGTAACCTAACGAGTGATGACGGGACCCCGTGGCGAATGCGAATGGCATAAGCGTACGTCATATTTTGGTTGTTTTCTGCAATGGTAGGATTAAATGATGGGACGCATTAAAAGAACTAATGCAAGAATATCACGCATTAAAAGAACTAAGGCAAGATAATAAACCAAGCTAAAGTCGTTGGAACACTTTCGAAAAACCACTCGGTTCTTTTCAAAACTAACTTTTAAATGCGGAGCTTGAGCCACTCCTTCTAAAAAGCTATCTCGTTCCATCGATTATATCAAGTTCACTACGTTCACGGTTTTACCAAAACCATTCGTAGCCCTCCGTCGTTTCGCATGAATAGGCAATAGTATTCAAGCTGTGTATTTTGGCCAAAGTCAAGGCACAGTGATTGGTAGCTATTGGGTGTTCATGTGTAGCATAGATAGATGCGTTGGTTTGGGACAGTCGTGCTGCCATTTTGGCCAAAATCAAGGGTATGTACGGATGGATCCAAATTAACCTGGAAAGTGACGGGTAGAACTTGACATGTGACTTATGATATTTTGGCCAAAGTCAAGGTCATAAGAGCATGGGGCAAAAAAAAAAATCCACATCGGGAGTTTCATAAGTACTGAAACTTGCTAGATTTGCATACCATTTGAAGTGTGATGATTATGGTAGGATTCCTTCATTTTCGTCACGCGATGATATTTGGATCCCGATCCTACTGTGAGTATATGCTACTCCTCGGGAAATTTCTCACTAAACGATCAATGCTATAAACCTAGTAGGTGCCTAGAAAGGTGTTAGCGGGGCTACGCCCCCAGGGAAAAGAGGTTCTTAAATTAAGGAACTTCGCGAAAGCGTTGGAAAACCTCCCTCGAAGTACCGACACTGGCCTGGCTGAACGGTTAAGCAAGTATTGTACGGTGGGAATGATCCCGGCTAATTCTTCCTTTATGGTTTGAGGAGGGATTCGAGAGACAGTGGGAGCCATCCTGTTTAGACAAATTAAAAACCATTCTAAACTTGCAAGAGCATCGTGTTAAAGTGTTTCTTCTCTCCCCCCTGCAGCAACCAAATTCGAAATGACTGGACTTAAGTTACTTCTAGATAAAAACATACTGACAGGGCCAAACTACAAAGATTGGCTCAGGAATGTCAAATTGGCAATCGCTTACGACAAGCTGGGGTATCTTCTTACCACCAAAGCTCCCCCCGTCCCAGGTCCCACCTCCAGCGTCGCGGATAAGGAAATCCGTAAGACTTGGGAGATTGATTGCGCGAAGGCCAGGTGCCTCGTGCTTGCCTCTATGGACAACGAACATCAGAGGAGGCATGAGAATATGGACCTCGAGTCCATATTTCTCCATACAAAAGAACTGTATGGAGAGCAGTCTCGTATCGCAAGATACGAAGTGTCGAAGAAGTTATTTTCGACAAAGTTGGCCGTCGGATCATCGGTAGCGGACCACGTGATTAAGATGATTGGCTACACTGAGGAGCTCGCGGAACTTGGGACCACGTTGGACAGTGAACTCTATACAGATTTAATTCTCCAGTCCCTTCCATCCACTTACGCCCAGTTTATACTGAACTTCAACTTACAAGAAAAGGAAGTTGAACTTTCAGAACTCCTCAACCTGCTGAGGAGCGCAGAGGGCACCCTACAGAAGGGTAGGGAAACACCCGCTTTGTTTGTAGGAGGATCTTCTTCCTCTAGGTCCAAGGCGAAAGCCAAGGGAAAGAGGAAGAAAGCCCCCGCCAAACCAAGAGGCGGTGTTAGTAAAGTGGGTACGAAGGGAAAGGAAAAGGCAACAAAGATTGCGGGGAAGCTTGTTGGAAAGGAAGAATGCTTCTATTGTCATAAGAGTGGACACTGGAAAAAGGATTGCAGGGCTTGGAAGGCCAGGACACAGGAACTGAAGCAGGTTGCGGCTTCAGCTTCAGGTGTGTATGTTATTGAAAACTGTCTTTCTATAAACTCTACTTCCTGGGTATTGGATACCGGATCAGGATCTCATATCTGTAATTCTTTGTAGGCGTTGAGAAACCGTAGGGTTTTGAAGGCAGGTGACATGACCCTCAGAGTTGCGAACGGAGCTAGCATGGATGCTAAAGCCGTGGGGGACTATCACCTGGGAATGTCAGATGGGCATGTTTTGGTTTTGCGTAATTGCTTTTTTGTACCCAACGCAACTTGTAATATCATTTCTGTATCTTTGGTTTCTAAAGAAGGTTATGAATTTGCGTTTGTAAGTAATGTTGTAAACATTCACCTTAATCAAGTTCTGATTGGGTCAGGTACACTGAGCAATGGTATATACGTATTAAACCAACCACAGATTTTCAATGTCCAGAATACACACAAAAGAAAGTCTCCAGATATCAATCAGACTTTCTTATGGCATTGTAGTTTGGGTCACATCAATGAGAGAAGGTTGACTAAGTTACATACAGAAGGATATTTGGATCCGTTCGAATATCAATCGTATGCCACTTGTCAATCCTGTCTCAAAGGAAAGATGACAAAGACTCCGTTCACTGGACACGGAGTAAGAGCGAGCGAGCTCTTGGGACTCGTACACAGCGACGTGTGCGGTCCAATGTCTACACATGCGCGAAGCGGTTATTCTTAATTCATTACTTTTACGGATGATTTTTCAAGATACGGTTATGTCTTCTTAATGAAACATAAGTCCGAAGCTTTTGAAAAATTCCAGGAATATAAGAATGAAGTAGAAAAACAAACCGGAAAAAGTATCAAGATTCTACGATCGGATCGAGGTGGAGAATACTTAAGTGCCGAGTTCCTGAATTATTTAAAAGAGAACGGGATTCTCTCTCAGCTTACTCCTCCATACACTCCGCAACACAACGGTGTATCGGAGAGACGGAACCGAACCCTATTGGATATGGTACGGTCCATGATGAGTAACGCTGAGTTACCGCGATCATTCTGGGGGTATGCACTAGAATCAGCTGCGTACCTTTTGAACCGAGTTCCTACTAAGACTATGCCTACTACACCATATGAGATGTGGTGTGGGAAGAGACCCCATCTCAGTCACATTAAGACTTGGGGAAGTCCAGCTTTTGTTAAAAAGCAGCATGCGGACAAGCTCGAGGCGCGCTCAGTACTGTGTAAGTTTGTGGGATATCCAAAGAATTCCAAGGGATATCTCTTCTACTACGAAGAGGAACAAAAAGTTCTTGTTTCTCGTCATGCCCACTTTCTAGAACACCAGTTCTTAGAAAAAGAATTAAGTGGGAGCGCAGTAGAACTGGAAGAAATTCCAGAACCACAGACTATTACTGAAAGCTTAGTGGAACCAGAGGGTTCAAATGAATAGGACATTCCTACGCCGCTCCGCAGGAGTAGTAGGCAGTCTCATCCGCCCGAGAGATACTACGGTTTTCTCATAGACGGGGATAGAGAGGATTGCATCATAGACTATGATGAGCCTACTAGCTTCCAGCAGGCCGTTCAGAGCGTTGACTCAGTAAAATGGCTGGATGCAATGCGGACCGAAATGGAGTCCATGTACACCAACAAAGTATGGACGTTGGACATTGCTCCAGACGGGGTAAAACCCGTAGGATGCAAGTGGATCTTCAAAAGGAAGATTGGTGTAGATGGACAGGTTGAGACCTATAAAGCTAGACTTGTAGCAAAGGGTTTCCGTCAAAGACCTGGCTTGGACTATGACGAAACTTTTTCTCCAGTGGCTATGCTGAAATCCATTCGGATCCTTCTTGCCATTGCTGCCTTCCACGATTATGAGATTTGGCAGATGGACGTAAAAACCGCTTTTCTAAATGGAAATTTAGAGTAGTGTGTTTATATGGATCAGCCAGAGGGTTTCATTCAGAGTGGGAGCAGCGGAAAGGTGTGCAAGTTGCTTAAGTCCATCTATGGACTAAAGCAGGCATCGCGGAGTTGGAACATCTGTTTTGATGAGACGGTCAAGGAATTTGACTTTATCAAAAATCCAGATGAACCATGCATCTATAGTAGATTTGTAGCGAGAACTGTAGTATTCCTTGTTTTATACGTGGATGACATTCTCTTAATAGGAAATGACATTCCTATGCTACAATCTGTCAAGGGTTTCTTGTCACACAGGTTCTCCATGAAAGACCTGGGTGATGCCTCATACATCCTGGGGATCCGGATCCATCGTGATAGATCCAAGAGGATATTAGGACTTTCACAGTCCAGGTACATCGACACCGTACTGAAAAGATTCAGTATGGAAGATTCCAAGCGCGGTAACCTACCGGCTTGTCACGGGATCACCCTCTCTAAAGAGATGTCTCCCAAGACTGATTTGGAAAGGGATCGCATGTCTATTATACCCTACGCTTCTGCGGTAGGCTCTATAATGTATACGATGTTGTGTACCAGACCGGATGTAGCTTATGCACTGAGTGTGGTAAGCAGGTATCAGTCAAACCCTGGGGCGAAACACTGGATAGCAGTAAAGAACATTCTCAAGTACCTGAGAAGGACTAAGGAGATGTTCTTGGTGTATGGCGGAAAAGACCTCCAGATCGAGGCCTTTGCTGACTCCAGCTTCCAGAGTGACAAGGATGATTCCAAGTCCATGTCGGGTTTTGTCTTTACCCTCAACGGAGGGGCGGTGTGTTGGAAGAGTTCCAAACAGGAAACCGTAGCAGACTCGACTATGGAAGCGGAATACATCGCTGCATCTGATGCCGCAAAAGAAGCTGTCTGGATGAGGAAGTTCTTGAAAGAACTTCAGGTGGTTCCGTCCATTGTTGACCCAATACCTCTGTATTGCGACAACAACGGGGCTATAGCTTTAGCGAAGGAACCCAGGTCCCATCAGAGATCCAGGCACATCTTGAGGCGGTATCACCTGATCAGGGAGATCGTGGATCGCAAGGAGATCGAGGTTCGGAGGGTTGCTTCAGAAGAGAACACTGCAGATCCATTCACCAAGGCCTTACCCCAGACTCAGTTCGAGCGGCTGATCGAGATGATAGGTCTTCGGTACGCCAGTTCATGGCCTTAGTGCAAGTGGGAGATTGTTAGTGTATATGCCCTAGAGGCCATTACTGTATCATACTAGTTTGTATATTACTTGATGGAAGCATGGGATATTCACCTTGTATAAACAATCTTGCTCAATATAGTAGTATGCTACTTGGTTTGTTTCTACTTCAATGTGTACTTGTGTTTATTTCAGTATATCACTTATACGCATTAGTGGAGCCCTTAGGATCTTTGCTTGATTACCAGCGTTGTGATGGCAGTCACACTAGTGGGGGCTGGGTAATCTATAAGAACATCCTTATACAGGTCCCTAGTCGTAGGACTATCGAGACAGGGTATCGATACTCCGGAGTAGACTAGCGTATGCGCTTCTCATCCCAGTGTGGGAGATGGTCTGTCCCACAGCCATCAGTACGTCGTACTGGAGATAGTATACGGGTGCTCGTTGGGTTACGAGTACACTGGACAGGACTCGTCGGGAACTGACAGGTTGGTATTATACCTATCGTCAGTTATCAGTTCCCAGGTGACATGAGTACAGCTTAGTCCGCTGACTTGACACTGGCACTTCGCCTCGAGTGTGTTCCCACTGTACTTTGACTACTACCCTACCACGGCTCAAAGGAGTCGTGCAAACAGGTGGTAGTTGGGTGCAGTCCCGAAGCACTTGGAGGCAGTGCCGGTTAGACAGGATTCGTCTCTCCCGGTATTGGGGGTTGACATCGCGCTGTGTCTAGGAGAGCCATTACACGAGTAGTCCCTGGCCAGGGCAAGCGAGATATACTGGTAGGCTTCCAGTGTTATCTCAGGGTGTTTTGGGCTTCACTCCGACACGACTTGTACCGCTATTGGGGGACTGACGTTTTACCGCCCCTAGGCTCGACATGCGATGTATCAGACGAACAGACCGGACTGTACGGAGAATATCACATTCAGACTCAGTAGGAGTTCAGATGGGGTTCACCTCGTCAGCCTTCTTGTCGGCATCTACCTGGGGACCGTTACGCACAGCTAGTGCCGCTTGCGGTCTGTTGTTAAACCCACTGCCAGCGTAGTGTCGAGTCTTTAGAGTCCCACACGGAGGGTATTCGCCTCTGGGCAAAACAGAGTAGAGGTCGCATGGTTTTGCGACAGGGTTCATTCTCATCCGCGCACTTGTGCACGTTTGGAGTCCGGACGGATATTACTGGCTGGCTCTGGTTTGAGTCAGATACCGGTATATGTTTTGGGGTTTCTTTTATCTCTCAGTATTCATGTTCCTTGGAACAAGGATGCAGGTGTGTATGCACAGTTATTTGAGGAAGAGGAAGAGGACTTTCATTAGGGTTTCGGAACGGGTGCGTACGCACAGTTGACAGTCGTCTTTTTCCAAACCCTAATGGATTTTTGTTTTATCAATTAATAATATATAATAAAATGAAATTGTGTCATGGTTGGTTTTTATGTTGACTTGTTGACCATGGTTGACTTGTTGACCATGGTTGAAGTTTTGACCATCATCATTACAAAAGAAAGATGCTCTTTGATTCTAGCAAATTCATTTAATGTTTGAAATGATAATGGTCATTCCTAAACTTTCCATCAACCTTTTCATTTTCATTATTATTATTATTAATTTAGATAATTCTTTTTCTTTTGGCATTATGGTTGCAAGAAAGAAAAAGAGAGCTCATTATCTCATTTAGCTTCTCTCTCCTCACTTCATCTTCTTCTTCCTCTAGCAAAAGAGAACCCTTCTCATGTGTTGAGAATCCCTCTCTTTAAAAAGAAAAGCACCCCTTAGACACTCTCTACTCACTCTAGGATCAAGGGTTTAGCAAGCCGGAGATTCTAGTTCACTCCAAGTTCGAGAAAGAGCCCAAAGGTTGAACCCTCGAGGTGGATCCATCTTCGACGGAAGAAGGCGACAAGAAGAGAACCATCAACCTCTACAAAAGTTTGAAGAAGAAGGAGTTCAAGTTTAGGTATAACCATCTTCATCCGAGTAGCTAACTCTCTTTAGCAAGCTTGCTAGTTTTAGTTTAGGAAAAGATCCCGACTTTGTTTAGTCCATGTTGCCCCTTGCGCCAAAAATTTGATTTTTATACCGTTTCCGCCTCCCCGTAAGAACCGGGGGTCGCAACGTGGACTTACAATCCCAGATTTCCTGTAGTCCCCAATTTGCACACAAAACCGACATGGGACAAATCTTAAGTTCGTATTCTCTGTTCTAGGCCGTACAACCCTCACTAAGGTCTAGTAACAGCCACTACATATCACCACTACACAACTCAAACCCTAATCCTTCTCTTGAAATTTCCAACATCACTAATCACCACTAAACCAATTCTGAACTAACATAGAAACAAAAACAACTAAATTACTAAGCTAATGGTGTAGGAGATACCTCATTTGGGCAACTCAAGAAAAACCCTAGCTCTTCAAAGTCTCCAAAATCCAAACTTGCAAGGTCCAATGTATAGAGGATGAAGTGGGGATCATTTTTAATGAATGGGGTTTAGGGTTTTGATAAGGATTTTGAGATGATTTCATGGGGTAGAGGTGGAGGGTAGCTTGAGGATGAAGGAGGTGAAGAAAATAATGGGGTGAGGAAATGGGGCTGCCCCCCCTCTCTCCTTTATTCTCACTCTCTTACCCTCACTCTCTCTCTTATGCTCACCTCTCAATTATATCCTTTTCTCTTTTCTTTTCTTTTTCCCTAAACCAAATATCAACAAACACAAATGAACAACATGCAACCAAATGCAACATGCCATGGTGCACTAACCATGGAAAGATGTAGAAACACGGATTTGGCTTAATCGCGATTAGTAGTGCACTAATCGGGTTAAACTTTAAACTGCATATAATTTGTTATAAAAATGCCAAATCCAATAAATATATTTTTAAATGAATAAATCATTTTAATTTCCAATTATTGGTATATATTTATACCACTTTACGAAAACCCCAATATCGCAAATCGGGTAGTTTTCGGGAAATATATTATTTTAATATTAAATTCCAAAAATAATATTTTATATTTTCTAAAATGTTACAATCTTCCCCCCTTAAATAAATTCGGTCCCCGAATTTAAATTTAACCCCCAAATGCTAAAACATTTCAATAATCAACTCAAATCAACGGGGCTGTGAAATCACGGGAGATACAGAAATACTACAGCGCATCGCGTGCGCCTGAAAATGAGTACGAAACTCAAAATCGAACTTCATCAAGCGTCATGCAAATCATCGGATTTGCACGCATATCCTCTGAGTTTCAATGGAGATACAGATCTCGAAATCCACTCCTGAAATCCAATATGTACTAGTCAAATACTATAATACGTGTATAGTATGCATCCTTAGAAAAATCTTTTAAAACGGAATAAAACACATGCAAAATCTTTTCTGAATCGCCATGTGATGCGTAACTTACGGCACAGATGACGAACGCTCATTTGTAAAGTAATAAATATACGTTCATATATGTTTTGCTCAAATATACGTTCCGCCCTTTTCAAATATCCCAAAAGGTCTACCTTTGTAAACGTTTGTGTCGCTCACAGACACGTAGGAAATAGCGAGACTATAGCTCCTTTTTGAAAACCTCTTGTTAAACTTTTAAAGCATGCAAATTACTCAGGTATTGTTCTCAGATCAGTCATGTCCGGCCACTATATAATATAGTGCCCATCATGAAAACAAGGTGCTCAAGAGCAAAATCAGCCTCAAAAGGCGTATCCAACAATCACGTGCGTCTTGTGCGTACAGAAAGCAAAGCCAAATACAAGTGCTACGAATGTGTACAAAACCAAAACTAAGTGCAACGAGTGTGCACGAAGGCATCTGTCTAGTGCAACGGATGTGCACGACAACAATATCAAGTGCATCTAGAGTGCACGAAAATCTCAACCCAGTGCAACTAACATGCATGAATGAAAATCCCAATCGAATGCATCCGCTGTGCACAAAATCACATCTCATATCATGTGCCCAACATGCGCGAAAATCCAAATCAAGTGCATCCGTCAAACACGAATGAAATCGAAATCAAGTGCATCCCACATGCACGGATAAAATCTAAGTAAAGTGCATCTAACATGCACGAATGAAAATCCCACTCAAGTGCATCCGATGCGCACAAAATCTAATATCAAGCGCCTAATATGCGCAAAATCTAACCCAAGCGCGACAGTCCATATAAATGCCCAGTGCGGTAAAGCGCACGAAAAACGAACGTCAAGTGCGACGCGCACGAAAACATAAGTCTGGCGAAACAAATGCTCAAATACATAAATCGGGTGCAACCAAGGTACGGAGTATAAATCTAGTGCAACCAATGCACGAAATACCAAGCTGGTGCAACAAATGCACAAAATACAAATCCTGTGTATCCAGTGCACGAAATACGAATCCGGTGCATCCAGTACATGAAATACACATCAATAACTCAAATGCATATAAAAACAACACCGAGTGTACCAAGGTGTATAAAATCCAAAAACGTGTGCAACTACATGCACAATATACGTATCAATGCACTGCAAGCACATATAAGCTATACCGAGTGCATAAATCAAATCGAGTGCGAACCATATGCACAAAATCAAATCAACCGTATAAAATCCACGAAATCGTAAACACGTGCAGCCAAGGCACAAAATGAATATCAAGTGCAATAGATATGCACAAATCGCAAATCCACACAACGGTGTATAAAATATATATCAAGTGCAATAACTGTGCACTAAATGTAAATACCCAGTAGGTGCAACTATGGTGCACGAAATCAATATCATGAAACTCAATCATCAAAACTCAAATCCAAGCAATATAAGCGTGATACTCAGATCACAAACACAAATCGCAATAAATGACATCGAGATACACCTCCTACCATATCGAAAAATGTCGGTGCGCCCAAAACTGGCAGAGCAAGAACATCCGCGTGCCTCCTGCTCATGGTCCGGCGTCCTCTGTCTCTGGGTCCTCATTTCTCTGTGGATTACCAATCTCGGAACTCATCGGCTCGTCGGCTCGGTCAGGTGTACTAACGGAAACAATTCCGCTTCGGCACACCTCTGATCATCTCTCGGCCAATTAGCATGACCACTCGCAACAGCACGTCACCGGCGTCGGCCTCTGGCCCTCTGAATACACGTGATACAACTGATCCTCGATGCAAATCTTAGCGCAGTAGTGTCCTGCAAGGAACTTGCTCAAGGTCTATTCCCATCTCGCCTATGCCGAACTATACGAAGGCTGGTACTCTTGTATAATATTTTCTCGCTTTCTGGACATCTGCGTTTTCAGCACAACATTTCCTCGGGGATTGGCCGTATCCCAACGCCTCTGTGTCCATATCAGACCTTTAATCTCAACAAGGAGTAACAACAGCTCGTCAGCATCTCGCACGAACCTCTTGTTCCACTCATCTTTATTATCGTCCGCTTTGACGTCACGTCATGCTATCTGCGCACTGCAATTGTTCTCGGCCACAGTCAATCCGGAATCTCTCACACGGAATCGAAATCATGAACTCGGTATCTTCATCACTCTGTAGAAGATATCTAGCCGAACACGTCCTTGGGAACTCGTCCCAACCATCGGAGGAATACTCATACTCGTCTGTTCTCGATCAACTCACAACGCATCTGTGTGAGGCTCTCTATCCAAAGCTGGTCAACTTTCTGATCTCCTATCACATGATATCCGGACAGCGTTAAACTTTTCGATCGATTCATCAAGGTCCCATAATTCCCCGAGATCTCAACACTTGAGCATAGTTTAATAATATCCAGTACATACCACAGTACCTATGGACCACCGTAGAAGGGCAAACCCAAGCCTCATTAAAGGCACCGTGGAACTACCGCAAACCCTAAGGTTCAAAAGCGGTTCCATGGGAATTATGTCGAGTTAGGGTTTCATTCTTCTAGAGGGTCCACAGAATTACTTGCATGTTCCTTTGAATACCTTAAACTTGGAAAAATAGGTTTCTGACATTCGTTCAAACTTTTTAATTTCGCCTATACAACATATGAATACCCTTCGTCTCTCAACTCAAGGTAGACTAGCTATCATCTGTCGCAGCTCTGCCTGAAAGCTCCAGCGGTCTCAGCTTATAAGCTCTGGAAGCAACATCCCATCAATCTCAGCAACAGCTGGGTTATCTGTCTTCAAGATAGACGACATCACGATCTCTGAGGTAGGCTGTATATCAACAGTCCTCTCACAACAGGCAGCCTCTATCAATGGCCCGATCATACGGTGCAAAACTGAACACTTGCCTCAAACAAGAGGTCACAACACAAATACTAACTCGATACGTTCCCATGTCACCATAAAACACGATGGTCAGTCCTCGTCCATGACGAGCTCGCCCTGACCGCATCACTAGCAGCGGCTCAATCTACGCTCAAATCATGGTGATAGGAACCTCAAGTATGTATCAATGAAAACAGATCAACGGAAAGAAAAGAATCAACAGATCCATAAAGGACACATGATCATAAGGAGGAATGGAATTAATGAGAGTATGATCATGAAAACAAATAAAATCACGGATCTCATATGGATGTATAATCATGGGTACGAAGAGAATCACAGATCTCAAAATATATACATCCTATGGTTTCTTAAGTGGAGTATCGTATAGTAAATATGCCGCGGAACATACGTACGGTACGTCACGCTACTCAAGCTACCTACTCCATCAATCAGGGTCAGCCTATGTAACGAAAGTTCGGGTCTAATACCCCCCTGTTCAAGTCTATGTTCCGTAAGGTCAAGCCTAGGTTCCAAAATATTTACGTCCTAGACTCCGCATAATCAAACCTAAACTCGAACCATGGTTAAACCTAGCGCTCTGATACCAACTTTGTCACGACCCGAAATTAGCTCGTGACCGGCACTTAAATCACGCAACGTCTAAAGGCGTAACGTAATTCAAGTAAGCCGAAGCCCAGAAATCTAAACCCTTTTTAAATTAAAATAAAGAGATGAAGTTTTGAAAAATAAAGGTATAGTGAAATCAAACATTTTCTTAATGCCTAATAGTGGAACATGCAAAATGCAAGTGAAATTTTTAGTTGAAAAACATGTTTCGTGTTTTAAAAATTTGGGCAGCACCTCCTTTGTATATTTTGATCCAAAACCACATTTACATAATAATGATAAGGGCATCCCCAAGTGGGAGCTTGCTCTTCGCCAATCGGCGGATCCATAACCACGTAAATCATAAATATAAGTATACGACGCCCAACGGCAAAGATCACCACAAAAGATAGTGAAATAAGCAAGACATCAAAACCACTAGTAGCGGAATACCCCTCGCTCTAAGTCTCACAAGCACAAGTCTCACTACATATACAAATACTAGTTTGATTGATGGAGTTGACTAGATACAACAAGAATTATAAATACAAAAGTGGTACGATCCGACATGTAGCACCTACGAAAGCAATCACCCAAATGCAACTGTGTACCTGCGATGCCGCTACTGATCCATGCGGTCAACCTGCAAGAACTGTGGCACAAAAAGGGTGAGTTGCCAACTCGTGAGTAGAAAACATCATCAGGTAGAAATCGAATAAAAGAACGATTTCCTAGGTCAACTATATCATAAAGGTAATACTATGATATCTAGGGTGACCGTATCTGTTGGATATAGTGCCCTCAGAGTCAATTATTGGATCACAGGCACGTGATTGCAATGATTGAGGAGGACCTATGCCGGTAGGACAGTCTTACTCGAGATGATAGTATGCTATCTGGTTTATCTTTATCATCGTGTACTGCTTTAGGTGACCTTACGAGTCGCTATTACACGTTGATAGAGCCCCTAGGATTCTTGCTTGACTACCAGCAGTATGAGGGCGATCATATACGTGAGAGCTGGAGTCTATAAGCACATCCTTAAAAGGTCCCTAGTCATGGGAGTTTCGAGACAGGGCATCGATTCTCCAGAGTAGACTAGTGTATACAGTCGAGACCCCGACGAGGGGCGGTGGCCGGTCTCACTGGCCACTGGTGTCAGTTGGTTCACCTGAGATGTATATAGGTGCTCATTGGGTTATGAGTACACCGGACAGGACTCGCCGTGAACCTGCTAGTTGGTATTATACCTGGCGTCAGATAGCAGTTCCCTGGTGACATGTGCACATGTTAGTTCATCGACCTGAGATCGTCATTTGTCTCGTGTGAATCCCCACTGTACTTAGATTACTACCCTACCATGCTCAAAGGAGACGTGCAAACAGGTTTTAGTTGGGTACAGTCTCGAGCCACATGGAGGCAGTGAGCGGATCTGCAGGGGTTCGTCTTTCCCGGTATTGGGGGTGAGGTCGCGCTGTGTCTAGGAGAGCCAGTACATGAAAAATCCTTGGCCAAGGCAGGAGATTTACTGGTAGGTATTCCAGTAGTATCTCAGTGTGTTCTGGGCTACACTCCGACACAACTTGTACCGCTATTGGGGGTCTGACATTTACTAACCCCTTAGGCCCTCCATGGGATGCTCATAGACGAACGGACCGGACTGTACGGATATTGTCACTGACAGGCTCAGTAGGATGTCAGGATGAGTTCGCTCATCGACGTCCCTTTTGGTCAATAGCTGGTGGCCCGTCACGTATGGCTGATACCTCTGACGTGCTAGTGGTTAAATCCACAGCCATAGTATTGACGAGTCTTTAGAGTCCACCACACACACAGTTACTCAGGTTTCGGGAGAAACGCTGTAGATGCCATATGCAGATATGGCAGAGTTCGATCAGATACGTGCGGTATTGCACGGATCGTGATTGGACGGATTTTACTAGCCGGCTTTGGCTTAAGCCAGATATTAGTATTAGACAGTGTAGATTTTGTCTCTTTGCATTTGTATTCAGTGGGAATACAAATACGGGCATGTATATGCAGTCGCGGGGTTTTCCTGTAATTTATTATAGGAACAGTTTTCTGAAGTTGCCAGTTTGCATTCCATTCCGGCCGGTTTTCCTTTGTTCCTTCACGGCCGGACTTTTGTGGAGGAGGGGTTGTTTGCAAGTTTGCAAATAACTTTTTGTGGAAAGGGTTCTTTGCATATAGAGGGCTTCATGATGGTTCTTTCATCATTAGATGCCTTTTGCATCACTTGACTTGCATTTATTGTGATGGGGCTTGATTAAGTTTTTTTGAGGTGAGATTATTTGATCATTTATCTACACATTTTCTTTCTTGCATTATTCATTCTTTTTCCCTCCCACCATATGAGGGGCCGACCACTTTTAAGAAGGGGAGAATGAGAGAGGTTTCATTATGTGTAGGAATTGCTCATCTCATTTCATTCTTGGCTTGCCAAAAATTCCAAACCTCTCTCCATTGTTCATTCTCTTTCTCCACCTCCACAACAACAAGGCATCTTCAAACCCCAAAAGAGACAACCATTCTACAATTGTCTACAGCAAATCTTGGACGCGTCGGCTAGCCAACTTCGCGCCCGAGTTGCCTCGGTCCAGAGGTGGGAGCCCGTAAAAGAACTCGGCTACGTGGTGCCCTTTCCGACGAGGAGGTGTCGGACGGAGATTCCGCGGGATATCGGGAGTGGAGACGAAGACCGAAGAACACGGATCGCTTGGTATACTTCTCTACCCATCTTGTATTTTGCTAGTAGCTAGATTAATGGCCCGATCCGGGATTAAAGTGCGCGGTGGTGCCGGTTTGCAAGTTTCGCAAAGTTTTTCGTTTCCGCGTTTCCGGCGTCGGATCGACGGCCGGGGCGCCGCCGCAGACTTACATTGGTATCAGAGCCATGCCATTAACTTAGCCTAGCTTGCTCTAACGTGTTTAGAACTCGATCAAACAATAAAACCCCAAAAACCGTATTTTTCCTTGCATCTGGTTTCTGTCGAAATTTTTTTAGCTCCAAAAATTTTTCAGGTTGTTTCAGAAACATGTGCACAGAATTCTAAGAACACTGTAAAAATTTGGTGACCTAATCCCTCAATATAGCCACGGAACCGTGGCCATAACCCCACTTTGGCCACGGTTCCGCCGCAGTAATATAGCATCTTTTCACCAATTTTTTCCAGTGGGATTCTGACATGGAATTATAGGTTTTGGGATATTCTTTTTGGGCCCAGATTTTCTGTGAGAGCTACAGTAGTGCTTGGGGCCCACTTTGATAAATTTGTTCGATCAAATATTTTAAACATGCTAGTTCACAGTATTTACATTATATCTGCGACCGTGAATGTCATTTGATCGGTAAATCCTGTCTAACTGCTATAGCCCGGTTAGACGGATTTGCGAACGTGACATTCACGTTGATGTTCTGTGTTGTGCTGTAATGTTGCGGATTGGTCGTGGGGGATAGCCTGGCTGCAATATTAGTACAGTTTTGTTTTATATGTACATTTGATATTGCAGGGCGAGCGTTCGACATGTGGACTGCCGTCACTGCCTGTTTGTATTATTCTTTTGGGGCACGACCAGGTCGAGGTCGATGTACCCGTTGTATGTATTTTTTTACTTTCTGTACTAGGATTGCCCCGCGGAGGGGTGCACAGATAGCCGGGTTCTAGAGGGCAACAAGCCTGCATCTCATGGCGTTGAGACGGAAGGGGCTTTACTCTAGAATTGGCAGGGCTATTCGCCGCACACGTAGGTGGTACAGGTTGACCCAGGAGGGGTGCCCAAGTTACCGGATTCCGTGAAGTGCTGGATGGTCCATTCACGTTGCTGAAGGGGGCTGCCTCGCTTCAGGTTTTGGCGGGTAACTTGCCGCGCCCGTAGGGGTCTAGGATTTCATTGCACAGGCAATCCACACGACCAGGGGAACGTCGGGTTTCAGTAGCGGCTCTATGAAACCCGGGGATCCCAGATATCTGTATTGTTCTGTGATGCTGTACATTTCTGTGATGTTGCATTTTATCACGCCTTGAGCGAAATTATATATTGATATATATACTAGTAGATGTTGTATATGTTTTGCATCCGCACTAGTCCAATCCCCGCTCTGTCGTTAGTTAGCTAACCTAACGGGTGATGACGGGACCCAGTGGCGAATGAGGATGGCATATACATACGTCGTTATTTTCGTTCTTTATTGGTGTGATCAATTGATGGGACTGCGTTGATTCGGATCAATGCAAGATAAACAAACCTATTCTGATGTTGTTGGAACATTTTTCAAAAAGCTGTTATTGCAAGGGCGTTCACTTTTGTTTTGCATCGTGGTATTCAGTTGGAATATCCTGCTCCTCAGTCGACGAGGCAAGGGCCGAGATCCCTTCACAGGGAGTGACCCCTTGGACAGAAGTTTGCGTCAGGGCAATAACTTCACTATAGCCGATTACTTTTGCTTTGCATCGTGGTATTCAGTTGGAATATCCTGCACCTCATTCCACGGGGAAAGAGCCGAGATCCCTTCACCGGGAGTGACCTCTTTGGCAAAGGTTTTCGCCACTATATTTTTACAAAGCTATCCGTTCCTTCAACGATATCAAGTTCATTACGTTAAAAGTTTTTGCCAGAAACCATTCGTACCCCTCCGTCATTTCAGAACGGTAGCACTTAGTATTCATGCTATGTATGTTGGCCTTCGTCAAGACATAGTGTATGGTAGCTATTTGTTACTTTTCTGCAGCATAGATAGATGCGTTGGTTTGGGACAGTCGTACTACTATTTTGGCCTTCTTCAAGGGTATGTACGGGTGGGTTCAAATTAACCTGGATAATGACGGGTAGAACTTGACATGTGACTTATGATATGTTGCCATTCGTCAAGGTCATAAGAGCATGGGGCAAAAAATCCACATCGGGAGTTTCTAAAGAAACTGAAACTTGCCAGATATGCGCATACCTTCTGGAGTGTGATAACATGAGCGGATTCGGTCACGTTATCATGCGATGATAGTTGGATCCCGATTCCCACTGATGAGTTGGTTTACTCCTCGGGTGATCCCGGCTAATTCTTCTTTCAGGTTTGGAGAAGAATTTGACGTTACAGTGGGAGGTTTCCAGATTAGATAAAGTGATAACCATTCTGATCTAGGTTAGAGTGCACGCTGAGTGTTTCTTTTCTCTCTCTTTTTGGCTGCGACCATTGACCCGACCCTAGACTATGACTCAGTGACCAAGTTGACCGAACCTTCTTAACACTGGCTTTTGGATTGTCAGAGTTGCATACCTCATTGCCACTCCTGCTTTTACCCTTTTCTCCAGGACACCCCGTATTACTACGAACGTCCACTTCCATTGGACAAAACCATCGTATGGTTATATACGAACTCGAAGGAATTCGAGGATGGTTTCCAGTTCTGGAGAAAATGAATAGGACTATTCAGTTGACTTTTCCTTTTACCTTCTCTCAGGTTGCGAGTACTCCTTGGTTTAGGAGATAGTACACCTATTACGCAAATTGGATAAGTCTTCTTCCAAACCTTAGGCTGGTGCCGAACGGTAGGGAATGAAGAAAACCAATTAACCTAAACGGTGTACAGAAGGTATTAAGTTAAGACAAAGAAAGGGATTAGTAAGAGGGCAGAGTAAATTGCGACTGCTATTCACGACCAAACCAAGTATTTGTTCGCCAATCCTAAATCACCTTTATATTTCTCCAGGACACTCCGTATCACTACGAAGATCCCAAGTTTATTGGATACTCCATCGTATGGTTATATGCGAACTCGAAAGGAACTTATTCCAGTTCGGGGATGGATCCTGGTTCAGGAGAAATAGGAATAAGGTTTATTCGGTTGTCTTTTATCTTCACCTTCTCTCGCATTGCGAGTGCTCCTAGGATTAGGACAGTACACCCATTATTCTTTTTGGATAGTCTTCTTCCAAACCATAGGCTGGTGCCGAACGGTAGGGAAGGAAGAAAACCATTTGGCCTAAAAGGGTGTACATAAGGTAATGACTAAAGACATATAAAAGGATTTGGAGAGGTGGCAAAGAATTATACGGTTATAGTTGTGAATCGGATAATGGAATAGGCATTACTAGGAATACCCAGATACCCCATCGAAACATTTTAATATTTCAGTTTCACTGTGTACTGTTAAAAGAAAACTGATTTCCAAATTAGATACTTGCTCCAGGGTATATATTTACCAGGTTTGATTCTCACATTTGTATGGTTTTACAGATGATGAGTGGGAGTATGTTATTGGGAATTAGGTGATCATCCTCATTATATCGGAATTCGTTGTAATTGATGATATTTGAGGAAATCGCCTCGGTTGTTTGCCGGACGGCAAGTGTTTGGCTTTGAATATCCGTTGTTATGCACCAATTTCAAATTGATATATCTGTACGTCTATTTTCATAGAGTGAGATATACCTTTTTGAAATTATGTCCGTGACATTTACCTATATCAGTGGATGGTTAGGTAAGGAGCATTGAACAGCGGTGTAATTCTTCTTAACCATAAGTACAGTTTTCAACCTACGACACACAGTGAATGAGTCATTTGACTCGAGGGACATATACAGAGTTAGGTGTATTGTCCAGTGTCCATTAGGACAGAGGGGTTGGTCCTCGTACTATATTCGGTTTACTTATGACTTCTCTAGTTCTTAGACAGGTGTTTTGTGGAAACACAGGGTCTAAGTTTTGAGAAGTTATAGGTATATGAGTAAAGTAGAGAACCGAGTATTGCAAGTATCGGGATTCTTCAAGGTAATCGAAGATGCAGATACTTGTGTATGGTATTCAGTTGATAGTAATGTTTAAGAGAACTTGCTTCTTTTTCAGGTTACTCATAATTGGAAGCATTCCTAAGTTGAGTAACGCTGATCGACCTCCTTCCATTTAGTTGACATGCACTGGAGACAGCTGCATGATTTGAATCTGGTTCAATTAAATCAGTGTCTCTGTTTCTTTATTGGATATAGAACAGTTCATATCTTGACATTGTTAAGGTACGGGGAGTTGTCCGGCTTATGCTTAAAACCAGACTCCGGATAACTCAAGGCACGTTTCTGTAATGGCTGTTTGTGGGTTGACCCGGGCTATGACTGTTAGTTATATGTATGCCCTAGAGGCCATTACTATACATAGGATTTATATTGTAGTGGATGCTTGGACATATATAGGGAGGACTTTCTTGCTCGACATGATAGTATGCAATCTGGTTGCTCTTTACCTTAACGTGTACACTGATTGTCTCTCTGTTACATGTTGGTAAAGCCCTTAGGATGTGTACTTGACTACCTGGACTATGATGCGGATCATACTAGTGGGGACATGGTAGTCCATAAGTACATCCTTCAAAGTCCCTAGTCGTGGGTGTATCGAGACGGGGCATCGATATACCAGAGTAGACTAGCGTGTACCTTCTCAACCCATACAGATGGGCGATGGATGATCCCATATCCACTGGTGTTTGACATCAGAGATGATATACGGGTGCTCAGTGGAGACTGGGTACACTGGACGGACTCGCCGAGAACTCCCAGATGGTATTATACCTCACGTCAGATGGAAGTTCTCTGGTGACACTGGTACAGAGTAGTCTGTTGACCCGAGATCGTCATAGAGTCTTGTGTCATTCCCACTGTGCTTTGATTTCCACCTTACCATGTCCAAGAGGGCGTGCAAAACGGTGGTTTTTGGGTACAGTCCCGAATCGCATGGATGCAATGAGCGATAGGAGGGGATTCGTCTCTCCCGGTATAGGGAGTTGATGTTGCGCTGTGTTCGATTGGCTATAACCGGAAATCCCTGGCCAAGGTTGCTGAGATTTACTGGTAAGTGTTACCAGTAGTTTCTCGAACTGTTATAGACTTCATATCGACACGACTTATCGAGCTGCTGGGGTCTGACGTTTACCACCCCTAGGCGAGATATGCGACATATCAGACGAACAGACCGGACTGTACGGTAAGTGTTACTGGTTGGATTCCCAGGAGTGTGAGCGGGCTTGCTCGTCGATCTTCTGATCGCTCAATACCCGGGTGTCCGTTACGTTTAGCAGACCGCTTGCGGCTTGTGGGTGTTTGATATGATCATCACCTGCTGCCGGCGTATTAACGAGTCTTTAGAGTCCTACACAGAGGTTTCCTGGCTCAAGAGAAATGAAATATGTCACGACCCAAAATTGGCCCGTGACGGCCCTAATACTACGCAACGCCTAAAGACGTAACGCGGTAAAAGAAAGCCAAGACCCAGAAATCTAAACCAAGAAAATACGGAAAAGATAATATAAGTTTTTGAAACATTTGAAATCACAACCCAAATTCTTTAAAAGCCCCACTTTCATTCTTTAAAATTTTGGCAACACCCCGTTTTGTAAAAACTAGCTCAAGGCGGAAAACAATAACATCATAAATATTCAACGCCGTAGCGAAGAAATAAGAGACAATAGGAAGAAACTGTATATAAACAGGCGACAAATCCATAAATAATACACAATAACGTCCTCACCAAGTCTCTAAGTCAACGATACAATAGTAGATGGAGAGTACAAAATACAACGAATGTACAATATGAAATACAGATAATCATCCAACCCACCTAAGCAAAATGGTATACTGTGAGCTGATGCGATATCTGTAGCAAAAGATGATAGATGAGAAGCTGAATAGCTGAATAGCCTGCCTCGACTACTCTGGGGAAAAACCTGAAACACCTGTGGCACAACGGGGGTGAGTTGCCAACTCGTGAATAGTAGATAACATATGCAGGTAATCGCAGGAATGTACATACAACATGAATCTAAGATATGCGATTACAGTAATAACATGTCATGTGAATGCAAGGTAATGGAAAGCACACTAGCAGTACAATCAATATGTGAAGCGATGATGACATGATAATAGTATGCAATAACTATGCAATAGGGATATGAGAAAGTAGATATGCAACTATCATAAGGGTACACTAACAGGTACTACCAATATATGAAACTGTGCATAAAATAGGTGAGTGTGAGGTATGGGGTGGAATATGTCATTTCCACGGAAACCTGACATCGTGGCAGGGTCACAATCCATCAAGACACTCAAATTCCAAATCCTCAAATAAGCCCCCAAGTAAGGGCTCTCATATCATATACGTCTTACATCTCCTCAATGTACAATATCGAATAGATCTCCTATATCCCGAATGTACAAATCAGCAATCTCATTCATATCCAATATCCAATATCAATGAATCACCTATATCCTAAGTCGAATCTCAAGTAAGTTTTTAACATCCTAAAGGTATATATATTTGCAGAAATAAATATGATGGGGGCAATACACATATATTAGCGTCCCATTCCACTAATATTGATATAAGGGTATATATAACAACGGCTAAATCCCCTGTTATATATACAAAGGTATTAAAAGAAATATCATGAAAACCAATGTGCCAAGCATCGACACAAAAATCCTGATCACGTATCATACGCTATCCCGAAAGCACGAGTGCCTAGCTCTGACCCTCGCCTTTCGACATATGCATACGTACATGACTCCTAGCGGTGTCTCCGTGATCCCCCGCCGAGTCATAGATACTGTCACCGGTAGGTACTCGCCCGCCTCCAGGCTCAATCGGCAAAGTCCATCGATCTTCTTGCCGAGGGGAACCATACCGGGCCCCACCATGTACCCTCATATGGCAACCACACCTCGTATGGAGTATATAATCAGAACCGATAAATCTCATGGTGGCTGCGCATATATCATATCAAGGAAACCAGGTTTTTCAATGTATGCATAATTTCATGAACTCCTGCGGTTCCCAAATCCAGAAAACATCATGTAAAATCCAAATAAAAAATGCGTGAATCCCGGAATAAATATATGCGATATATCTGAAATGCGAGCATATAAATGAAAATATGTATCTGAAACCAGATGTATGCGAAATCAATAAGGTACAGCTAAGTATAGGTATCTACCATTAAGTAAAAGATGTCGTATACCCCCCTGGGTATAAGTAAAATATATGCATAGTATACCTGTAGCTGTATCACAAGGTGTATATGTACCTATCACTAATGGTAAAATACACTACAGGTATACCGATAAGATAGATGTCATGTATGATAAGCAATATAGTATCACTAAGGGGTTGTGTGTGACATGGAAATTATTGACGGTGTGTGTGTAGCATACAATCCGTGCTCGTGCAACATGAACCGTCAATAATATGTGCAGTATCCAACGGCTGCTAGTCACAGTACAACTATATCAAGGAAAAACAGTAAAGGTGCAATTCTAATAATGACGTAGAATGTGCGACAGGTATTTGAATCCTAGTCCAGACGCATAACGCCATGCGGGCGATTCCCCTGTAGATGTTAAATCTACTCACCTACGCTCCACGCTAGGTGAATCCTACCATCTGCTCCTCCCGGTAGCAGTGTCCGTAGTCCCCGCCTGCAGACCTGCAAATAAGACATGGAAATCATATATAAGCCAAATATTCCGCGAAACAAGAAATCGAACAAAAACGAGAAACTCGCGTCGCGAACTAAACGCGCGTGCACGATACGCTAAAACGTGTGTATACGCGTCTGAAACCATCGCGACACGCCGCGATACGCTGGATCACAGAACCCACTCACGTATCGCGCGTATCGCACAACACAACGGATTTGCAAAACGATATATTGTCCCAGATTTTCCTACAGGTCAAATCTTACAAAACTAGACATGCCAAAACACTAGACAACACAGAAGAGTACCCTACCCAAAACCCCATGACCCCACCCCTCTTCCTTGCCGCAAATTGCGGCCAGATTGATTAAATATGAGGCCACAATAGGGAGTGGAGGGTTCGTATTCTGGTGGTGTGTTCTATACCTAATCAGTATGCTCCAGTATTCTCAAATTTAACCTGAAGGCCCCGGGTCAACAGTAGATCTCAGATAGCCAATATAACGCTTAAAAACGCTAATTTAGCACGAAACACAAACCCTATGGTATTTTAGTGTAATCTGGGTAAAATCTCAGTTCAAGTGACCCTATTAACACTAAAATAGGTAGGGTTATCAAACGCAATCATCAAATTGCCACAACATCTCAGAAAACACCATAATTAGCCCTAAACTAGCTAATTAACACTAATTGACACTAAACCACACAAAACTTAAGCAAACATGAAATGAGGTTCAGAAATATACCCTAATGAACCCTAAGAAGTAGGAGAATGAGTGTATGGGGGAGACGAGGGGTTTCTACTACTGCTGGGGTTCCTGTTGCTGCTGCTGCTACAGGTGCTGCTGCTGCTGCTTGCTTCTGGTGTTGCTGCTGTTGTTGTAGTTGTTGTTGATGCTGATGTTGCTATTGTTTGCTTCAGGTGCAGCTCCTACTTGCTTCTCTTGTTGCTGCTGAAGCTCCTGCTGCTGCTGCTCTTGTTATGTTGTTGTTGATGCTATGGCTGTTGCTTGCTGTTGCTGCTGTTGCATGAGCTGCTGATGGAGCTGCTGCTGTTGCTAATGAGGCTGCTGTTGCTGCTGCCTTGGCTGCTGCTGGGTGAGTGTGTGAGTGTGTGTTGTGAAAGAATGAGAGGGTGAGTGAAAAGAGAAGTGATAATGAGAGACAAAGTCAAAACCCCTCCTCTCTCTCTCTTCATTTAATGAAGCATGGCAAAGCCATCATGCCTCATTCTCACACTCTCTCTCTCTCACCAAGGTCAATATTCAAACCATTTAAAAACCCTTTTTAAATTCATTTAATTTTAAAATCAACCATATACAAATAAAAACCCAAAAGCACCTAATACAATATTAAACTAGATTAGGGAATGGTTAGTTCACCATGTTGCTAATCATGGTTAAACCCCCAAAACAACCCTAGTTATCATGCACAAGTGTGTGCAAGCCTAGGAAAAATCTAATAAAATATTCAATAAATAGGATAAAATAATTAAAAACCAATTTGGTAATCTTTTTATTAAAAACCATATATATAAAATATAATTAACCACAAAACACATTCTAAGGTGTAACAATCTCCCCCCCCCCTTTAAAAGAAATTCGTCCCCGAATTTAAAAAATATACTATACGTACCTTCAAAGAGAAGATTACGACTCTCAAATCTCGCTCGCAGCCTCCCAAGTGATTATCTCACTTTTACGGCTACGCCCAAGAAAAATCCTTCACAGATGGCAAGACCCTTGACCGATGTTCCTCCACCTGCCGAGCCATTAACACAATGGCTGCCGGTGAGCGAAACGATCGCGTCCAAGCCAAATGGTCTAGTGCCAAATATGTGAGAAAGGTCATGAAGGTAATGGTAAAGCATCATCACAAGGAATACGGGGTGAAAATCCAATAATCTGGGCGGAAGAGCCAAATTAAAGGCAACGAAACTAACTCGCCTATAGGATCTTAAAAGGACCTAAAATCCTGGGATAAGCTTCCCAAAATCCAACACGTCATTCATCGGAAGTCCATAGGAATACATGATCTGTCCCTGCGAACTCGAGTCTATGGCTAACAAAGTCGGCATAAGACCTCAGTTCGCAATGGACAATTTCCATCCTGACCTAACACCACTGGACCATCTCCGAAATCTCTAGACTAGCTGGGGTCCAAAGTCCTACTTACGCAGAGTCAGAAAAACAACAGACTGGTGATCGACACGACCTAACCCCTAAACCTAAAGGTGGCCAATTGGAGTGTCTCCTGATAACAACTATCGAAGGAGAACCCTAACGATGGCGAGTGACGATCCCTAACTGCCGACAACAAACAAACAAACACACAACTTAACAAGAACCAACTGAGCACATTGAGTATAACCGGACGACAAGAATCCAAATGGAGTCACACCCTGACTAAATTTGGTTAGACACCATAACGAAATTCATGGAGATCTGCTCCCACTCCTACTTTGGAACGGTAAAAGGTTGCAACTCTCCAGCCGGCCTCAGATGCTCGACCCAAGCAAACAACAAGACAGACACCTTGAAACAAAACCTGAAACTTCTCTTTACATCCCTGTCCACCCGTAACTATCTCACAAGTCACGCTAAATGTTGGTGGAACTTGAATGCATATAGAGAGTTGACAGATGTGCGTGTTCTACGATTACACGTCTCTACCCGATGATACCAGGTACACAAACGCGTCCCTAACTTAGCACACTATTGTCACAAATCAAGGACTCCGAATCATTACCCAGACGAGTAAGCTCAAGTATCTCTGACGAACGAGCATCGGCAGGCAGTGTCTCGCGAAAACGATTTAAGGAAAGTGGTCGGGCGCGGACATGAGCAAGCTGTCCCCTCCGTAGAGACGAACTTAAGCTGTACTCGACGATCACACAAGAACTGTAAATATGCAGAAGACTATCACAACAATCAAAATCCGCTGTAGGAAGATGTACGTTAAGCTCTGGTGGTCTGTGAAAATCTGACATGACTCTCGAACAAGTAGTGTCTCTCCAACGCAAAACCACCGTGGCCATCTCCAGATCATGAGTGGAATATCCTTCTCGTACTTCCTCCAAATGTAGGGAAGCAAAAGCGATGACTCTGTAGTGTCACCTCAGTACACACTCGAGCCCACTCAAGAAACATTACAGTTAAACAACAAAGTCGCCCAAACCAAATGCAAAGAAAGAAATGATGCAGTTGTTAACCGAATCTCCAACTGCCGAAAACTCCGTACACATGCCTCAGTCCACAGAAAAGAAACCTCCCTTCCGGTCCATTCAGTCGACGGTGCAGCACTACTCTAGCAATCCTGCATGGAACGGCGGTTAAAACCTGCTAAGCCCAACATTCTACGGATCTCCGTCCAGCACACAAGTCTGGGCCTAAGCTGTACGGCCAAGATCTCCCTCGGGACCATAAAAAACCGTCTCCAGTGACTACAAGAACAAGGAGTCAACACAAAACAAGCCTGAAGAAACACTCCGAGAATTTAGCAAACTGCTGGTACTCTCCCAGTATCTGCATAACAAATCCTCAAGTGCTACTACTGTCCCTCAAGACAATTAAGTAGACCAGAATGTCGTAAATAACACAACAGAAACTGGTCGAGGAACGGCCTGAAGAAATCTGGCTCATCACATTTACAAATGCTGCCAGGGCACTGGTGAGTCCAATGACACATCAAAACACACAAAGCCCGTAGCACACACAATGCAGTCTTCGGAATGCCGTCACTCCGAACCGCAATAATGATGACCTGATCCCAAGCAAACTTAGAAAATGTCTCGCACTCTGGAGCTGATCGAAGAAATCGTCTATGCGAGGTAAGGGATACCTACCCGCACGGTAAGCCGGTTCAGTTAACGATCCGTCGATACGCAACCCTAAACTGCCGTCTTCCCCTTGACGAACAGAAATAGGAGCTTCTAAGAGAGAAATATTCAGACGCACAAACTCCCCAAACAACAACAGCCTAGCTAGAGCCTTAGGCGAAGTCTAGACGCAATTTAAAGTCCGAACGACCCGAAACCCCAACCCTAAAAATGCTCTCTGTCCATTTTTTAAAATCTGGTCTTTTTCCAAATTAAAAATATGCAGAAAAATCAACAGGCTCTTCTTTGAATTACTGTGAAATTCGAGAACATGATTCCACCAACACGCGGCGGAACCGCGGCACAAGCATGGCTTGTGCGGCGGTTCCGCGGTCTCCTTGTCACATCAGCACTTGAATTTTGCACAGTAATTCGTATTTTTCTGTGTTGGTTTTCCTGGGATATTTTAAATATGACTACAGAGTTGAATTTTCTGGGGTTGTTTTGGTGATTCGGTGTTTCGATCGGAGTATCAGATTTTGTCTATGTGGCTTTCCGGATAAATTTTAGAATATGTTAAAAAGTTCGACCGGATATAAATACCCAATTTTTCCCCTGTCGGGAAATTTCCAAGTGTTGGATTTTTTCCGTAGTTTAACGACGTTCTAAGTAGTGCAAGTAACGCGATGGTCCCTCTAGAAGACAACAAACCTTTACTCGATTATGTGACCGTCTTGAACTGCCCTTTGAACCTTCGGGTTTAGGGCAGTACGGCGTGCCACATGTGAGGCGATGGCTTGACCCTTCTACGGCTGGACCGTTGGTACTG